>ONZH01018716.1:0-391748 GCA_900303285.1 Rhinella marina | reverse complement strand
CAACTAATAATTCTCTACCAGAGTGCACTTGTTAGTAATAGTGCTCCCAACAGTACTAATGTCCCCACTGTGCCCCAGAAGTAATAATGCTTCCAATGTGCCAGTAAGAAGTGCCCCCAAAATTTCACCCCAATAATGTGCCAGTAAGAAGTGCTCCCCACCCATAGATGCCCCCCAAAATCATGTGCCAGTAAGAAATGCCCCAGTGCCCCCATGTGCCAAAAAAATGCCCCCAGTGCCCCCATGTGCCAGTAAAAATGCCCCCTGCTACAATAAAAAAAAAAAAAATAAATAACACTTATACTTACCTCCATGGTGCTGGCAGCGATGCGATGCAGGCCTCTTCCGGCCTGTGTCCTGCGCTGTAAGGCTCAGGCGGCGCGATGACATCATCGCGCCGCCTGAACTGGCCTCTGATAGGCTGCAGGCCTAGTGCCTGCAGCCTATCAGAGGAACGGGCAGGGTAGATGCCTCTCCCTCCCCTGCCCCGCAGTACAGGCATCAGTATCGCCGTCCTGAGGACGGCGATACAGATGACTATGGAGATGATCACTTCCACAATGGAAGCACTCATCTCCCTCTGCCCCGCCGCCGCCCCCCCGGTCGCAACTGCGACCCCTATAGCTACGCCACTGGGCCCACATACTGTATCATTGATAAGAGGGGTGATAACCTGAACTTCCTGAAGACAATTTCATGTATCCCTGCCGCACGTGGATCACAGAAGGCTGTATTGGGGGGAGAGATAAAAGTAACTGGCTGGGATCTTACTTTCTGATGTAGCTTGAGCCTGATGTTATTTGAAAGTTAATATTTTTGGATTTAATATGATACCGACATCTAAGCTTTAACGCTTGCTGATACACAGGCAATTATCTGGAACAGTGGAGGTGAAAGCTGCGTTTACATGCACCAATTGTCTGTCCCTAAACAGATTCATTGTCAGCAGCACATAGGCTGCTAGCAAACAATGATTTTATGTGCCGCGTTAAGGGGGTTCTCCAAGTTATATATATTGATGACCTATCCTCAGGATAGGTCATCAATATCAGATCGGCGGGGGTCCGACACCTGTCAACCCGGCCGATCAGCTGTTTGAAAAGGAGGCGCGCGCCGTATCAGCACTGCCTAATCTTCATTGTTTACATGCTGGCCGTAACAGGGGTAGTGGTGAGTAGGTGTAATTAACCCCTTCGCGCCCAGCGCCGTACATGTACGCCGCTGGTGCGGGGACATGACGCCCGCTCGCGGGTGCGGCGGGCGTCATGGCCGGCAAGTCTCTGCTGTTTCTAACAGCAGAGACTTGCCGCTACTTACCGCCATCGGCGGCGTCTTCCTGGGCGTTTAGATGCCGTGATCACACGTGATCACGGCATCTAGTTGCGTCTGAACCCGGAAGCATTCGCTTCCGGGTGGTGTACAGACACCCCGTGTGGCCAATCGGGGTGTCTGTATACCATATGAAAACTAATCCTCGCTGGTGAGGATTACAGTTTTCAAAGTGCAATTCTTATTCTGGCCACTAGATGGCAGGCCAGGATAAGAAATGAGCAATTCTTGGATTTCTGAGTCTAGAAAATCCCTGATTACTCATAAAGAAAAAAAAAAAAGCCACAATATATAAGCCCATATTTGAGCTTTCAAATAGTAAAAAATTTTTTTTTAAAAAAAGTTAAAAAATATATAAAAAATAAAAAAGATATAAAAGTTCAAATCACCCCCCTTTCCGTATAATTAAAAAATAAATACCTAAATAACAATAAATATAGACATCATGGGTATCACCGTGACCGAAAACGCCCGTACTTTTAAAATATAAAAAAAAAAATTCCAATACGGCGAATTGTGTGGCGGAAAAAAGCGTCCAAATGGCGATTTGCCATTATAAATAAATAAAAAGTGATCAAAAAGTCATACACACCCCAGAATGGTATCAATAAAAACTTCAGATCGTCCCGCAAAAAATGAGCCCCCATACAGCTCTGTACACATAAATACCAAAAAGTTATAGGGGTCAAGATGTGACAAGGAAAAAAAAAAAAAAGGGCAACTTTCTAATTATTTTATCACTATGAAAACGCAGGAAAAACTATACATATTAGGTATTGCCGGATTCGTACTGACCAGTAGAATGAAAGTAACGGATCAGTTTTAATGCACATCGAACGCTGTAAATAAGAAACCCGTAGAACTGTAGCGGAATAGCGTTTTCTTTGCAATTTCACCCGGTTTGGAATTTTTTTCCCGCTTCCCACTACACCATATGCAATATTAAATGGTGGCATTGGAAAGTACAACTTGTCCCGCAAAAAACAAGCCCTCATACAGCTATGTGAACAGAAAAATAAAAGAGTTATGGCTGTTTGAAGGCAGGGAGCGCAAAACGAAAATGCATGACCGAAAAAACCTCCGGGAGTGAAAGGGTTAAAGGGGCTCTGCAGTCGTTTAAAACTGATGATCTATCCTCTGGATAGATCATCAGTAGAGATGAGCGAACATGCTCGTAACGAGCACTGTAGCGCTTGGCTCCCCTGCGCTCGCATGCATCCGGATCTGTCCTCCTCACCCAACGGAAGCGGATGCCTGCGTCCATGCGAGCGCAGGGGAGCCGAGCGCCACAGTGCTCGTTACAAGCACGTTTGCTCATCTCTAATCATCAGCATCTGATCGGCGGGGGTCCGACACCCGGGATCCCCGCCGATCAGCTGTTTGAGAAGGCAGCGGCGCTGCAGGAACGCCGTGGCCTTCTCTGTGTTTTCCTCAGGCCCAGTGACGTCACGACTACTATCACTGGCCTGGGCGGGGCTAAGCTCTGTTCACAGCTGATCGGCAGGGGTCCCAAGTGTCGGACCCCCGCCGATCAGATGCTGATGATCTATCCAGAGGATAGATCATCAATTTTTAAACAACTGCAGAACCCCTTTAAAGCTACTAGGCAGACCATATACCCAAAGCTATAGAAAAGTGGAATTAAATTTAATATCTAATGAAAATTAACTTGGAAATCATCCCTTGTAGTTTAATGTGATATCTTACTTTAAAAAAGTTAGCCTCACTAAATGATGAAGCAGAGAAAAAAAAAAAAGATTTAAAAGGCTGTATTAATAGAATAGTGCAGACACATAAGGGGAAAATACATTAAAAGAGCATTAAAAGCTTAGAGCTAGAGCGTTCTATTTTATTCTAGAGGATATTGAGAGCCAGAGAGGAGATTTACAGAGCGGTGCAGCAGATGTGGAGAGGTGTGCTAAGTAGGTTACATGAAACTGAGGTGTAATGGGTAACAGAAGATGGCTGGAGCTGCCGCTCATACATTTTCTCTGATTATTACTGTTAATTAAAAGGACTGCGTTAAACTTATCAAAACGGTTTATAAAACACGAAGAAAAAGTGAAGACAATACACTGTCCCTGCTCTGAAGGGCCACAGAGGTTTATTCCATAGATTTTACCTTGATGAGCCAGGTTTTCTGCTTCATCGAATGGATGGACGTTGGCTTGTCAGGTGAGAAACACCAGAGAACACACACCCTGCGGCCACTGCTGGAAGAACACAAGCTGGTGGTGGCAGCGTTCTGGTCTGGGGAATGTTTTTACGCCATTTTCTGGGCTCACTCATCCATGTGGAAAGCACTCTCAACCGATTTGGGTATGAATCCATCCTTTCAGATCACGTACATCCATACATGCCGATTATCTTCCCTGGGGATCTTCCAGGAAGACAGGTCACACAGCTAGAAATGTCTGACATTGGTTGGAAGAGCAAGACTATGAAGTACTACCCTGACCCCTTCATTTTTTTTTTTTTTTTGCAGACTGAATGCGGACCTATTTATTTCAACAGGTCCACAATGAGTGTGCATTCCGTTTCCGTATGTCCTATTATTGTCCGCATCATGGACAAGGATAGGACTGTTCTATTAGGGGCCAGCTGTTTCGTTCTGCAAAATACGGAATGCACACGGACGTCATCCGTATTTTTTGCAGACTGCATATGGTCGTGTGCATGAGCCCTAACAGTGATAACACACCAGGACCTTATTGAGTCACTCCCGGCCCGTCTAGCTGCTGTCCGTGCTGCGCATGGCGGTCACGCTGGATATTAGCTGGTGGTCATAATAAAGTGACTTGACTGTGTAGTTAGCTAGTTCAGGACCGAGCAATTTCAGACACATTTTCAGATTTTCAGTACGTGGCTTCGAAAGCCATAACTTTTTTGTTAAGTGATACAATGGGGCTTTACTTTTTATTTTTAAGCAAAACAAGAATTTGATAACAGTTTATGTATGCAATTTTCCATCTGAAAAAAAACGGATCCATGAAAAAAAAAAAAAAGTAGCTTCCACGTGCATCAATAGAAATAGCAATTCACATCTGCAAAAATGGAACACAACAGGACATACAGCGAGTTATTCGCATAGGGCATACAGATCTGTTAAAAAAATGAATGTTTGAGTAGCCCCATAGATTTTTACATTCAAGGGTTCACTTAATTTTTCTCCCTGCACTGTGCATGTTCACTCAATGTGCTTAAAGAGGTTCTCCAAGTTATTCTTTGTATGTTTCTATCTAAATGAAAGTAATGGATTTTCAGTTGACTTGCTTCTTCTACAGTGGCCCCTTTCTTGTATTTCGTGGATGTCATCTGACCCGTGACATCAGCTTCTCTGCCTGACGTCACTGATGTCTGATCTGTGGGAACACACACGTGCGATCCAGCATTAGCTGACAGCTGTAATGGCACTGCCAGCAGTCAGTGTGTATCAGTCTTAGGCCCCAATCACACGTCCGTATTTTGCGGATCCGCAAAACACGGACACCGGCAATGTGCATTCCGCAATTTGCGGAACGCACATAATAGAAATACCTTTTCTTGTCCGTGTAGTCGGACAAAAAGAGGACATGTTCTATTTTTTTCGGGAGCCGCGGAACGGAAGTGCAGCCCCTGATCTTTTGCGGCCCCATTGAAATGAATGGATCCGCATCCTATCCGCAAATGCGGAAACGGATGGGGAGAGGATGCGGATGCAAAATACGGACGTGTGAATGGGGCCTTAGGCTTCATTCACACGAGCGGGAGACTCAGACGTCTCCCGCATTGTGTGCCGTTTACTGAACTGCCGGCACTGACGGGGTCACGTAGTATTATACTGATTTATGATGCTGGGTAACCCTTACAGTTCTGGAATGTGTTGGATAACACTGACAGCATTATGTTAGTGTTATCCAACACATTACAGAACTGTAAGGCCCCTTTCACACAAGCGTGACGGATTAGGTCCGGATGTGTTCAGGAAAACTCGCACCATTTTGCAAACAAGTTCAGCGAGTTTTGTCTGCGACTGCGTTTAGTTTTTTCCACGCGGGTGATAAAAAAAACTGAAGGTTTACAAACAACATCTCTTAGCAACCATCAGTGAAAAACGCATTGTATCCGCACTTCTTCAGGACACAATGAGGGAGATTTATTAAAACTGCTGTAAAGGAAAACTGGCTTAGTTGCCCATAGCAACCAATAAGATCCCACCTCTCATTTTCCAAAGGAGTTTTGAAAAATGAAAGGTGGAATCTGATTGGTTGCTATGGGCAACCAAGCCAGTTTTCCTTTACACCAGTTTTGATAAATCTGTCCCAATGTGTTTTTCACTGAAGCCCCATTCACTTCTATGGGGCCAGGGCTGCGTGAAGAACACAGAATATAGAACATGCTGCGTTTTTCACGCAACGCAGAACTGATGCGTGAAAAAAAAAAAAAAAAAAAAGCGCTCCTGTGCACAGACCCATTGAAATGAATGGGTCAGGATTCAGTGCGGGTGCTATGCGTTCACGTCACACATTGCACCTGCGCGGAAAACTCGCTCGTGTGAAAGGGGCCTAAGGGTTACATAGCATCATAAATCAGTATATTGCTATGTGACCCCCGTTCAGTGTCGGTAGTTCAGTACACTGCACACAATGCGGGAGACGTCCGAGTCTCCCACTCGTGTGAAAGGGGCCTTAGGCTTCATTCACACGTCAGTATTTTGCGTAACAAAAAAAAAAAAAAAACGATGACGTTCCGTACGGCATCCATGTTTCCGTTTTTTTGCGGATCCATAGTAACGTTGCCTATCCTTGTCAGCAAAACGGACAAAAATAGGACACGTTCTATCTTTTTCTTGTGGAACGGAAATAAGGACATATGGAAACGGAATGCACACAGAGTACCTTCAGTTTTTTTGCGGACCCGTTGAAATGAATGGTTCCAAATACGGTCCGCAAAAAAAAAACCCGGAACGGACACAAAAACACAATACGGTTGTGTGAATGAAGCCTTAGGCCACTTTCAGACGAGCGTATTTGCAACACATATAGAGTCCTTGCAGATGAGCGCGAGACTCGGACGTCTCCTGCCGTGTACTGAACTGCCGGCACTGACGGGGTCACATAGCATTATACTGATTTATGATGCTATGTAACCCTTACAGTTCTGGAATGTATTGGATAACACGGACATAATGCTGTTAGTGTTATCCGACACATTCCAGAACTGTAATGGTTACCTAGCATCATAAATCAGTATAATGCTATGTGACCCCGGCAGTTCAGTACACTGCACACGATGCGGGAGACGTCCGAGTCTCATGCTCGTCTGCAAGGGCCCTAAAGGATCTCAATACGCACATGTGAAAGTGGCCTTAGGCTACATTCACACAACAAAAAACAGCCATGGCCATTTTCAGCTATTTGTGCATCCATTTTAACAGCTGCTTTAGGCTACTTTCACATTAGAGTTATTGCTGGATGCAGCAGGGTTCAGCAAAAACACTTCCGTTACTGATAATACAACCGTCTGCATACATTATGAATGGATCCGGTTGTATTATCTTAAATATAGCCAAGACGGATCCATCATTAACTCCATTAAAAGTCAATGGGGGATGGATACATTTTCTCTGACACAATCTAGCGTTTTGCTCCGCATCCCATGACGGAAAGCAAACTACAACATGCTGTGGTTTGCTCTTCGGTCTGGGAACGCAACTAAATGGAACAGAATGCATTTGGGAGAATTCCGTTCTGTTCAGTTTTGTCCCCTTTGACAATGAATGGGGACAAAACTGAAGCGTTTTTTTCCAGCATTGAGCCCCACCAGGCTGCGAGGGTGCAGGGCAGGCAGAGGCCCACAGCTCCCGCACAGCCCATCTCTCCTATGCTAATAGAAGCCGGATGGCCCTTAGCAACACTCATTTGAGAGAGCGCCGCTACAGGACATGTCAGCCCCAGATTTCTACTACAAATAAACGTTTTCCCTAAATAAAGTATATTACAAAAATAAAAAAAAGAAACAGCGGTTACGCTTTAATATAACTAAAGGCTCATGCACATGACTGTAGCCTGTTTTGTGGTCCGCAAATTGCCATATGCGTTCCGCATTTTGCGTAACAGAACTGTCCTATCCTTCTCCATAAAATGGACAAGAATAGAAATTATTTTTTTTTTTTTTTTGGGGGGGGGGGGGGGGGGTCACATAAGGTACCAGTCGGAGTTCAGCTTCAAGTTTTAAAGTGGTTATCAAAATGAATTACCGAAATTATTCAAGGAAGTCACATGCGACTTAGTGAATATGACTTCGGCTCATTGGAGCCCATACATTCTAACACTGTACAGAGACGTAAATTACGAAGGAAGCGACTTCAGATGAAGCATCTGACGCTCACTTCACTCATTTCTATTACACACAATAAAAGTCAACATTGCTCGCTCTATGTACAATCTACGAAAAAAATGGCACAAAATATCAAAGCCCTATATGGCATTAACAAAAAATATAAGTTACAGCCCTTTAAAAAAAATAAAAAACCACACGCGCCTCCAGTGACCCGGTAACCTCCAGCCCCAGTCATGAGTAATAAGCAGGCGTTTCTGGCGGCCAGCGCCGGTTTCTATACGTGTCCTCGTGCTGGCGCTCCATGAGGACAGCGAGGGTACTACACCTCTCCTCACAGGAATTCCACAGTCAGCTGACAACCTCCCTCCTGACGTCATGGGAACCGGAAGTGACGCAGTCTGACGAGTAGGAGAACGAAAACAAGCTGAGAAGCTGACACGCGGAAGCGCTCGGGTGCTCGCTTTCCGTAAGACCTGCTGGCTTGGGCTCCTCTGGATTCCCCGGTGTCCGCCTAGACGGCACATTTCATCTCCCGGCAGCATTGTGTAGGTAGGACGTGCGCCTCGGTGTGAACGGGGTTAAGGGCATGGCAGGTAGCGGGTACATAGAGGGCGGTCTTATATCGCTGCCCGGTATGTCCGGAGCCTTCACGTCAGTTATCGAAAACGTCGCCGCAACTGCAGGCCTCACTGGCGTAGTTAGGACAATTTATGGGCGTGGTTATCGCTGCGTCACTCTTGGCCGCGCCCCCATGCCTTTAGGATACTTTGTAAAGGGGGCGGGGATTACACTGCAGGTGTCTGCCGAGGTAAGAACGTGAGCCCAGGTGATGTACCTGTGACAGGTGACGTAATGCCCTGCCCTCTAGTGGTGGGCTCAAGGTAGAGCGGCTGACAAGGCTCTGCCATTATCTTCTTAAAGGAACAGTAAACTTGAAACGTAAGACGAATGGAAGAGCAGCTGAAGCCATTCTCCTGTGTTCCCAGGAAGTAAGCTTTTAGTTGGCTTTTTTGAGTCAAACCATTGATTGTACAAGTTTTTTTTAAATTAATAGATTATAATATTACTTTTGCTGCCCTGAATTATTCAATTGACTTTCTTCTTGTACTGCCCCCTAGTGGTGCTGCTCATGGTTTGGTGCTGCTGTCACTTGTATATAACAGGATTAGATTCACAGGTTATGGTAAATGAAATCCTAATTGTGGGCCCATCTGGGGCATTGATGACATGGCGCGATCTTCAGTGTCACACAAGTGCCGGTTCTGGCTCTGGGTCCCTCTCCTATGTTCAGAACGGGCCCTGAAGTGAACAGAACCCTCTGTTCACTGCTATGGGAGTTCCGAAAATAGTCATGTGCTATCTCGGCTATCTCCGGCAGTCCTATAGCAGGGAATGAAGCGGTGTCCGCGCTGGAGCGGTGTGTTCTCCATTGACTGCTATGGGACTTCCGAAAATAGTCGAGTGCGCTTGCTCAGCTATTTTCGGAACTCCCATAGCGATGAATGGAGGACACACTGCAGATGCTTGTTGTGCTCTCCTTCACTTCGTGGCCTCGTTATGTAGATAGATGAGACCCGCTCCTATCTGACATTGATATCCTAGCTGTATGTCCCAGATGGGCCAACCCCTTTAATCAGTTCTGGTCCATATTATTGGGGTCTTCAGGACCTGTTTATAGCATGCGTTAATTTAATGGTTATATAAGTGAATTGGCGGGCTACGAGTTTTCTTTAAGGCAGGGTTCATATCGCCATTATGTTTTCCGTTCTTCTGATCAGGGGTCATCCAACATCATACAATAGCCCCCCCCATGTGCCGGGCCCCTCAGAGGGAATATACTTATCACGCTCCCTAGCGTCACCCGCGATACTAGGGAGCCTCGTCCCCGCCTGCCATTGGCTGCTCCCCCGACACCACATCCATGTACAGGGAGAAGCGGCGGTATGGGGACCAGGAATGGAGCGGGGTAAGTATATTCCCTCTGAGGGGCTCAGCACATGATATGGGGGGGGGGGGGGCTGTTGTATGATGTTGGATAACCCCTTTGAAGAAGAACTCCTGTAAAAAATTTTATTCTCTGACCTGTTAGAAAAGTGCATGATATAATCTGTAGTGATTGTTACTTTCTATCAGTGACTGTTTCTGTGAGTAAAACCCTCTCTTCTTATTGTAGCTGGGTCATGTGACCAACTCCCTGACCTCCAACTGACCCAGGACAGAAAGCCAGTAACTGCTCTATTCATTCCTATGGGAGCCTCACTTTCAGTCTCATAGGAATACATAGAGAATTAGACTTCCTGTCCACACATAAGTCTATGTGTGAGTGGGTGGGTCTAATTGCTGGTCACATGACACAGATAAGAAACTTCAGGATGATAGAAGTAAAAAATTCAGACACTGGTAAGAAAATGACATTCACTACAGATTACATCATGTACATTTCTAGCAGGACATGGAATAACATTTTTGTTGGGAGTTCTTATTTAGGAGAAAAGACGATCCTTTATTTTGAGCATTTATTGGGTTTATTTTTGTCAGTTCAGAGATCCGTTATTTTTGATGGGAGAAAAAGTCCTGTGACTAAAACAGATTCAAAATGAGGACAATGGATGTTCAAAATAAAGGATCTGTTTTTTTTTTCTGTTTGTTTTTTTTTCTGACAGATCAGAAAAACGGAAAACAAAAAATGTGAACCCGGCCTTATTTGTGAGATGCGGAAGTAGTGTAGCTCGCTGTGCACTTTCCTTTCACTTACATGGGAGTTAGGCCTCTCATGATGACATCCATGACAAGATGGTCAGCGATTCATCCCTGAAGGATCCGTGTTTGGTCCTTGTGCCCTCCATGTGTCATCCATTTTCTACAGACACTGCTATGCTGAAAGTTAGCTTCCAGTGAATCTCCCAGCACGGACCAAATACATGCGTGTGTGCCGTCTCCTGTCTCTCTTCCTGCTCGCTGTCGACATAGCAGCCGCGTACAGGAAGAGAGACGGAAGGTGCGCAGGGCACGTGCCTTCTCTTCATACAGCTGACCGACGGGGGTGTCGATATTGATGACCTGTCCTGAAGAATATATCAGCCTGGAATACCCTCCTGAAGGGGTTGTCCAGTTTCCCATGTTCATGACTTATCCTTAGGATCGCAGCGTCGAGCAGTGTAATTAATACAGCTGCTCCTTCCCATCCAAGTGAATGGACTGGAGGAGCGGTGACTACACTGCTCACCACTGCATTGCTGACATAGCGATGGCGGGAGCGCTGCGTTCTATTAAAACAGTGGATCGGACCCTCACAGATCTGATATCGATGACCTATACTGAGGATAGAAACCGGACAATCCCTTTAAAGTCAATAATATGTGTGCTGTCTAAGGAGACCATGCTGCTAACTCTGCATGACTAAGGCTGGTGTCACACTAGCGCTAGGGATCCGGCAGGGAACAGTTTGCCAGATCTCTTCATTCCGGTATTGCCGGGAGCTTGAAAGTCTCTGTCCGGCCCCTTCAGCAGTGGTTTTCTTCTGGCCGATTCTCTGCGACAGAGTCTCTCTTATAGTTAATGGGGCCGGACGGAGACTTTCAAGCTTCCAATGCCAGGATGCAGAGAGGTCCAGCAGGATGTTCCCTGCCGGATCCCTGACACCAGCCTTAGTCATGCACAGGTAGCAGCATGGTCTCCTTAGACAGCACACATACTATTGACTTTAAAGGGATTGTCCGGTTTCTGCTATTCCTACAGAGAAGGCTGCCAATCACTGAGTAGGACCGCCCACATGACTGCTAACCACAGGTTTGAATTCATAAATCAATCAGGTCCTCTTGGTCTATCACATGCTGCCTGCAGATTGAAATGTTGAGATTTCTTTTTTATTTCATGCAACCCCCCCCCCACATCTCTTCTTGAGACTAGCATCATTTGCATTGATATTAAAAGTATAATATAGTATAGATATTAAAAGTTGCCTACTGGGCAAATGATATGGCTCTCCCTGGATGTGTTGTACATGGTGCACCTGATCCTAGCCTGGTTACAACCCACAGTGAATGTGTCAGTCATCACTGACGACAGTCTCATGGTGTTCCCCTGCACTCCATCACCACAGGGGATATATGAGAATCAATGTCTGGTTAGCACTCTAGAGCATAGAATTCTATTCCATCCCCTAACCAGGCTGGTTGCGCCTGCGCAGTCGGGCATCCTTAGAGGCTGACCTGCTTGAGGCCTGGCCTAGGATTGCATTCTCACAAATGTCCTGTGGTGATGGAGAACAGGGGGAAGGCCAAGAGCCTGTCGTTCATTGTGGGTTGCAACCGGGCTAGGATCACGTGCACAATGTAAGATACGTGACCCAGGAGCATATCAACTGTCCAGGAGCGCGGTGCTGGTCCGGTAGGCAACTCTTAATAAGTATCAAAGCAAGAAATGTTAGTTCTAACAAGAGGGGAACATCAATTAAATTAAAAAAACCCTCAGAATATCCCTTGAGGCCCCTTTCACACAAGTGTGACGGATTAGGTCCGGATGCATTCAGTAAAACTCGCACCATTTTGCAAGCAAGTTCAGTCAGTTTTGTCTGCGATTGCGTTCAGTTGTTCAGTTTTTTCCGTGCGGGTGCAATGCGTTTTGATGCGTTTTTCACGCGCGTGATAAAAAACTGAAGGTTTACAAACAATATCTCTTAGCAACCATCAGTGAAAAACGTATTGTATCCGCACTTGCTTCAGGATGTAATGCGTTTTTCACTGAAGCCTCACTCACGTCTATGGAGCCAGGGCTGCGTGAAAAAGGCAGAATATAGAACATGCTGCGTTAGAACAGATGAGTGAAAAAAAAAACGCTCACGTACACGGACCCATTGAAATGAATGGGTCAGGATTCAGTGCGGGTGCTATGCGTTCACATCACGCATCACACCCGCGCGGAAAACTCGCTCGTGTGAAAGGGGCCTTAAGGTCAGAGCTCTGTGAAGGTCAGTGAAGTTCTTCCAGACCAAGCTTGTTGTCATTTTTTAAAGGAGTATTCCCATTTTAGAATGATGTGGCATACCACTAGACCTGAGAAGCTCTGAGGGAAGGTGTGGCGGTCCATCCTGCTTTACGACATGCAGGGCTGGTATGTACAGGGACCTGCGACACCCGCCATTGGTGTGTCTGATGGCTCGGAGCATCGCTGTGCGGGGAAATCACATGAAGGAGCTGTGGCACTCACCTTATGTCATGACCAGACGAGTGACTGAAGATGTGTCATATTACAACCCTCAGCATGACAATGACTAAGGGCTCGTTGGATGTTTTGAGGATCCGCAAAACATTGATACCGGCCATGCGCATTTCGTATTTTGCGGAACGGAACAGCCGGCCCATGATAGAACAGTCCTATCCTTGTACATAATTCAGACAGTCGGTCATGCTGACACATGGAAACGTCATGCATACACAGTTATTACTGTTTTTTTTTTTTCGGCCTCATTGAAGTAAATGGTTCCGCATACAAAAACGGCACTGACACGAAAAAAAAATAAGTTTGTGCGCATGAGCCCTGCAGGTTGTCCATGGACAGTGCTTTATACCCAAATTCTTGCGTTTCAACTGGATTTTCTCCTGCAATGTATTGCCGTTACTTTTGCTAAACCTATAATGTTGTTCATCCTGAGCTTTCTAGTTCAGGAATGTAATGCCAGCACTGCTATCACACAGACATAGAGCAGAACCAAAGGAGAGCCATTTCAGTGTGACAACCACTATCACGGCTGTCACCCTTGGCCGAACAGGTTGTCCCTTAAGGGGAATCCCTGACCGTATGTCCTGTGGCTGTAGAGGACTCGGCCCTCCGTGTGTACGACATGGGCGGCCATTCATCTCACTGCGCAGCGACTGTGCCCCCAGACAGAGTGTCCTATCTGTATAATATATTATATATATAATGGTTAGAAGTAGAACATGTGATGTCATAGCCTGCTTTCATCCCTCACCAGCACTGTACAAAGGGAATGTATATTTGGGGCAGTCTTTTCTGTATATAACATGCTGATGCAGCTATATGTAGCAGAGCTGATGACTGTTCATATGAGATAAGTATTTGGGAGCGTTCAAGCACAAAGTTCAAAGTGTCCCTCCCTCTCGGTTTAGCCGGCGGTGTCACATCTACACCACGTATGACTTACAGCTGATTAGAACGTGGCAGGAAGCCAGAGCTTCTCCAGCTGAATATGCACCGCCCAGGGTAGTGGTATTATTTTTTTTTTTAAAGAAATGGCATATCTAACCATAAAGGGGTATCCCAGCTTTTACATTTTCATGACCTATCCTCCGGGGTCCCACACCTGGCACCCTCAGCTGCATTGTGGAAAACGCACAGTGGATGGAGCCGGAAGCCATTGTGTAGTAGCTGTGCCGGATCCTGTAGCTCCACTCCCGTTCTAACGAGCTGTGGAAGGTCGGCCCGACCTCTACACGGTACATTGAGCCTCTGTCTAGTTTCTGGCACCAGCAGCTGCCGAAAACAGCTGATGATGGGGCAACAAGGTATCAGACCCCCACTGATCTGATATTGATGACGTATCCAGAGTATAGATCATCAGTATGTAAAAGCTGGAATACCCCTTTAATAGTGCCGGAGCTACTCGGGAACAGCTGACCGTGGGGGGGGGGGGGGTTCAGGGTGGCGGACCTCCACCGATCAGATATTGATGAGTATCCAGAGGATAGATCATCAGTATGTAAAAGCCGCAAAATCACGTCCGTAGCCCCATTAAAGTCAATGGGTCCGCAAAAATGCGGAACACTACGGAAGACGTTCCGTATGTCTTCCGTTCTGTTTTTATACGGACACGGAATACATACGGTCGTGTGAATGGGGCCTTAATAGTGCCGGAGCTACTCGGGAACAGCTGACTGGGGGGGGTACAGGGTGTCGGACCTCCACCGATCAGATATTGATGGTTTATCCTGAGGATGGGCTATCGGTGTAAAAATCCTGATAGAACCCTTTAAAAGGGTATTCCAGTCCTTTACGGTAGCTAGGATATGCCTCTGCTTTCTGATCAGTATGGGTCTGACCTCTGGGGCCCCCATTGACCCTGATAATGGACGGTCTGCACCATCGGCTTAGTGCTGTGTCTCCTGATACGTTTTTCCTTGCAGGGGCGGCACTCCCGGCCACCATAGGGCCATTACTTAGAGGGGGATGCCACCCTATCCAGTGCTGCGACCCCTTTATTCTCAGCATCAGTGAGGGATCGGAGGTTCGCACTCTGATCATACAGTGATGACACTTCCTGGCTATATGCGAGATGGGAATACTCCTTTAAAAGATAAGGGCTTGGCCATGTGTGCTCTATATGAAGCCAGAGGTGGAAATATCTGCCCTTTGTCTTCTATGATCCACTGCTGATTCTGGCATCAAAAACTGCATAAAAAACCTGATGGTCTGGCTGCACCCTAAAGAATTATTGTAATGCGTAATCTGCCGTGTGACTGACGTTCTAGCCTTCAGCTGCTGCGCTCCAATTTCATCATAAAAACACCTCCTGTACCGTATCCTGGAATAACTAATGTGCCTGCACCTCAGATCTGTCTAAAAGTGGGTCAAATAGGTGCAGTTCGGTGCAAAATAAGATTTCTACATGTTTTTCTGACTTTCTTGAATAGGGGTGTGGCTTAGTGGGAATGAGTGGAGCTTTGTGGGAAAGGGGGAGGGGCCTAAGCTGTGATTTTGTACCAACAACACACCACAGTTCAGGCCCCCCTTTTTAGACTTGCCGTGAGCGGGGAAAAGTCACAGATTGTGGCGCAAATAATCTTTGTGACGCAACCTGCGACATAAATACACCAGAAAACGAGTGCATATCTGATAGTAAATGACGCCCCCAATCTACTGGTTTAAGAAGAGGCTAAACTACAGGCAGGAAGAGTTGTCAGGAGAATATAGCAGTACAGTATTAGAACTTTTTATGTAGATTTCACTTTTTTTAAGCAGCCTGTGTTACTTCAGGTAGTTCTCCTTTAACCCCTTTTTTGCCCCAATGATCAACCAACCTTTCTTAGTTGTTTTTATGATCACATTCTAAGACCCATAACTTTTTTATTTTTCCACCAGCAGATCTGTATGGGGTCTTGTTTTTTTGTCTGACGATTTGTAGTTTTCACTGGTATTGTTTTAAGAGGCTCTGTCACCAGGATCGACCCAATTAAGGCTACTTTCACACTAGCGTTTTTAAATTCCGGTATTGAGTTCCGTCATAGGGGCTCAATAGCTGCAGAGAAATCAGCGTTTTTATTCATATGCAAATGAGCAATCGGAGCACTCAGAGGCGGGGCTGAATATTCTGAGCACTGCTCCGTAACACCCCCTGTTCTCTGCACATGCCCCCTCCCCTTGACTGACAGGACTAGACAGCAGCCTGAAGGCAGAGCTTTGTCCAGGAGCTGTGTGCTACCATCGACATATCATGTACACTATAACTTCACCACACTGAGATCTGCTCAGAAAGCTAATACACATATTACTGCTGTATTCAGAGGCACAATATATGATTATACAGATACTAATAATGTGTGGTACCTTATAAGCATAAAAACACCATGAACCATTATGAGGTGATGCTATAGCTTAGTGGGTAAGCTGTTGGTTTTGTATGTAGAGATCTGAGGTTTGAATCTTAGGTAAGACACATGTATCCCATAAAAAAAAGTCTCTGTCTTTACTATATTTAGGAAGCTAATAAATATTACTGGTTTCTTTATAATCATATACTGTCTGTGAATAAACCAGTAATAGGTTTTAGCAAAAAAAAAAAAAAAAAACACTTTTCTCAATATAGTAAGGCCTTATTATTATTATATATTATTTATTATATAAATAAAATGGTTTTGAAGGAAAAAACAAAACAGAAATAAAACGTATACCTCTTCTGGGATTTGAACCTGCAATCTCTAGGTGTAGGACAGACCACTATACCACTAAGCTATAGCATCACCTTATAATGGTTCATGGTGTTTTTATACTTATAAGGTAACACACACAATTGTCTGTATAATCATGTATTCTGCCTGTGAATAAAGCAGTAATATGCAGATTAGCTCTCTGAGCAGATCTCAGTGTGGGGAAGTTATAATGTATGTGATATTTACTTGCTAGCACAGAGCTCTGCCCTCAGCCTGCTGTCTAGTCCTGTCAGACAATGGGAGGGGGGTGTTACAGAGCACAGGGGGTGTTACATAGCAGTGCTCAGAATATTCAGCCCCGCCTCTGAGTGCTCCGACTGCTCATTTGCTTATAAATAAGAACGCTGATTTCTCTGCAGTAATTTATCATACAGACAAAAGCAAGGTACAGTTTGAATCAGCATGATGAGCTCTGCCAGCCAGTATGCCTGGTTTAATAGGGTTGATCCTGGTGACAGAGCCTCTTTAACCACTTCCCGTCCGCACGTTGACTATAAACGTCCGGGAAGTGGTTATCTATCTCTGAATGGCCGTTTCTAAACGTCCATTCAGAGATAGCAGCTGCACACTAATCGTGCAGCTGCACAGTGGGGTACCTGCTGTCAGTGACAGCAGGGTACCCCAAAGAGAAGGCAGGGACCGTTCCCAGGGGTCCCTGCCTTCTAGATCGCTGTATACACGCTCAACGAGTGCTGTGTATACATATCAGGAAGCGCTATTGCGCTTCCTGTTCCAGCCCGGCGATCACGTGATCGCCCGGGGCCAGGAGAGTGCAGGAGCTGCCGGGTCTCTCATAGACCCGATCAGCCCTGCACTGAGGCTGTACAGCATAGTATTATGCTGTACAGCCTCTCTGGGGATGTATTTCCCCTGTAACTGGGGCCACTATGTCAGCCCCAGTTACCGGAGAAATCAAGTGTAAAAAAAATAAAATAAAATAAGTGAAGTTAAATGTCCCCCTGAGGTCTTGTATGACCTTATGGGGGACACAAAGTGTAAAAAAAAAATAGAGTATTATAAAAAAAAATCACATATATATATAAAAAAAAAAATAATTTCCCTCCAAATATTTCATTAAAAAAAGTTACAAATAAAAATAAATAAATAAGATACACATATTTGGTATCACCGCTTCCAAAACGACCGTCTATAAAAATATCACATGATCTACCCCACAAAGTGAACTGCGTAAAAAAAATCTAATAAAAATTAAGCCAAAACAGCTTTTTTTGTCGCATCACCTACCAAAAAACATATTAAACAATCAAAAAGTCGTATGCATCCCAAAATGGTAGCAATAAAAACGTCACCTCATCCCGCAAAAAATGAGCCCCCACACAAGATTATAGCCCGAAAAATGAAAAAAAAAATGGCTCTTAAAAAACTGCAAGACAAAAACATGATTTTTCTTCTAAAAATGCTCATATTGTGTAAAACGTAAAAAATAAATAAAAAATAGACATATTTGGTATCGTTGCGTCCGTAACAACTGGCTCTACAAAAATATCACATGATCTACCCCATCAGGTGAACGGTGTAAAAAAAAAATATAGAAAAATGCCCCTAAACTGCTTTTTTTTTTTTTAGTTAACCTCCCAAGAATTAGATTAAAAAGTGCTCAGAAAGCCGGATGTGTACCCCAAAATGGTGCCAATAAAAAGCACAGCTTGTCCCGCAAAAAATAAGACCTCACGCAGCTCAGTCCACAAAAAAATTAAAACGTTATCACTCTTACAAACCATGACAAAAAATTCCATGTTAGAAAATGCAGATGCTGCTCCTCCCCTTCTGAGCCCTGGCGTATCCCCAAATAACAGTTTACGACCACATGTCGGGGTGTTTCTGCAAACTGGAGAATCGGGGTAATAAATATTGAGTTTTGTTTTGTTGTTAACCCTTGATGTGTTACAGGAAAAAATTATTAAAATGGAAAATCTGCAAAAAAAGTGAAATTTTGAAATTTCACATCTATTTTGCTTTAATTCCTGTGGAATACTTAAAGGGTTAACAACATTTCTAAAATCAGTTTTGAATAGTTTGAGGGGTGTAGTTTCTAAAATGGGTGGTTTCTATTATGTAAGCCCACAAACTGACTTCAGAACTGAACTGGTCCTTAAAAAAGTTGATTTTGCAAATTAGCAAAAATTGCGTCTAAAATTCTAAACCTTCTACTGTGCTAAAAAAAAAAAAATGACACTACCAAAATGATGCCAACATAAAGTAGACATATGGGGAATGTAAATTAAAAAGGATTTTATAGGGCATCACTATCTGTCTTAAAAGCAGAGAGATTGAAATTTAGAAAACAGTGAATTTTTTCAAATTTTCGGTAACTTTTGGATTTTTTTATAAATAAAATTAAAACTTATCGACTCAAAGTTTACCATTAACTTGAAGTACAATATGTCACGAGAAAACAGTCTCAGAATCGCTTGGATAAGTAAAAGCGTTCCAAAGTTATTACCACATGAAGTGACACATGTCAGATTTGAAAAATTAGGCCTGGTCAGGAAGGGGGTAAATGGCCCAGATCTGAAATGGTTAAGGTACATATGTCAGGTCTTTCCTGATCACGTTTTTGGCTGGGGCTACACGGCAAGGTGTCATATGACAGCAAATCACTTAGCAATAAAATATGTGCAACCCAACTGCAACATAGCTGTCATACAGTCACAGAAAAGTCACCAGTCCGTTTTAAAAATTGTCGAGATGAGATGTCACAAATTTGAGTACAAATATGGTGTGCGCCAAAATGTGACACTATTTACCCCTTAAAAATGGGACAAAGCCTTTAATAAACATTCCCCCTCTAGCCCATGCTGCTATCAGATAGGGTATGTTTCTCTACATATATAATGATATATTCTTGTATGTTCTCCAGTTACAGGTGAAGAATGTCAGCCTTACAGGACCTCCCATCTCCCAGCAGCACCATGCAGGCCTCCAACTTTGCACACGTCATCTTCCAGAATGTGGCAAAGAGTTACCTTCCTAGTGCTCCTCTGGAATGTCACTACACGCTGACTCAGTACATACATCCTCATCCCAAAGATTGGGTTGGCATTTTTAAGGTAGGTCGGTGTGATTTCTTGTAGGCTGCACAGTTTGTCTGCTTCTTTATAAAATCCATAGTGATTGACAGATTTTCATACAGTTAGTTAAGAAAAATCGTAATGCTCAAGTAGCACCTGTCACCATGTACCTGAATAGTAAACCAAATAAACTTGTAGCTTCTTCTCGGTCTCCTGGTTCAGATGTTATTGTCCCTCTGCAGACCAGTTGCTCAGTTGCTGAGAAATTGAGCCTTTGGTGTTATGCAAATGAGCTGTTGAGGTGCAATGAGGGCGTCACTGTTGCACCTTGTCACTCCAACAGCTCTCTTTCCTATCATAGTTAGCTCCTTGATGTAATCTCGCCTGGCCTGTGTTCTCCCCCATAGGCTGTCAATACAGCCCTGATGTTTTCCAGGTTAAGGTCAGTACTGTGCAATCCTAGCAAGCATCAGGACTGTACTGTCAGCGCAAGGCCAGACGAAATTACATCACCATTGCCTGGCCCTGTTACTCAGACCGGGGGGGGGGGGTTGTTGGGTGGTTTATTACTCAAGTACATGGTGACATGCCCTTTAAAGAGCCTTTCCTAATGTCACTGTTTTAGTAAATACTTACTACATTTTCCTGAGGAATAACAGAGGAATGGTATAATGAGAGTTCTAAGACAACCTTCTCCATAATTTTTAGTTTTCATTGGGGTCTAGACTATAAGCCAAGCACTGTTAACCAGAATGCTAAGGCGCCATATGCAGCACATAGCACCTTTTGGCACTGTCCATGATTTTGATCTTGATGGTCTATCCTCACACCGACGACTGAGCGTCATAATATTCTAACCCTTCTGTTCTGTAGAAATTACTCTTCAGTATCTCATAATCATCCCAGGCAAGACTACAATGAAAGATGTCACCTGGTGTATAGTAAACTTGAGACTAGAAACCGGTAATGGTGACAGCTCAGCTCCTCCCCCTCACTGCACAGTGACCTCACAGAGCATGCCCACAACACTCTCCAATAAAAGGCAATGAACTTCTTTAGACTACGACTTCCTATGGACCAGGTGGCTGTTGTAAAGCGTATCTCTGAATCTCAATCAGGATGGCCACCCCTATAATTCTGTACAGAACATAAAAAACAGATGAGAAGAAAAGCAGTGTCATTGTGTAGTTTTAATTAGTAAAACTAAAATCTAGGTGACATTTGCAACGTGACGGCAGTAGAACCACGCGGTGTAGGATAGCCTGTCATTTTAGTTGCTGTAATATTTTTACTCTATTAAGATGTTCGAGGCTCGGAGATGGGGTTCCCATGCCAGAGCGGCAGCCTGGTTTATTGATTCTTTTTTTCACTGGTATCGATGGCGTTATTTAGCAGGGCCCGCCAAAGAAAGGAGGCATGTGTTCATTTAGCTGGGAGATGGCCCAAGGGGAGCAGTAAATTACAGGAAGAAAGGCTACTGTTGGCGAATACTGTAAGGCAAATGAGTAGCATGGCTGGAAATATCTTGTAATTAGTACTACACCGCTCGGCATGTCTTTTTTCCAATATTAATTAAAATGGGTTAGACCTGGAAAAAATCACCCCAGCTTGGCAGGCCTTGATATTTTCTATACCATGATTTCAGAGACATTCCAGAAAGTGACTTCAAGATGAAGAGGGCAAGTCTAATATAGTATTAAAATAAAAGGAGAATCTGGGCAGCCTGTCACCGGGATTGCGGACTATTATCTGCCGTAATACGTAGAGTAGTACCGCAAATAAGGAGTCCAGATGAAAGCGCTCAAAAACTCAGTTATCATCTCCTTTGAGCTTGAAAATGTGTTTGCAACCCTTTTAAAAAAATTTCGCATCGTTTGGCTTTATGCCGCCTTCGCCACTTTCCTTAAAGGGGACGTGACCAGGGCGGGAAGGGAGCGTGGCCAGCTGCCCTAACAAATTTATCTTCAGTTACATCAGTTTTCTGGCGCAAATGAAGCCAGAAATCTATGGCAGCTCTGATCGATCATAGATTTCTGTTTAGGGGCACAAACTGATATCCGGCAGCGCAGTCAGCACAGCTTTCAGTGGGGGTAGTAAGGAAATAAAAATGGCTATCTGGACTCCTGTATGTGCAGTATTACTCATGTATTACTGCAGATAATAGTCCAGAAGGGTGATGCCCTTTAAATGACGTTATATATAGGATACTATCTATATATATATATATATATATATATATATATATTATATATATATATATATATATATAGGATGTTTTACGGTTTGTCTTCTATACAGGTTTCTCTGTCGTTAGACTTTTATGTAGATTAACCTGTGATTGTCTGTTCTTTTCATCACAGATACTCAGTGCACATGTTTAATGGATGGCGCTAAGTGGTATCCATTACCCATAAGCACCCATGTTAAAAATGTGCATCACACAGTATCTTTTTTATTGGGTACGTCTGTGTGGAGTAGCCCACTCTGCTGCGCCATCCATTGTAATACAAAAAGTGGAAACCCTGATAGATAACACTCTTGGCCTCCTTCAGTATAATGAGAGACTGAGGGCCCATATCCTAGCTGTGTTTACAGACCCTAAAGGCTTGCCGGTTGGTGAAGTGCACTGTGTGCCTGTTGTCTGCCTGTAGTTTCTAGGGCGTATTTGCACGTCAGTGGAAAAACAGCGCATTACTTTGATCCATGTTCCTGATTAAATACAGCCATTGAAGGATCTGGGTTCATGAAACCACAGTGGTTTTCACGGACTCTTCATATGAGATAATCTGCAGAGAGTCTGGAAATGCCTTTTTCAGCCTAGCAGGGTACATGGAAAACTGATGACACACAGAGAGCAGAAAACAGACATAAGGGGAGACTTGTGATGTTCTTTGCGCCAGAAAAGTGGCTTTAAAAAGTCGCAAGATGCTTGTTTGTAACTTCTTAAACACAACTTTTTTGGGGAAAAAAAAGTCACAAGTGCCTCTTTTTACACAGCATACTGCCTGGTAGGGTTGATCATGCTGATTAAAATGATACCTTTCTTTTATCTGTATGTTAAACAGCTGCAGATATATCTGTGTTTTTATTCACATGCAAATGTGCATATTGGAGTATTAGGGAGTGGGGCTGGTCCTTGGAGCACCGCTTTAGTAACATCCCTGTGTTCTGCACGCTCCGCCTCTCTTTGATTGCCAGGGCTAGACATCACCATGCTTAGGGCAGAGCTGTGTCCTAGCACGTACTTATCATATATAATATTACCTATAGCCTTACCATATTGGGAAGAGTGGATTTCTATGCTTAGAAAGCTAATGGATATTACTGGTTTATTCACAGGCACAATGTATGATTATACAGAAACAAGTAAAATTAGCGTCCTGAGTATAGAAAAATCATTATTCTCTATGTTAAGGCTCTAGCCTGGTGGTAAATTGTCAGCCTTGAGATCTTAGGTTCAAGTCTTCAGAGAGACTTTTAGATTTTTCTTCTTCAGTTATTTTTTTTCCCTTATTTAACCCATAATAAAAGGCTATAGCCTCACAGGCACAATATATGATTATAAAGAAACAAGTAATATGTATCAACTTTTAAGACCTGTTTCACACTGCTGGCACAGCCTTCCAGCAGGCTGTTCTGGCACAGAATGATGTGAATCGGCTGGACAAAAACCTCTGCATGCTGCTCTATTTGTCCAGCCATTTCTCAAACTTTTCGGATTGTGGCTGGATATTATAGTTAATGGGGCAGGACGGCCCTCCGATACCGTCTGGAAATGCCAGATATGGCAGTCTGTTCCTGGCTGAAACAGCCTGCCGGACTGGTAAATGCAAAAGAAAGGCGTTGTTTTAATCAGCCTGGTCAACCCTACCAGGCAGTATGTCGGGTTTAATAGCATTGATCATGCTGACAGAGGCACTTTAACCTAGGAGTGAAAATTAAAGGAGTTTTCCGGGACTTGGATCATCTGGACAGGTTAAACAATCAGCCCCCCCACCAATCAGCTGTTTGAAGAGACTGTGATTGTAGCTACAGTGCAGTGTCATTAAATAGTAACTTTGTGTCAAATTTTAATAAGATGTCCCTATTGCCCTAATAAAAGTTTTTCTAATATACTTTATTAATTAATTTTGTATTTTTATTATACTTTTACCTCACCATTCCCTGTGCGCTTAAAACTCAGTTCTTTGTTCACCACTGACAGCTCAGCAGTGTATGGACTGTGAAATTTATGAATAGGGCCACATAAGCAGGGAGTACGGGCAATGAGCACATATTGCTGCTCCTGCCTGTGCCCCCTGGTGGATTACTAACTCCTGGCATAGCACATGGGTACCCTGTACCCATGTACTATGCCAGGGTTAGCTATGCGGAGTGGGCTCCTTCTTCTGGCTGCTCAGCTAAGCTAAGAGCTGACATGCAGTTCTCTTAGCAAAGCAAAGCAGGAGCCTGATAATCCTGGCATAGTACACAGCAGGCACCTGGAGGCAAGGCTCATGATTAGTAGTAATGCCGATCTTGGACATTTAACCCCTCAGATGCTGTGGTTAGTTGTGACCACGGCATCTGAGTGGTGAAACCCAGGGAGCGCTGCACTCCTGGGGCTTGAATGGCTCCCTCACATGGGGATCAAGGGAGCCATTAGGTTACTATGGCCCTCTGATCTGAGGCCTGCCACACCAGCATTCCTATAGAAGAACATAATGAATCTCCCATAGACTGCAATGGTAATTCATTGCAGTGTATGGGAGAAGCGAAATAACGATTGCATGTTCAAGTTCCCTAGAGGACAAAAGGTTTTAAAAAATATAAATTCAAATCTCCCCCTTCCTCATATTAACAATAAAAAATAACATCATAGGTATTGTCATGTCCCAAAATGTAAATAAAATATAAATTTCTTTATTCTATGTGGAGAATGCTGTAATGGGGAAAAGAAAAATCAAAATGTCTGATTTGTTGTTTTTTGATGCTTCAACTCGCGAAAAAATGTAATAAAAAATGATCACCACAAAATGGTAATGGTAAAAAAGACTGTTCACATAGCTCCCTAGATATCACTATAAAAATGTTATGAAGGTCATAATATGGCGAGGCAAACAAATGTATTAAAACACAAGAAAAACCTGTATTTTTCGCTTTATAAGACGCACTTCTTTCCCCCCAAAGGAGGGGGAAAATTGCCGTGCGTCTTATAAAGCGAATACAAGTGAGCGCTTCCACGGAGCCGCGGCACAGGAGAGTTTTTTATTTTATCCTTATGGGGCTGGGTGGGCTGATCTGAGGTCTTATGGGGGCACAGTCGGCTAATATGGGGGCTGATCTGAGATCTGATGGGGGGAGGCAGAGTGGGCTGATATTGGGGGCAGAGTGGGCTGATATTGGGGGCAGAGTGGGCTGATATTGGGGGCAGAGTGGGCTGATATTGGGGGCAGAGTGGGCTGATATTGGGGGCAGAGTGGGCTGATATTGGGGGCAGAGTGGGCTGATATTGGGGGCAGAGTGGGCTGATCTGAGTTCTGATGGGGGCACACTGGGCTGATCTGAGGTCTGATGGGGGCACAGTGGGCTGATCTGAGGTCTGATGGGGGCACACTGGGCTGATCTGAGGTCTGATGGGGGCACACTGGGCTGATCTGAGGTCTGATGGGGCAGAGTGGGCTGATATTGGGGGCAGAGTGGGCTGATATTGGGGGCAGAGTGGGCTGATATTGGGGGCAGAGTGGGCTGATATTGGGGGCAGAGTGGGCTGATATTGGGGGCAGAGTGGGCTGATCTGAGTTCTGATGGGGGCACACTGGGCTGATCTGAGGTCTGATGGGGGCACACTGGGCTGATCTGAGGTCTGATGGGGGCACACTGGGCTGATCTGAGGTCTGATGGGGCAGAGTGGGCTGATATGGGGGCACAGTGGACTGATATGGGGGCTGATGGGCTTATCTGAGTTCTGATGGGGGCACAGTGGGGTGATATGGGGGCTGATGGCACAGTGGGCTGATTTGAGGTCTGATGTGATGTCCTTAAATTTATGGGGGGGTCTGATGAAAAATATTTTTTTCTTATTTTCCTACTCTAAAATCTGGGGTGCGTCTTATCATCGGGTGTGTCTTATAAAGCGAAAAATACGATATATAAATGGGTTATCGCTGTAAGGGTCCATTCACACGTCCGTATCTTTTAATCCGCATCCGTTCTGCAAATTTGTGGAACAGAATGCCTACCCATTCTACCCATTCGTTTCAGAGGTTCCGCAAAAAATGCGGTCAGCACTCCGTGCGCTGTCCGCGTCCGTTGTTCTGTTTCGTTCCGTTATGCGGATCCGCATTATGTGGTCCGTAGTCCCATTGTAGTCAATGGGTCCGCAAAAAATGCAGATGATACGCAGAATGCATCAATATGTCATCCGCATGTCATCCGCAATTGCGGATCCGTTTCCAGGAAATAGAAAGAAATACCCTACCAACCAACATATATTCCTCCTTCCGTCTTTTTTTTTTTTTTTGCAGAAAAATGGAACGGATGCGGATGTATAATTGGTAAAAACGAAAGGTTTTTGCGGAAACACGGATCCGCAAAAAAACGGAACGAAAATCTGGAAAAGAAAAATACTGACGTGTGAATGACCCCTAATTGAACTGACCCACAAAAGATCCGTTTAACCACACAGGGAATTCAGTAACAAAACAAAAAAAACTGGTGGGATTGTTGGGGTTTTTCCCCCCCAATTACACCCCATTTACAATTATTTTTCCAGTTTCCCACCACAAGTGATGTCATGTACTATATGATGCTTGATTTAATTTTTTTATATTAATCATGGGATAACCCTTTTAAGTGTGTTTTCTACATCTGCACCATTACTGCCGCTTATAAACCAGTGATAAAACATTTGTTTTCCATTTTGTCATGCGTCTTCCTTGAGTCCAGGACAATTGATCACAAAAGCGTGATTCCTGCTTCCTGTCATGGATTAGCACTTGCTCAGTCTCCTTGTGGATTCTGTTTCTTCTAATGGAAGACAGAAGATGCAGCAAGTGTGACATCATCCTGCGTGCAGGGGCCAAGAACGCGCTGTGTCTGAGGAAATTGTGACCAAAAAGTGGATGAAATGTTGATACAAGTGTCCTGAGTGATGATGCCAATTTACATGGCTCTCACAGCACTCCTCTGCATAGGGTTTAGTTTGCCTGTTAAATAACTTTCTCTCTCAGAACTACATCAACAACTGGGGTGCAATAAATTTTGTTAAAGGCTTATTCTCATCTTAGACAGTGGGGGCATATCGCTAGGATATACCCCCATTGTCTTATAGGTGCCGGTCCCACCGCTGGGACCCGCACCTATATCAAGAACGGAACCCCCAAAGTAAAGGTGCATGCGCAGTGCGCCCTCCATTAATCTCTATGGGTCCAGCAAAAATTTCCGTCAGTTACATAGAAATGAATGGGAGCCGTGGCCGTGTATGCGCACTGCGCTCCCATTCACTTCTATGGGAGCAGTGGGGGAGCGCAGGCGCCGATATAGGTGCGGGTCCCAGCTGTGGAACCCGCACCTATAAGACAATGGGGGCATATCCTAGCGATTTGCCCCCATTGTCTAAGATGAGAATACCCCTTTAACGTAAAAGGATGGTCTGTTTCATTTTAGCATCGTTAATGGAGATGTCTCACTTCAACAAGTGGATTTTATTATGTACAGAAAGTTAATACAAGGCACTTACTAATGTATCGTGATTCTCCATATTGCCTGCTTTGCTGGCTGGATTCATTTTTCCATCACATTATACACTGCTTGTTTCCATGCTTTGTACGCTGCTTTCCGAACCTGTGACCGCCGCTAACTGCTCGGATGTCAGACCCCAATGATCTCATATTGATGACCTGTGGACAGGTCATCAATATCTTGGTCCTGGAAAACCTCTTTAACCCCTTCGCTACCAGTGCCGCATGTATGTCGCTGAAAGGAAGTGCAAACATGGCGCCGGCGGGTCTCCGCTGTTTCATACAGCAGAAACTTGCGGTTAATGACTGTGACCGGCAAAAATAGCGACTGCGGTTATTAAAGGCTTTAACCAGGATTGTGATGTGTTCATATGTGTACATGTACTTGACTGCTGAGGCCATGGAGTTGCTCCGCAGTGGTCACATGTATACCGTATTCACATAAGGTGGGGAACTGGGACACTCTGACAGGTAGGTTTTTTTTTTTATCTTTCTACCCAGGTCCAGTCCTCTGCAAATATTTTTACAGTTTCGGAGATCCTCTTTAACTGTGTATGCAGGTGTAGCAGGCACTTATGTAAGGAAAAGAGAGGGGCATTCATTCCAAGCTATTTCATCTATTGATCTGGCACACTATGTAGCGTAGCTTTACTTCACCAGCATCTTCTACATAATACCGCCATTCCTGTGGACAGGAAATTGAACCATAAAAGCTTGAGCCTGACACTGTTAATGTCCTGTAGTAGCACATTAGTCTAGCAGGAGCATAGTCGTAGAGTTCTTATTTTTTCATTTCTTTTAGATTATTTTTTCTCTTTTAACCATTTATTTTATACACCACCATTACAATTAGTATTTATTCTGTGGCTACCATAGAATGTGATAATAATAAGATAGCGGTACAAAAAGAGTTGGGACAAAAGACAACAGCAGGAAAAGCACAAGTGAGAGCAGAGGGGGGATGAACAGGTTAATTAAAGAAGAACTCCCGCAAAAAATTTTATTCTCTGACCTGTTAGAAAGGTGCATGATATAATCTGTAGTGAATGTCATCTTCTTATCAGAGGCTGTAATTGAGAGTTTCCACTTTCTTCTTATTGTAGCTGGGTCATGTGACCAACTCCCTGACCTCCAACTGACCCAGGACAGCAAGCCAGTCACTTCTCTATTCATTCCTATGAGACTGAAAGTGAGGCTCCCATAGGAATACATAGAGAATTAGACTTCCTGTCCACACAAGTCTCTGTGTGACTTGGTGGGTCTAATTCCTAGTCACATGACACAGATAAGAAACTTCAGGATGATATAAGTCAAAAATACAGCCACTAGTAAGAAAATGACATTCACTACAGATTACATCATGTACATTTCTAGCAGGACATGAAATAAAATTTTTTGCGGGAGTTCTTCTTTAAGTAAGCAGAAAGACTTTACAACCAGGCCATGCCATAGATTGCGTTCTTCACCATTAACACGAGGGAGCTTGGTCTTGAAGGTATCTTCACCTGGGGACAATTTGTGGGTGCGGATTAACAAATTCCATTCATAAACTGTAGAGGAAATTGACTTGTGGTACAGATTGTCACATGCAATGCATAGGGTGAAATCTGTGACAAAATCTACAAGTAAATCATGGCGAATTTGCAACTGATTTTTATTCTGCTAACGGCAAATGGGTCAGCAGTGAAAGTGAGCATTGTGAAGATGAAGATCTAGGCACTCCTATCATAATCTGGGGGGCATAATGGAGAGAAATCCTTAAAGGCAGTCTTTCACCTGTTTTTCACCAATATAACTGTATTACATGTCCAGGAAAAGCACTTTTATTCTGCAGGAAAACAGCTCCCAAGTGCCCAGCTGAAAGTGACAGTAAAAACAGCTTTCTCTCCCGACTCAATTTCTAACAGCTATATCTTCTGATATAATGGTATCATTTGAAAGCTTGGAATGCCAGCTTTCAAAGGTCAGAACCATTTTTCTATCTGCTACCAATCCCAAGATATGAGCAGCTAAAGCAGCCCTCCCCTCTTCAGTCTGCTTTGCTTTGGGCACTTGCAGCAGCAGAGCTGGGCACTTGGGAGCTGTTTTCCTGCAGAATAAAAGTGCTTTTCCTGGACATGTAATACAGACACACAGTGCACACAGGTATGTCTGGGATGTGTCTGCAATCTTCTGTGGGGCACTGCTGTTAGTTATATTGGTGAAAGACTCCCTTTAATTTAGGGCATCTGGATGTCTGGGAACGCCCTTCATGAGCCACAATGGAGAGCCATTCACATGAGTGGCCGCACGCTTGCAAGAGGTTCCTCCCAACCAGATCAGCTATTTGCTGGACGCAAGTCCCACAGCTTCAGTCTGAAAGGGATTATCTGTGATAAATCAGTCCCTTTCATTGCATAAAATGAAATCTGTATGTTTTAGACTCCATTGTCACAGCCATTCATTCACACTGAGCCACAAACAACTGTAGCTTTGGCAGTGCTCATTGTTTTGGAATGTGAATATGACTATGTATATTTTTCTCACCATAATGACTTATTTTATTTTTTAATTTAAGGTTGGATGGAGCACTGCGCGAGATTATTATACGTTTTTGTGGTCACCTATGCCTGAAAATTATGTTCCCGACTCAACTTGTAACTGTGTACTGACTTTCCAAGGTAAGACTGCTGCCAAAGCCTTACTTCAGCGCTTGTGGCATAATCCTAGGGGGGAAGTATTGCATCCTAACACATTTGGAGTGTGTCATTTTGGAATTCTAATCCTGAGGTCCTCCTAGTCCACAACCTAAAGTAGCGGCTTATCAAAGGTTTGGATTTGTGGGGGTCTGAGTACCGAGACCCCCACTAATTGCTAGAGCGAGGCGAGAGAAGCACTCTCCTCACTGCAGGAGACTGAAACGAGACAGCCTGTCTCCTGCAATAAAGAGGGAACACTTGCTATGTGAGCTCTTCTCTCTCCTCGCTCTAACGATCAGTGGGGGTGTCAGCTCTCAGCGACAAATCAAAGGTTTTGATTGAAGGGGGTCTGTGACATATAAAAAGTTTTGTCAAGGTACAGGTTCACCTTTCATCATTTGTCAAAATTGCTTTGACAAAATAGAGTTCTGCACCTTTTACAGACACAGAGGACTTTTTCTTTGGTAACTGGAAAAAGGGGGTGTGGCCTCTTGTGGCCGATATACTAGATTTTCTCCGACACTTTGCTTCTTAGTAAAATGGTGGTGAACAATCCCAAGTAAACGCTGGATAGGTCTTCCAGAGTGACAGCTCTATTCCTCATGGCTAGGTTTACATCTGCAGCAGAGGTTCCATTAGGAGCCTCTCCCAGATTCTGTCCAAAAAAAGCGTGCAGCGCTAGATTGTCCCATTGATGGACACCTTAAAGGGGTTGTCTTATTTAGAGAACACGTGTGTGTCTGTAGCTCCATTCAAATGGGGAACCCTATATCATGATCGTCGGGGGCCCAGTGGTCTGGCCCTTAAAGGGTTATTCTCATCTTAGACAATGGGGACATATTGCTAGGATCCACCGCTGGGACCCGCACCTATATCCAGAACGGAGCGGGGAGCGCTGTGCCTGGCGGACCCTGGGTTTCCGTGGGTCCGGCCACCACCAGGCGGAGGTCCCCGCTCCGCTCATAGAAATGAATGGGAGCCGGGCCGTACATGTGCGGTGCGCTCCCATTCATTTCTATGGAGACGACGGAAGTAGCCGAGCCAGTGCTCAGCTATTTTCGGCGGCCCCATAGAAATGAATGGAGGGCGGCTGCGCATGAGCAGTGCGCCCTCATTCAGTTCGGGGGCTCCATTCTGGATATAGGTGCGGGTCCCAGCGGTGGGACCCGCACCTATAAGACAATGGGGGCATATCCTAGCGATATGCCCCCATTGTCTAAAATGAGAATAACCCTTTAATTGCTGTCCTGTGTATAGGGGTTCAGATGTCTTCATAGAATAACCCCTTTAATCGAAACCTGATGGCCCCCATTGTAGTCATTATATAGGTATAGCGTCACTTATCCCCCCCCCCCCACTCTTTCTGTTCCTAAAGAACCGAACAGATAAAATATAATGGGAAATAAAGCCCCATGTACTAAACACACATTAACAGAGCCGACCGGTCCTTGTCATGTTGGACTCTACAGCAAGCACATGTTTTATGTAGTTCATTCTGCTGAAGCCCAATCCAAATGTTCCCCCAGTGATGTGTTTTCTGCTTTTTGTCCGCTCCTTGTCTGTACTTGGCTTGGGACTCCGGTGTCTCCCTCGGTAATTCACCTGTTTGGCGGAGTCCTGTCCAATAGCAGCTGGACGCTTCCACCTGAATAAACTAGCAGCTAGGCCATAAACTCGGCTTTGGATGGATGCACGGCGCTCTCCAGTTTGCGGCCTGCATAAAACGCTGAGTTTTATAAGGTTTTGTGTAAAATGTCCATATGAGACTGGAATGAGCCAAGTTGTGAAAGCATGCTTTTACTATCAGGCACTAAAACGGTAGCGTTCTCCAGATCTGCAACGTGCAGCTGACCTATAATGTGGAACAGCTTGGAGAAGGCATAGTATGTAATAACAGACATTTTACATGAATCAGGGCCTGTTCACATGACAGGACAGCAAAAACATGGTGTGAATCTAGCCCTACAATGCCCTCCACCTCAAACAGCAGTAGGCCTGACGCCCCCCATATACATGCACAGGGGTTCTGCCCATCGTGACACATGGCATATCCTAGCTCCGTATCTTTGTATGATTTTAATTATTATATTCTGCTCCATCTGCGAGTCCGCCCTGCTTCCCCTATGACGCTCCATGAATGAGATGAGAGCCCAGCTGCATTTCTGGACGAAACCCGACTTGGAGCGACAGACCTCGCCGCTCGTTCTGGGAGCACATGGCCAGCGATCGGGATTCTGTGAATGTGGTGTTTTCTGAGATCCCGCAGGCCAAACGCTCACATTCCCAAACATGATCCGCTGTTGATAGAAAAACTGCAGTTTCCCTGTTTGAATAGCTGCTGTGTAAGTGTCCTGCTCCGCGGGATCGCGCTGGACGCTTGTGATGTGAAAGCGTCCAAAACTACGCAGAAAGAAAAATGTGCTAAAGAGCTTTGCTGCCTTCCAGAATAAACATTTGTGTTACGACAATCCAAAGTACCTGGTTCCTGAAGCAGCAATGTTATTCCAGCTTCTACCGAGCCATCAGAATTCCTTATTGCTCGCCGTCTTGGTTGTAGACCTCCGCACGCACCCTCCTCTGGATGCTCTTCCTAAATCTTTAGGAGACTATTTTATGTGTGCATTTTTAGTGGAATGCTTTCCCGGAAATTGCTTTCTAACTAAAATAATGTTGTGAATTTTGCAGACGTGGAAGGCTAGTAGGAATGTCGGCTGTACAATTTTATCTGTTTTGTGCACTGAGTTTAGAAAACCAGGGAACCTCTTCTATTAAAGGGGTTGTTGCCTTACAGCAGTTTAACCACTGTCCTGTGGAGAAGGGATAAGTGTCTATTCGGTGAGGGTCCCACTGCTGGGGGCTTCTGCCAATGACGAGAACACAGGCCCATGCATGCACCCTGTCACTCCATTCAGCTCTGTGTGGCTGCTGGAGATGGTCAGCGCTTGTACTCAGCTATCTCCGGCAGTCCCATAGAGTTCAGTGGAGTGACAGACTCACCTGTGTGCTGCCACAGCCAGATGGAGGAACACGGGCCCCTATTCTTGTGATTGACTGTGGCCCCACTGATCCGGCACTTGTCCTCTGTCCTGTAGATAGGGGTCATAGAGCCCTTTTAGCTGAGCATATTACATGCTCATATGGTAAAAATCCATTAATCTGATATCTATTGGCCCAGAAACCTTGTTAATCCAGCCTAGGGAGAGGAGGACAAGCAATCGGCAAGTAGGGTGTAGGAAAGGGAATGTCTCAAGTTTATCCCTTTTAAGTATTCCAGTGGGCCTCATGGAAAAACAGTATAGTGTGTGTGTATGTATGTGTGTGTGTATATATATATATATATATATATATATATATATATATATATATAGTGTGTGTTACATTTGTGTACCAGTCTAAGGGTCTGTACCCGCTAATCACCCTCCTTTGTCATTCACTCTGCCTGTAAGGCCAGACAGTATCACTTGAGATTCACTTAAAAAGTACTTAAAGAGGACCTTTCACCTCTCCTGACATGCCGGTTTTAATAGCTTCATGCATTCCCCATGTAATAACAATTCTGGAGCATCTATTCTTATGGCTCTATGATGTGTCATTCCTTTATTATTTCTACTAGAAGTTATGAATGAATTACTATTAGCCTTCAGTAAGGGTACAGAGAGGAGGTGACCAGTTGGGGGTGTGTCCCTGCACAGACTGACTCTATCCAATCAGTGCATGTTCAGACTGTGCAGGGACACACCCCCAACTGGTTACCTCCCCTCTGTACCCTTACTGAAGGCTAATAGCAATTCATTCACAGCTTCATTCATTCTGCTCATTGCTCTGTGAAACTGACAGTAGTTTAGTTCCATGTTGCTGTGAGACATATGACAGCCCAAAATGCATTGCTCTTTGTTAACGGAGACCGCATGTTGTGTAATAATTTCAGGTCCGTGCGCCGGCACTAATATCTACACCGGCAGGGGAGCCAGTGTACACCTCAGCTATAATCTACACATTTTCCGTTGACTATAATAAATGTATCGGGCTGGCTATGCCCAGCAAGCCCCCCACCCAGCCTACTTTTTGGAAAACTACTGAACCGGCTGAAAATCTCCAAAATGTCACAAAATTGTGCACAAATAGGCGAGCGACTAACTTTGGATATTTTTGATGCTGGTGTTCTTGCTTATAGTGGAAGAATGTCCCTCAAAGTGATCCTCCTGGTCAAGAAATAAATTCACAGTAACTAAGGAGCGAACAGAACACTTAGGCCTCTTTCACACTAGCGTTGCGGATTTGTTCAGGATGCGTTGCGGATGCGATGCGTTAAAAACGCGCGGATTGCATGCGGATGCAATGCGTTGCGTTTTTAACGCACCCCCATTCATTTCTATGGAGCCTGGGCTGCGTGAAAAACGCAGAATATAGAACATGCTGCGTTTTTCACGCAACGCAGAAGTGATGCGTGAAAAAAAACGCTCATGTGAAAAGCCCCATTAAAATGAATGGGTCAGGATTCAGTGCGGGGGCAATGCGTTCGCATCATGCATTGCACCCGCGCGGAAATCTCGCCCGTGTGAAAGGGGCCTTAGATGGTGTCCTCATTGTCATCTGATAACTGCAGCTCCGTCAGTTCCTCTTATGTCATCCTAGATGGTGCATGTGGTAGCCCAAGACACTTCCTGCACTAGGATTGGCCAGCACTGCTCACCTGAATAGTGCTGGCCAATCCAAAAGCACCGCTGCAAATCTGCAACTAAAAAGATGAAAAGGAGGGCACCGTGTACGGGTTTTATCCATTCCCCACTTAATGATTTTTTTTTCTTGAACTGGAGGGTCGCTTGAATGTCTTAATGATCTTACCCAATAGCTGAGGTTCAGAATATTCTCTTGAGTCTTCCGTTTTTGAATAGGTCTTAAAATCCATCTCCTGTTTGTGTCTTTAGGATACTACCTTCCTAATGATGACGGAGAATTTTACCAGTTCTGCTATGTGACCCATAAGGGAGAAATACGGGGGGCAAGCACACCCTTCCAGTTTCGTACATCGTCTCCTGTAGATGAACTACTAACGATGGAAGATGAAGGTCATTCTGATATGTTGGTGGTAACAACCAAGGCTGGTCTACTTGAGGTATGTGTAAAGTATTCCAGGTGACTTTTTAGAATAAGCGGACGTGTGTATAGATGATGAATAACACCATATCTGACTGTTATATGACTTTATTTCTGCCTCTCTCTCCCTCCAGCAGCTCCCTCCTCCTCCTCCTTCCTTCCTTTCCACTCTCCACTGCATGTAACCTAATATAAAGCAAATATAAAGTCTGTTTCAAAGATTGATTTTGTCACTGACCTGAGAGTTGAATGATGCATCCAGGAGGCAAGAGAAAGAGGAGAAGTGGTTCATAAGTGGAGAAAAAGGCATTTGTTTTCTTGGAAAAAAAGCATTTCTTATATTGGCTTGTATTATTGATTTATGCATAGTTTGTTAGATCTATACAATGGCCTCAGGATACAATATTTTCAGCATACAATGTTTTTTTCTGACCCATCCTAAGTTGAAACCAGACTCAACATACAATGTCTCAGACTGAGATCCAACCAATCAAGGCCATTTCTCTGGTAGAATATCTGTATTAGTCGCTAGTTATCAGCTATTCCTGACTGTTATATGTAAGGACTTGTCTTATCTGTCTTAGTTATCTGCTTATTTTTCTTAAATCTTCATTTTCTCTTATCTTGGATGACATTTTGGGGCTTTGGAACCGATTACTCAACTTACAATGGTTTCAACATACAATGGTCATCCTGGAACCGATTAATATTGTAACTTGACGGGAAATGCTGGTTTTGCAGTTGTGTTTGAATGGACTGTGACATCTTATATCCTCCAGAGCAATATTTACCAAAAGACAGCGCAGATCTTCATCATTTTATTGATATCTGTTACTAACCTATGTGTGCCATTCGAATATGCTTCCCTATAAAAATTGAGATCCCTCTTAGGCCTCATGCACATGACATTAGTTGTGGTCCACATCAAATCCGCATTTTTTGCCCTGTCCATTGACAGTAGACTGTAGAAGATGGGGACAGCACGCCATCCGTTCCGTGGCCCCGCCAAAAATAGAACATGTCCGATTCTTGTCAGGAATAGGCATTTCTAAGGGAGTACAGGACGTACCGATCTGCAGAATGTGGCACACACGCAGCTGATATCTGTGTTTGGCGGATACACAATTTGGGAACCGCAAAAACAGATACGGCCGTGTGCATGGGGCCTTAAAGAGAGTTAGAAACTCTTGCATTTCTCCATCTGCCATCAACATAGAAAGTTCTTTATCTTCCTGCTGTTTTATAATATAGTTGCTGTTACAGTTGCTTGTCCGTCCTTCATCAGGAGCTTGCATTGTGCACAATGGCGTTATATCCGTAGCATACTGACAGGATCTCCTTTGGCAGCGCTATGGGTGCTTTGTCTTTTTTATATGTTTATTGCCTAGTTAAATGCCCATATCTCACACAGCCAGTTTAGCTATGTGTCTTAACATCTGAGTGCGGGATTTCTAAGCATAAGATACATTCAAAAAGTACAGGGCCCCCATTCTTGTGATCGGTGGGTGTGCCAGCAGTAGCCCCCCCCCCCAATCCAATAGTTATCCCCTATCCTGCGGATAGGCGATAACTTAATCTAACGGGAATACCCCTTTAATGCCTGACCACATGACTAGTAATTGTGGCATGCAGAATGTCGAGAGAAATTTTTTTCTTTTTATTGCCATATTCCCCTATACTTTTTTTTATATTTATGTCAAAGGAGCCGTATGAGGGCCCCCTTTTTTTGTGGGATGATCTGTACTTTTCAGTGATGCCATGAAGTGTGTGTGACATTTTGATCACTTTTTATTAAATTTTTTGCAAAGATGAAGTGACAAAAACAGCAAATTGGCCATTTTGAAATTATTTTTTTTCTGTTGTGCCATATGGGATAAATTATTTATATATATATATTAATAGTAAAGGAGCTTTAGGATGTGACAATGCCTATGATGTTTTTTTTTTATTGTATTTTGGGGAAAGGGAGGTGATTTGCAGGATGCAGGCTATCATGGTAATAAAACAGCTTCCCCGATCTAAGTCGGGAGAGTCCTATTAGCGCAGGAGCACGCTTCATCCCTCTGATTCCTTGGTCACATTTGACCACAGCATCTGAGGGGTTAAATGTCTGTGATCTGCCTTATGGCTTATTATACATTAGCCCTGGGCCTCTGCTATGGCACCTGCTGCGCTCGCAAGTGGACACCATCTTTAAAGTGGCAAATTCCACATGTACAGCGGAGGGGCTTAAAGGGGTTTTCCGAGTTATATTTATTGATGACCTATCCTCAGGATATGTAGCAGTGAGTAGGTGTAATTACATCTAACAGTCCCATTCATTTCAATGGGAGTGCTCGTACATATACAAGTCTATGGGAACGAGCTTTCCCATTGAAATGAATGAGGCAGTTAGGTGTAATTACACCTACTCACCACTACCCCTGTTACGGCTAGGATGTAAACAATGAAGAGGAGGCAGCGCTGGTACGGCACGCGCCTCCTCTTCAAACGGACCCACGGGTGTCGGACCCCCGCCGATCTGATATCCTGAGGATAGGTCATCAATATATATAACTCGGAGAACCCCTTTAAGGGGTCTTGGGGTCTGTTTTTCACTGATTCATTGCACAGAAAACTGTTTGAAATAAAATATTGCCCTTTTTGTGGATGCAACAGCCACCTTTTTTTTTTTTTTTTAGATGTAAATATTTTTTAGCATATTCTCTTCACAGTATTCTTTTTCTAAATCTATTCAGTAAGGTATGTTTACACCCAAACGAGGTACATTTCCCTCTGTTTCTTGTGCATGAAACAAAATGTCATTCGGCAAAAAAAAAAGGTTTGGTTGTTAAGGGGTTAATAATCATTGCTCTTAATTTCAGCTGAAAATAGAAAAGACTATGAAAGAAAAAGAGGAATTGCTGAAGATAATCGCCGTCCTGGAGAAAGAAACAACCCAGCTCCGGCAAGAGGTGGAACGGCTGGAAAGTGCCCTGTCACGTGAAAGAGAGTGTTCTGACCAGCTGGTCGCAGAGCGAGATGTAAGTCTGAATGAGAGATGTTAAAGGGAGACCGCCATGCTAATGGTGCTGTTTAGGGGCCCGGGAGGGCGGTGTACTTGTACCCTTATTAGATAAATGTACTAAGTGAAGCTGAGTGAAACTTATTCTGCTGGGTACTGTAGCACCCTCAGCGGTTCCGCAAGGATTCCCTTTTCAATCACAGAAGATTGCTTATGCATTTATGGCAAATATTTCCTTACTCATAGCAAGAATGCTATAAATAAAAGCATTTTTGCTAGGGACACGTGTGCAATCTTTTCCCTAATAAAGATTTTGGGGGTCATTTATTAAGACCGGTGTTTTAGACCCCTGCGCTGGCGGTGGACCCACCGAAGTTATGTAGAGGCGCCAGTCTAAATGTATGCCAGCTTTTTTACTGGTGTACATTTAGAACATTTTCTACACCTAAAACAGAAATGAGATGGGCCTAATGGGCTGCCCATGCCATGCCCTCTTTTTTTTTTTAAGATCTGGCGTGAGTGGGGAAAAGTCGCAGATTGCGACACAAATAATCTTTGCGCTGCAATTTGCGACAGATATATGCCAGAAAACTGCCGTATATCAGTTAGTAAATGACCCCCTTTGTCCTTTAGTTTTCTGCCTGGAGCAGGAAATTCGTCTTGCCATTTTGTCTTTGGAATGATGGTAATATAGAGATGAACGAATTTCATGTTATGAAATTCGTTCACGCTTCGTTTGGTGGTAAAAGGTGAATTGCGTTATAAATTCCGTTACCACGAACCATAACGTAATTCTATGACGGAACGCATAACGGAATGCCTTTAGAGGTATTCCCTCATTCATTCTGTCCTAATAGAAGTCTGTGGCCTGCATAACGGATCCTTCCGGTCTCCGTTATGCTGCAGTCCTCTCTAATTACATCCTCTAAAGGCATTCTTTCATAGAATTGCGTTATAGTCCGTGGTAACGGAATCCATAACACAATTCACCTTTTACCACCAAACGAAGTGTGAACTAACTTGAAAATATGAAATTCGCTCATCTCTAGTAATATACTTCACCACTCAAGCTTATGCCGTATGCTTTTTCCTGGGTCTCCCTGGGGTGTTTACAGTGCTATTCAGCATGCTATAGATTTTCTTTAAGGGTACAGCCGTGTTGCTGCAGATTTTCCACAGCAGAACTGAGTCTGGAAAATCCAGCAGCTGAGTGGATGAGGCTTTAAAGGGGGTGTCTCATCTGGGACATTGGTGGCACACAACACCTATTTGCAGAACGAGACCCAAGAAGTGAGCAGAGAGAAGTCGTGCATGCGCGGCCACCCTCTCTTCATTTCTATGGGAGCGCTGAAAATAGCCAAGTGCCAGCTCGGCTATCTCCGGCGTTCCCATAGAAGTGAATGGAGCAGTGGTCGCGCTTGCATGGTGCACTCTCCATTAAAGGGGTTGTCCGGGTTCACAGCTGAACCCGGACATACCCCTAATTTCACCCAGGCAGCCCCCCTGACTAGGGCTTTGGAGCATCTCATGCTCCGATGCCCTCCTTTGCCCTGCGCTAATTAGCGCAGGGCAAAGGCATTTAGCCTGGTTCCGGTGACGAACCGGCCTCTGCCGGGCGGAGGTGTGTATAATGTAAACAAAAAACCCTTGCCCTGCGCGATCCAGCGCAGGGCAAGGGAGGGCATCGGAGCATGAGATGCTCTGATGCACTAGTCAGGCGGGCTGCCTGGGTGAAATTAGGGGTATGTCCAGGTTCAGCTGTGAACCCGGACAACCCCTTTAATTTCTATTGCACTGACGAAATTAGCCAAGCATGCACACTCAGCAATTTTCGGAAATCCCTTAGAATGGAGAGCATGGGTCTTGTTGCGGGTCTTAGAGGTGGGACCTACACATATCTGACTAACAATATGTCATCAAAGTCCCAGATGACAACACCCCTTTAACAGATTTCTCCCACACTCTGATGATAATTTCTTCAATAAAATCGGCAAGGAACTTGACATGTGATATAGATTTTAAATTGGCAGCAAAAATGGTGTTTTTAAGTTAAATTCTATCAGATATACTGCAGATTTAGGGTAAGCATGTGGCTGGTCTTCCATGCAAAATCCAGCTGTTGACATATCCCCTTAAGAGGTTTTCCAAGGTTTGAACATCGGGCATAGAGTGACACAAGCAACTGCATGCTGGGTGGTCGAATTGTCAAAGCAATTGTCTGAAGCCTATAGAATATCATGTGTAGGTCCCAATGGATCCCATATGCGGTTGCCTCAGCAACCCGACCATCCAGTCTACAGTTCTCTTCCTGCATCATGTCCGATTGACTTTCCTTTCCAAAAGCCTGTCTGTGTAATTTAAAATTGCTCTCCTGTAAAATGGCTGAAGTGTCTTGAAATGCGTGCAAATCTGCATATCAAAGGTATCTTACTATGAGAAATTCCAGTGTTCTGACTGACACCTGATCCCCCAAAAAGTTATTGAACTGGTTGTACTGTCTGGTAGCCATGTAGAGGAGATGATTAGAGGCTGAAGATGAACTCGGCTCATTGTCTTTTGTGATTCATAGTTAACCATTTCATTGTCATACCACCTTTCAAGCCACTGAGTTTTACATGTCTACAAGTTAACTTGAAGTTGTTTTTAAAGGTGACGTATCCTCAGGATGCCTTCTCAAACAGCTGATCGGCGAGGCTCCCAGTTGTCGGACCCCCACCGATCAGGTATTGATGAACTATCCTGAGGATAGGTCATTAGTATCAAAATCCCAGAAAACCATTTTAAGGACAGAAAGAGCAAAATAATTACTTGGATAACCTAATAACTAACAAAAATTTGCGTAACCAGGCCATGAATGAAGGGACCATGCATGAGACGCCTCCGACATGTCTATTACTGGACTTTGATTTGAATAGCCCTTTCTTGCATGTGTTTTGGGTGTTCAGTTCAGGGTCTATCTATTATTGATGGGGGAAGACATAACTTTAATGTGTAAGGCCGTTTCAGCCCCACGTAACACAAATAGAAGCCTCTGGATACAGTGTGGGCTGTGTAAATGCGTATTTGACTGAGTATGCAGCATCTCATAGAAGTCCCAAAATCTTGACTCGCTCATCCGGGAAATACATTTGACATTGTGTTCTATTTTTTATATTAAAGGGGTTGTGCTCGTTTGAAGGGGTGGAGGGTTGGAAAACATCCCTGCAATGCTCCCCAGGGAACACTTGAAAAGGGTCGCATACTTACCTACTTCCTGACGCCAGCTCTCGGCGCCTGTGCTCTCTGTGCTCCGCTTGGGTACCTGGATGTAGCCAATCGCTGGTGACTGTGTTGACTTGCTCTCTCTGTGTCATGTGACCATTTGGCTGTAGCAGCATCAGAACTGAATTTTACATCCAGGAACTCGAGTGGAGCAGTGGAGGCCGGAGAGCGCAGGAGCCATGAGCCAGCATTGGGAAGCAGGTAAGTATGCTTCCATTCGCAGTCTTTGGGGGGGGGGGGGTGGGAGGGGAGGGTGCAGAACTACAAAGGGAAACATACTAAGGCTACTTTCACACCAGCGTTTTTGCTGGATCTGTCATGGATCAGCAAAAACGGATCTGTCATGATAATACAACTTCTGAATCCGTTCTGAACGGTTGTATTATCTTTTAAATAGCCAAGACGGATCCGTCATGAACGCCATTGAAAGTCAATGGGGGACGGATCCGTTTTCTGTCATGTCTTAGAAAACGGATCCTTTTGGCTCAGTTTCGTCACGTGGACACCAAAACACAGCAAGCAGCGTTTTAGTGTCCGTCTCCAAAGCGGAATGGAGACTGAACTGAAGCAAAACTGATGCATTCTGAACGGATCCTTTTCCATTCAGAATGCATTAGGACAAAACTGATCAGTCTTGGAAGCGTTTTTGCAGATCCATGACGGAGCCTACAAAAACGCTGGTGTGAAAGTAACCTTACTTGCTTCTGAAACAGAAAAACTGAAAACGCCACACAGGCGAACCTAGCCCTGAACCTATAACAATCAATACATATACACTCACCGGCCACTTTATTAGGTACACCTGTCCAACTGCTCATTAACACTTAATTTCTAATCAGCCAATCACATGGCGGCAACTCAGTGCATTTAGGCATGTAGACATGGTCAAGACAATCTCCTGCAGTTCAAACCGAGCATCAGTATGGGGAAGAAAGGTGATTTGAGTGCCTTTGAACGTGGCATGGTTGTTGGTGCCAGAAGGGCTGGTCTGAGTATTTCAGAAACTGCTGATCTACTGGGATTTTCACGCACAACCATCTCTAGGGTTTACAGAGAATGGTCCGAAAAAGAAAAAACATCCAGTGAGCGGCAGTTCTGTGGGCGGAAATGCCTTGTTGATGCCAGAGGTCAGAGGAGAATGGGCAGACTGGTTCGAGCTGATAGAAAGGCAACAGTGACTCAAATTGCCACCCGTTACAACCAAGGTAGGCAGAAGAGCATCTCTGAACGCACAGTACGTCGAACTTTGAGGCAGATGGGCTACAGCAGCAGAAGACCACACCGGGTGCCACTCCTTTAAGCTAAGAACAGGAAACTGAGGCTACAATTTGCACAAGCTCATCGAAATTGGACAGTAGAAGATTGGAAAAACGTTGCCTGGTCTGATGAGTCTCGATTTCTGCTGCGACATTCGGATGGTAGGGTCAGAATTTGGCGTCAACAACATGAAAGCATGGATCCATCCTGCCTTGTATCAACGGTTCAAGCTGGTGGTGGTGGTGTCATGGTGTGGGGAATATTTTCTTGGCACTCTTTGGGCCCCTTGGTACCAATTGAGCATCGTTGCAACGCCACAGCCTACCTGAGTATTGTTGCTGACCATGTCCATCCCTTTATGACCACAATGTACCCAACATCTGATGGCTACTTTCAGCAGGATAATGCGCCATGTCATAAAGCTGGAATCATCTCAGACTGGTTTCTTGAACATGACAATGAGTTCACTGTACTCAAATGGCCTCCACAGTCACCAGATCTCAATCCAATAGAGCATCTTTGGGATGTGGTGGAACGGGAGATTCGCATCATGGATGTGCAGCCGACAAATCTGCGGCAACTGTGTGATGCCATCATGTCAATATGGACCAAAATCTCTGAGGAATGCTTCCAGCACCTTGTTGAATCTATGCCACGAAGAATTGAGGCAGTTCTGAAGGCAAAAGGGGGTCCAACCCGTTACTAGCATGGTGTACCTAATAAAGTGGCCGGTGAGTGTATATCACAGAATCTTTTAAGATACACTCATTTAAGAACCTGCAGTTGACATGTTGACTGCTTTAAGCAACCATCTCATGCTGAGGAGGATAAGTTCAGAACTGGCGGATCTGCGGCAGATTCCACAATGCAAACAATGTTTTGAAAATGCCATCGGTATGTAGTGAACTAATTAGGAGTACTGTATCTGTGCATTCATATCCGCAGCATGCTTCTTCTGTTGCTTAAATGTGGCTGGATTATATCCGTTCAGGGTATGGGGCTGAAATGCACTGTGAATATGGAGCACAATCTTCAGCAAACTCTATATATGAGGGCCCATTCAGATGGCCGTATGTGTTATGCGGTCCACAAAATACGGATATCGGCCAGTGTGCATTCCGCATTTTGCGGCGCACACATGGCCATTCCTATGATAGAAATGCCTATTCTTGTCTGCAGTTGTGGACTGAATAAGACATGCTCTATCTTTTTTGCGGGGCTGCGGAACAGGAATATGGATGTGGACAGCACACAATGTGCGGTCTGCATCTTTTGCGAATAGGTCTTCATTGCGGAATGGATGCGGATCCATAAATACAATTGTATGAATGGGCCCTAACACATGGACTTGGCTTTGGAATCTCTACAGATTTACAGTGCCTTGTGAGCGTATTCGGCCCCTGGAACTTTTCAACCTTTTGCCACATTTCAGGCTTCAAACAAAAAGATATAACATTTTACATTTTTGGTGAAGAATCAACAACAAGTGGGTCACAATTGTGAAGTGGAACGAAATTTATTGGATCATTTAAACTATTTTTGTAATAATAAAACTGAAAAGTGGGGCGTGCAAAATTATTCAGCCCCCTTGCATTAATACTTTGTTGCGCCACCTTTTGCCGCGATTACAGCTGCAAGTCGCTTGGGGTACGTCTCTATCAGTTTTGCACATCTAGAGACTGAAATTCTTGCCCATTCTTCCTTGCAAAACAGCTTGAGCTCTTTGAGGTTGGATGGAGAGCATTTGTGAACAGCAGTTTTCAGCTCTTTCCACATATTCTCAATTGGATTCAGGTCTGGACTTTGACTTGGCCATTCTAAGACCTGGATACGTTTATTTTTGAACCATTCCATTGTAGATTTTGCTTTATGTTTGGGATCATTGTCTTGTTGGAAGATAAATCTCCGTCCTAGTCTCAGGTCTTTTGCAGACTCCAACAGGTTTTCATCCAGAATGGTCCTGTATTTGGCTCCATCCATCTTCCCATCAATTTTACCATCTTCCCTGTCCCTGCTGATGAAAAGCAGGCCCAAACCATGATGCTGCCACCACCATGTTTGACAGTGGGGATGGTGTGTTCAGGGTGATGAGCTGTGTTGCTTTTACACCAAACATATCGTTTTGCGTTGTTTCCAAAAAGTTGGATTTTGGTTTCATCTGACCAGAGCACCTTCTTCCACATGTTTGGTGTGTCTCCAGGTGGCTTGTGGCAAACTGTAAACCAGACTTTTTATGGATATCTTTGAGAAATGGCTTTCTTCTTGCCACTCTTCCATAAAGGCCAGATTTGTGAAGTGTTCGACTGATTGTTGTCCTATGGACAGACTCTCCCACCTCAGCTGTAGATCTCTGCAGTTCATCCAGAGTGATCATGGGCCTCTTGGCTGCATCTCTGATCAGTCTTCTCCTTGTTTGTGATGAAAGTTTAGAGGGACGGCCGGGTCTTGGTAGATTTGCAGTGGTCTGATACTCCTTCCATTTCAATATGATCGCTTGCACAGTGCTCCTTGGGATGTTTAAAGCTTGGGAAATCTTTTAGTATCCAAATCCGGCTTTAAACTTCTCCACAACAGTATCACGGACCTGCCTGGTGTGTTCCTTGGTCTTCATGATGCAGAACCCTGAGACTATCACAGAGCAGGTGCATTTATACGGAGACTTGATTACACACAGGTGGATTCTATTTATCTTCATCAGTCATTTAGGACAACATTGGATCATTCAGTTCAGAAAACTCACTCCAGAAGTTCATTGAGGATCTCTGAAAGTATGGCCTCTCACACACGACCGTGTTCTACGGTCGTGTGTGTGTGTGAGGCCTAAATGGGCCGAATAATTTTGCACGCCCAACTTTTCAGTTTTATTGTTACAAAAAAAGTTTAAATAATCCAATAAATTTCGTTTCACTTCACAATTGTGACCCACTTGTTGTTGATTCTTCACCAAAAATGTAAAATGTTATATCTTTTTGTTTGAACCTGAAATGTGGCAAAAGGTTGAAAAGTTCCAGGGGGCCTAATACTTTCGCAAGGCACTGCACATCAAGACCTGCGGCAGAAAAAATTCCTCCGTCTCTGGGCTTACCGTTATTTATTATTTTTTATGTTACATAGGTTTAGTGACCTTAAATGAAGAATCCTATTTACCTCCTTAATCAGTATCTCATTTCATCATTCTTACATGACACCGGCGTGGTGCACCGTACAGAGATGGTGATCAGCCCTTTATCTTCCAGACATATTGATGTATGAATTTCCCTTCCCAGGTTCCAAGATTTCCCTCAAACAAATGAGTGCATTTGTTAGGGAAATTGTCCTTGAAGTCAGTGAGATTTGGTTATGCGTCACCCTTGTGACTGTCCATAACCTCTGCCTGATGTGTACAGCAATATGGAAAGTAATAATGCACGCTCTATAAATCCATCGATACACAGGTTTGACGTTTTGCGGATTGATACCGATCCCTCGACGGGCCTTCTCGGAGGGTGTGCTGCTTTTCTTTGAAGCTCTGAATGAGATGATGACAAGCTATATAGTAGAAGGTGCATGAGTGGTGTGTTTACAGAGTACAGGTTAATTCTATTAACCTCCAGCCACTTTGGCTTTTATGTCGTAAAACTATTAGAAAGCTTCAGGATTTTGGTACCAGGCTTGGATCACAACTATTTCCAGATGTAGTCCCATGGGGGAAAAGACCGCTGGCAGGAAGGCTTTCAAGCATTACACCGGTGCTCTGCAGCAGGGCTTCACATGCTGAGATACTACTGGTACTAGGATCACCAGGCGGTGTCAGCTGGGAGTTGTAGTTACACAACCATGGGGGGCACCAGTTGTAGACACCAGCGTTAAACTTCTAAAGCAAAAGTCATGCTAAACTGGGCTATCCACAACCTCTGTATACAGCATTACCACAGGAATATATTTCATAATAGCAAGGAGCAGAGCAGGAGCAGACTGCTTGTAGTTCTGCCCAAAAATAAGACTATTTGCTTTCTTTTATTTTTGCAATGTGTTGCAAAGGAGGGAAATGTCCCACTATTACATATCATATTGGTGGTATAGATCATAAACGTGAAGCATATGTGCCATTTGCACACTATTAAGAAAAAAAAAAAAGTTTACATTTATGTGCATATTATAGCACCACCTGGTGTACAAGTGTATAGCTATGTGCACATACAGCTACTGAGCTGAATGGTGGTGGACACGCATGCTCAGTCACTCTCCCCACAGCCAGGTCTCTGTATAGTTATCCTCTTTTCACTGCAGATCAGCCAATAGTAACATTGTAGCTTTCTGGTCAGGGAAGGAGCAGCTTCTGCAGCAGCATAGAAGTATGGCTGAGGAGACTCCTGTGGGGAAAGTAAGAAGGTACTGTATTATCTGCGAGAAGGGGAAGAAGACTGACCAGAGCCTGCCTCCAGCAAGAGGGGCAAATAAAAAAAAATATGAAACTAGAAAAAAACACTATACAGATTGTGTGAAGGAAATTCCAGTAGAAATTTGCCAATATAATGACTGTGCGTTTGGCCCATACTTCAGAGTAAGAAAATCAACTAATTGGCTTAAAGGGTTGTTCTCATTTTAGACAATGGGGGCATATCGCTAGGATATGCCCCCATTGTCTTATAGGTGTGGGTCCCACCGTTGGGACCCGCACCTATTTCCAGAACGGAGCCCCCGAAGTGAATGAGGGCGCACTGCGCATGCGCAGCCGCCCTCCATTCATTTCTATGGGGCCGCCGAAAATAGCCGAGCACTGGCTCGGCTACTTCCGTCGGCTCCATAGAAATGAATGGGAGCGCACCGCGCATGCACGGCCCGGCTCCCATTCATTTCTATGAGCGGCGCGGGGAGCTGCGCCTGGTGGTGGCCGGACCCCCGGAAACCTGGGGTCCTCCAGGCGCAGCGCTCCCCGCTCCGTTCTGGATATAGGTGCGGGTCCCAGCGGTGGGACCCGCACCTATAAGACAATGGGGGCATATCCTAGCGATGAATCTCCATGTGCATTCCGTTTCTGTATGTCCAAATCTCCATTCCGCAAAAAAATAGGACATTACAGACAAGGATAGGACTGTTCTATTAGGGGCCAGCTGTTCCATGCCACAAAGTACTGAATGCACATGGTCGTCATCTGTATGTTTTGCGGACAGCAAAATACATACAGTCGTGTGCATGCGCCCCTATAATGACTGCTTGTGAATGTTAATAAAATGCAGATGCTCAATTGTGCAAGTCTTTTAGGCCCTGGGCCTCTCTCCAGTGTTGACCACCCATTTCTCCTCTCTAGCCTGAGAGTGCAAAGATCAATACAAGAACCATGAGCTCTTCTATTAAAAGGGTTTTTTGAGTGTTTTATACTGATGACCTATCCTCAGATCATTGGGGGTCCGACTCCAAGCACCCCTGCCGACCAGCTGCTCGAAGAGGCCGTGACACTCCTGTGAGTGCCATGGCCTCCTCTCAGCTTACCCTAGGCCAGTGATGGCTGACATCCGTCACTCCAGCTGTGGTGAAACTACGACTCCCAGCATGCTTCATTTCTATGGAGTTCTGAGAACAGCCAAGAAAGTGTACATCTTGGGAGTTGTAGTTTTTATCACATCTGGAGTGCCAGAGGTTAGCCATCAAAGCCCTAGGACAGTGACGTACTGTTCATCGGTCACATGACCTAAGCGCTGCTCAGTCCCATACAGGTGAATGGGCTGAGCTGCAATATTAAACACAGCCGCTATACAATGGACAGCGCCGTGCTTTGTAAGCTGCGCAGAGGCTGCAGCGTTCACTGGATCAGCTTGATCGGCGGGAGTGCCAGGAGTAGGACCCCCACTGATCAGTATAAAACACACGGAAAGCCTAAGTGCTGCATCTCCACGATAGAAAGGGATCCGGTGGTTCACCTGCTGCCCGCAGCTTTTGTTGCTAAGCAACCCACAGCCATATTTAAAATGCTCCCTGGAAAATAGTTACATAGTTTCTGCACACGGCCTTTGTTGCTAAGCAACCCACCACCATATCTGACCTAGCAAATCGTTACATAGTCAATAAAAAAAAAAAAAAAAAAAAAGGCACAGGTTCAGTTCAGCCTATAATTCTACTTTGTTAGGATGGGGTACCAGGAGTTTTTTTTTTCATTGTTAATGCTATGTAATTAACTAATGGGGATGGTAACATGCGCCGATGGCATAAATGAGCTCTTTTATGGCTGAAGTGGAAATGTCAGTTCCTGCAGCTGTAAAGTGACTTGCAGAATCGTGTGTACATTGTGCCTGAAACAGTAGCGTGCTAATAAAGGTAATGGCACAACAGGGCTACTGTGGGTATGACGTTAATGATTTGTGCACACTGTTCACAGGATGTAGACCCGCTGGAAAGTGTCTATTACAACACGGAAGCAATGGAGAAGCGCAGCGCCGCCTCGTCATTGGCTGCGGAGGCTGATAGCTTACCTGTACTCGGCCGGGCGCCATACGATTGTCATTTCGACTATGGTTTACAATGGAATAGCGTGCAATAAACAAAGTAATCTGTCAGCTCCCAACGCTTTAAAATCTGATTTATGGCATGGCTGACGTCAGGACTGATAAGGCAGGGCCCCGCAGAATGGCTTTTCTTTTCCTATTGCACGTTCATATTTAACAACACACAAAGGTAAATTTGCACTGATAGGACTGGAAACGCCATTTGCTTCAACGTTTATTGGCATAAGAGGTGTTTTGTGGCCGTAAAAGGGTAAATCCTGTTAACAATTACAAGGCATAGACAGGAGTGTGTATGCGGGTCCCTTCAATGTACAGTGGGGCCTGAAAAACAGGAGTTTTCAGTTAATTCAAGTCTTTTCCCCCATAAAATAAGAAATAAAATATTACCCTCAAATACTATCCTCTATATTCTGAAGTGACTACTAGGGGCGTTACGGCACTAAAAGGCGGATTTCTTTCGCCTTTTTATTAGTGGTTTTGTTATTACATGTTGCAGACGTTATTTCCTTCTCTGTGGACACTCTTTATGAAATGAATTGTGTGTATGAAATCCTCGCACTGCTATTTAGATCCTCCGATTTGCAGTAAGCTGTGCTTGGAAGTAGAGATCAGATTTTATTAGGAGGGGGAGGTGTAAATCACTTGGGCAGTTTGTAATGTTCTGTTGCCCTCTAGTGGCGCTCCTCTGTGCCTCATGGCTTTACAAACTGGAAAAAAATGGGTCAAGTTCAACAGATTTTATCAAGTTACAGGGAATAATAATTTTTAATGCAGTCTGGGAGTCAAGCGGCCTAAAACCGGTATGCGTGCTAGACGGAAAGATCACTTGTCTTTGTGTCCGGTCAGTGGAGGGAGGCTTGCATTCATTTTATTCTTAGATACAGTATTTTTTGTGGGGTGCACACGGCCGGTGCCCGTGTATTGCAGACCCGCTGTTAGTCTTCATAATACACCAGGGGGCTGCCTGGCATTGGATATGACTTTTTTGCAACATTTCAAAGTTTGGAAGATAATAAATGTTCCATAATCCAGGTCTAATCTCGAAATGTCGCAGAAACAGCGGCAATCAGCATGCTGTTCAACATTTTTACACCAAACTAATCTGGTTTGATAAATGTCCCCCAAGATGTTTAAAATACAACCAGTTTTTATCAAGGTGAAAGTCACCTGTGTTTTTATATAAGATTTTATCCAGCTTAGCGCTCATGTACACGAACGTGTGTATTTTGTGGTCCGCAAAAATGGATCCGCAAAAAATGTGGATGACGTCTGTGTGTATTAAGTATTTTTCGGAACGGAACAGCTGGCGCCTAATAGAACAGTCCTATTCTTCTGTAATGTGGACAATAATAGGAGATGTTCTATTTTTTTTTGCAGAACGGAAATATGGACATACGGAAACGGAATGCACACAAAGTAACTTCCGTTTTGTTTGCGGAACCATAGGAATGAATGGTTCCGCATATGGTCCACAAAAAAAAAAAACGTAACGGACACGGAAAGAAAATATGTATATATATATGTATATGTGTGTATATGTATATATATTTTTATATTATATTATATATATATTATATATATATATATATATATATATATAAATATAATTTTTTTTTTTTAATTTTTTATATTATATTTATTTTATATTTTTTTTTAAATATATGTTATTGCATAATATATTTTACAGGATTATTATTTTTTTTATTAGAAAGTCTAGGGTTTACCATGGTCCAAAAACTCAAAAGTTGTTATGAACAAACCTTTGAGTGTCTAATGAACACCACTTTTTGTTAAAAAAAAAAAGAAAGTTTTTTAATTGTACAGGTGAGTAGACCATAATGGAATGGAACCTATGGTGTAAAACTTTGGCCTCATTGTTAATCGTACTGGACCCCTATTGACACTATTTATGACATTTTTGACTCCTTACTACTCACATGATCAATCTAGAGCTCTTCGCATTGTTCTCTGCATCTGTTACTGAGGAATGCTTCCAGTTGGTTCTTAGGCAGTGTCCAACCCGTTTAGATACTAAATGCAGGGCTGTGGAGTTGGAGTCAGAGACCATTTTGGTGGAGTTGGAGTCGGTATAAAATGGACCAACTCCGATTCCTAAAATATATAATAAATTGGTACATTTAGTTCAGTGCAGTATGTGCTGAATATATTTTCATAAGAATTTGGGAACATGATGAAATGTCCTATAAATGTCTGTTCTATTCCTGAACTAAGGATCTAGGCTTTCAGTTGAGATGACTGTGTGCTTCCCTTTATGTAGATGCTCAGTAGTGAAGCTCCTCCGCTACAGATCAGAGGGAAAAGGCACTGGGAAAGAATGGCTGTACTCATCTCAGATCTGCTAGAGAAAACAAGATTAAAGGGGTTTCCTCACTAGTTACAAAGATTAGCTTTCAACATAAAGGGACAGTTAAAACAAGACATTTTCTAAATACATTGGTCAGTAGATTTTACTTTAGTCATGAACTATAGACAGTTCAGCAGGTTTCTCACTGTACACAGGTTTCCATGGTAACCTGTAGACCAGAGAGCAGGAGTGATCTCAGTAGGCAAAATGTGTTGAGGACTGAGAAGGATGGCTTTACCTGTAATTGTGTTAGAGATCACAATCTCCTGTTCTGTCAGAGTAAGTTAATATATGCTAATAACTGCTGGAGACCCTCCCCTCCCACGGCCTGAGGAGACAGAGTTAGTGCAAACTGCCTGTCAGCCAGTGAATCAATGTGCCGAGAAAACCCCTTTAAGGCAAGTACTTCTTAGTATAGCTAAACTTTCAATAAGCTGTGCACAAATCAATTGTCCAGTGCATCTTCTCTCTGCTTTATGTTTTAGTTTGCTTTTCCTCTGAGCTCATGTTTGGAGAGGTTAGCTGCTCTCATGGCTTCTATATGCTGCTTTGTTGCCCATAGAAACCAATCAGAGCTCCCCTTTCATTTCATATAGTTCTCTGGAGAAATGAAAGGGGAGCTCTGATTGGTTGCTATGGGCAACAAAGAAAGTCTTAGACCTAGACAGTTTTCATACATCAGGCCCTTAGTGAGCTGTACCCAGAGAGGCCTTATACTGAAAGCTCAGAGTAAAGATATCTAGTAAAACATATATTACAGACTCTTTTTGTCATGATATATCTGTACTATTGATTTATGCAAAGTTTGTTTAAAGTTATCACTTAAACATGCGTCATGTATGAGAGAGTCGGAGTCGGATTGGCAGTGGGAGTGGGAGTTGGAGTCAGGAGAAATTGAGCAGTCGGTGTTGGAGTAGGGGCTTTGGCTTACCGACTACACAGCCCTGGCTAAATGTTCATGACCAGGTATTTTAGAAGGTCTGTTGCAGTTTAGTCACATGTAGCTTATTTCCCAGTAAAGCAGAGTTCACTAGTGTCACCAACCAGTACCTGGCGTGTGAGTGGCTTGCACGCCAGACGTCCGTGAACCCTTTAGCTTGTGAAGTTGAGGAAAGACACGTAGCCTGACTGTAAAACTGAAAGACTGTAAGCCTGACTGAGAGATGAACTGGTTTATTACGTGCACGAGCACCACAGAGATTACTGTCATGGTTAATTTTTAAAATGGATGTGCCCTGATTGTGTTTTTCTCAGGAAAATGTAAGTGCATCCCTTAATGTGTTTAACAGGGGCAAAAGCTGTCGGCCATGACTCCGGGCCAGCTTGTTTTGTATCACGCACACTGCCAAATGGTCTCAGAAATGCTGTACGCAGGACCGATCCTGTACGCCCAGAGGAATCCCAGGAGCCAGTGCCACTAGATATATACAGGCACCTTTTGTATCCTTGAAAAATTCTAAGGTCATTAGGGCCTGAAAATAAACTGGGGATGGTCAGGTGTGGTATTTGAGAGAAAAAAAACACTGCTCTTGTTGTTCCCTTTCCTCCGGCGCGTCTCCATCCATGTTCCTCCCAGTTCCCGTCTGCCTGGAAGTGTGACGTGTCGACTCCCTGCATGTCACTGCTGTCAGCCAGTCGCATGCCCCAGTAGTCACGTGCCATGCCTGCACACATCACCAGTAAGGCTACCGATTGGCAGCAGTGACGTGCAAGAAGGAAGTTGGCATGTTACTTCTGGCCAGGCGGGGTCCAGAAGCAGTCTGGATGGAGATGTGACAACCAGAGCAGGTGAGGTTTTTTTGTTTTGTTTTTTGTTTTTGTTTTCAGACACACACCATGCCCAGCCATTCCCAATTTTTTCCAGGGCCTGGACAACCCCTTTAAAGGGAGTCTTTCACCTGTTTTTCACCAATATAACTAACAGCACTGCCCCACAGAAGATTGCAGACACATCCCAGACATACCTGCGTGCACTGTGTGTCTGTATTACATGTCCAGGAAAAGCACTTTTATTCTGCAGGAAAACAGCTCCCAAGTGCCCAGCTCTGCTGCTGCAAGTGCTCAAAGCAAACCAGACTGAAGAGGGGAGGCTGCTTTAGTTGCTCATATTTAGGATTGGTATGGGCCTGACCTTGTTTGAAAGCTGACATTCCAAGCATTTGAATGATACCAAAATCACAGCATTATATCCAGTATATAAGAAGATATAGCTGTTAGAAATCCAGTCGGGAGAGAAAGCTGTTTTTAGTTTCACTTTCAGCTGGGCAGTTGGGAGCCGTTTTCCAGCAGAATAAAAGTGCTTTTCCTGGACATGTAATACAGACACACAGTGCACACAGGTATGTCTGGGATGTTTCTGCAATCTTCTGTGGGGCATTGCTCTTAGTTATATTGGTGAAAAACAGGTGAAAGACTCCCTTTAAGAATCTGTTCCCGTGGGATGGATACGTTGTGGAATTCACACCATGGAAATGCGGATGTAAATTGTGCAGCGTTTTCAGTAGAGGCAATATGGGTGCTGTGGAGAAAAACTACAGTTGCGGAGTTCTCCCTTTACAAGGTGGGGATTAAACCTGTGGCCAATCCACAGCAAAATCCCCAACAAGTCTTCATGCGCTCATGCTCATATCTGCCCTGCGAAATGCTTATATACCCACTTGACAGCCTTTTTTTTTTAAATATGCAGAAATTTCTGTCTGTCCTATTTTATCTGAATGGGGCTTGAAGAAATCTGTGCACGAGCAGCAGGTACAACCCCATTTACATGATTTTCAGTGGCAGAAATCCCTATGGTGTGGGAACTTGGGTTTGTAAGGCTAGGGCTACACGGCGACAGTTGTCGCGCGTCACCCGTCGCAGCCAGGATGCCTGAGTAGCGGGGATCCCATAGAGATGAATGGGATCGCCGCGGCAGTCGCAAGAAATCCAACCGTGTTGGATTTCTTGCGACTGCCGCGGCGATCCCATTCATCTCTATGGGATCCCCGCTACTCAGGCATCCTGGCTGCAACGGGTGTCGCGCGACAACTGTCGCCGTGTAGCCTTAGCCTTAACCAATTCATATTGCCCGCTGAAGTGACGTCGTTGGCACCCCTAGAAGAATCTGTTCTGTATTACTTCACTGCTTTAGGGTAAAGTTTTTACAAAATTTTTTATTCTTCATTCAGTCTAAACATCCCAACTATTTATGTAGATAATCCTTTTCCAGATGAGATCTTATATATTATCTTATTAAGCAGCCCCCTTTATTCTAATATGACAGAATGGTAACCATATCCACATTCTGTACTACCCTGATGGCAGTAGATATCTGTTCTGTGCGGCTCTTTACTATGGCCAAGTAGTTTTTACATTTTGCCCATGTCTGTCAATATAGTGGTAACCTGTCCCCTCTCCTGCCTGACATCCTGCCCGACATGCCCGTTTTAATAACTACTTACATTCCCCATGGAGCATCTATTCTTATCACTTTGTGATGCCATTCCTTTATTATTCCTGCTAGACGTTGTGAATGAATTACTAGCAGTTTGCAATGAAAGTCCAGATGGGTGTTACCAGTTAGGGGTGTGTCCCTGCACAGTCTGACACTGGCAGCACTAATTGCTTAGTGACCATTCGTTTTTTTTTTTGTTTTTTTTTCCGGAACCATTCATTTCAATGGGTCAGCAAAAAAAAAACCCCGAAGTTACTCCGTGTACATTCTGTTTCCATATCTCCGTTCCACAAAAAAATAGAACAAGTCCTAATATCCACGTTACGGACAAGGATAGGACTGTTCTATTAGGGGCCAGCTGTTCTGTTCTGCAAAATATGGAATGCACACGGATGTCATCTGTATTTTTTGCAGATCCGTGTTTAGCAGACCGCAAAATACATACGGTTGTGTCCATGAGCCCTTAATGCTCCAAATACCAGAAATTTTCCCTCTCTGTGTTATTATTTTAGTCTTTCTCGTTGAATAAGTTTTGGTGGAGAATGAGAGAATGTGTAATATTATCTATGAGGACGTATCCACAAGTTGAATCCGCCACTGTTGTGATTGATATTTCTGATCTGCTGTGTCCCGCCAGGGTTTAGTAACAGGACACCTCAGTAACCATGCCTGGTGCCTGTACTTGCCAGTGCTGATCACTCATGAATACTCTCCACTTCCCAGTATATACCTATATACTCAGGCTAGTTTCACATCTGTGGCAGAGAACTCCGGCAGGCTGTTTCGGTAGAGAACAGCCTGTCAGAGTTCTCCAGATCCATTACCAGATACACTGACTTTAATGGGGTCCGGCAGAGATCCGACCGCTACCAGATAAAAATGGAGTGAACACTACACACTGAGTTTTTTATCTGGTCAATTCCCGGCATTGTGTGCTGGACCTGCCAGCTGGAACACCGGGCCACAGGTGTGAAAGTAGCTTTAGAAACCACATAGAGTACTTTACTTAATTCGCCACCATCTGGAAATTTTCCATTCGGATTTGCAGGTTGGCTTATTTTGCGTCCTAAGGTTCGGTTCAGTGTTTTTAAAGAGACTGTCCAGTCAGGATATGTAAGGCACTGCCTGTAGAGGATGATTACCTGCTGATCGTGTTCCTCTGGTCTTGCTGCTTTCTAGTTCAGCTCCATTAGGACAGACCTGTTACTAGTGACTACAGTTTAGCTGCCGTGCCTTCAGTGAGTCTAAGTTAGTCTGAGGCACCCCTCCTGCCTCCTCATTGGTTGAGGCTACTGCTCCCTCCTCCCACTTTCAGTTCTGCCTCTCCGGATTGGCTGCTGTGTATAACAGATCTGTCAGGAAGCTGATTTCTCCTACTGGAAGACCCGTGCTTGTTCTGTATTGTGTACATGGCAATACTGGTAACCTGCAGCCTAAACACAGTGTGGCTGAACATTGAAATTTTTTTTTTTTTTTTTTTTGTTTGTTTTTTTGTTCCTTGTAACTGCTAAAACAAAATTACACACAGTCCGCACGTCTCCATTAATTGCATGTTGTGTGTTTTTTGTTTCTATGTGTAATTAGCCTTAGCTATAATTAGGATTCTCTAAAAAAACAAATTTTAGGCGGAGAATGTCCTTAAATACCTAGAGAAAAAATGAGTATAGCAAGTTTGGATAGAAGACTTGTTACCGAGTCTCTGTGCGACCCCGGGGTGCTTGTAAAAGTTCTTTTCTTAATTACTGTAGCTCAGAGCATGATTTTACAATTAATGGGTAAACACAGCCCCTCATTATATTTTATAGTACCTGAATAGTTTGTAGTGGACTTGGATACTGTCCAGTGCCATTTCTCAGACTCCCTCACTGCCAGCTGCACTTGTACCATGGGGCTTCTTGGCGGCGTGCCCTCAATCATGATGACTGTACCACTCCTGTGTGTCACTTGTATGTACGACATAAGTGTTCATGGGTGATGGTAAGTTCTAGGTCTATGCCCAGAGGCAGTTCCATCGTGCTTGGAATTACTGTATATATTCATCCAGATTATCACCATCATTATTATTTTTATGCTGCTAATTAAATTCTCATCTCTAGTCTGAGGACACGTCGTGTTTTTGTGCCTACATTTAGCACGTACGCTGGAAGAGCTCCCGAAGTACACACTATACCTGTTCATGGCATCCATCACCCAAAGGCTACCGTGTTAGAAAAACAGCAATGGAAGGCCATGAACAGGTATAGTGTGTACTTCAGGAGCTCTTTCTAATCCTCAGACCATCACATCAGTAACTGATCAGTGGTGGTCGGACATCCCATTCCTTTCCCCGTCGATCAGCTGATTCAGTGTAGCACCAGAACTACACAGCTCCCTCAGATGTGTAGTGGACAAAGCTGGTAACTGCAGTGCTGCGCCGGTTCACGTCAGTAATCAGTCTTGTTCCCAGCTAAATGGATGTAGCTGTAGTGCCAATGAGGTAGCCATCAATGAGAAAAGCCTTGAAAACCCCAGAGAACCCCAATAACATATACTTTGGGAGACTTTCGTTATGTTAAATGGAGTTAGAAAGCATGAAGTGAACATTGCCTTAATGGATGCTTACACGTAATATGTACTTCATTTTTGGCAGAAAGAGCTCCTAAATGTCCTATTAAAACCTGTAGTAAAAGATGTGATTTAGACACCATGTACACGACCTTTTTTGTTTTGTGGTCTGCAAAACCCAGATACCGGCAAGTGCGTTCTGCTTTTTCCTGTTCCGCATGTCTCGCCCTATGTTAAAAATGCCTATTTTTGTCCGCAAAACGGACAAGAATAGGACATGTTCTGTATTTTCTGAGGGTCAGTGGAAGGAACATACGTTGTGCTTTCCACATTTTTTGCGGCCACGTTGAAATTAATGGGTCCACATCCAATCTGCAAGAAATACCAATTGTGGGCCGAAAATATGGTTGTGTGCATGAGGCCTTTAAAGGGCTTGTCCAGTTTCCCACATCGATGACCTATTTCAGGATAGGTCATCAATATCAGATCGGTGGTGGTTCAACTCCCGACATCCCTGCTGATCAGCTGTTTTAAGAGACTGCAGCGCTCATAAGAGAGCTGCCTTCTCTTCACTGTTTACCTGCACATCATCGACATTGCAACTGCTCTGTCCCATTCGAATGGTTGCTGCAGTCTCTTCAAACAGCTGATTGGCAGGGGTGCCAGGAGGATAGGCCATCAATATGGGAAACCAGACAACCCCTTTAAAGGGAACGTGTCACATGATTTGCAGGCACCGTGTTCTGGAGGAGTTGTGTAGATTGATATAAAGGCTTGTGGAAACTTTCTAGTTCTACTCAGCGATTGAAAACTATTAGTGTACACACAGAGAGTGAGGGCTGGTAGAGACCACCCACTGGACTCTTCAGCTCAGAATGAGCAATAAAATACAGATTATCCTAAATTTTATTGTCACAAACCTATATATCCGTCTACATAACTCACAGCTCTATAGCCCGCTGCCTGCAGATGAAACTGTGTATCACATGATTTGTGCCTTTTCAGAAACATTTTATTGTATTGCTTACATATTGTTTGTTTTCAAGATCCTTTTCCTGTTCTATAAATGTAAAGTTCTGTTTAGCCCCATATTATTTCAGCTGTAGTTCAGTTTTACTTGGAGCTCAGGAGGAAAGTACAGTAGTACGGATACAGGTAATATTTCACTGTAGAGGCCGGGCCCACACAAAAGGGATCCCTAATGATAGGCGTGCGGTTATAAACTCGACTGGCAATCTGCAAAGAAACTTACTGTTGCAGTTTTTGTGATGCCTTTCTTTTAGGCATGTATATTTGCGGCATGGTCTTTTTAACATCGTGTTCAAAAACTGGACTTCTGTCAGGATTTTTAGGTCTATGGTGTAATCTTATGCAGCATGAGGCCTCATGCCAACTGTGTGCCCGCCTTCTCCGGACACGGACCCATTGACATGAATGGGATCCATATACTACGGATTTTTGTGGTTCAGTGGCACGGACAGTAAATCCACAGAAGCACCCCATAGTGCTTCCGTGGGCTTCTGATCCGTCCATGTTTACCGGACCGTATCTTCCGGTTTGTGGGACGTAATACGGACACGGTGGTGTGCATGAGCCCTAACGTTTTGGCTTTACTGCTGTTTACTGACTTTGAGCATCACTGGAAGGTTAGCGGCTAGTAGTTCATGCTATATGCTGTATACAGTACTGTGAATAAATCTAGCTTAGTGAGTAGTGGTCCTGTTCTAGTTTTAGTTGTATTGCGTCTCACCTACTATTTACCAGCCCGTTTACCTTGTCTATTCCAGCCTCTTTGAATATATTTAGTTATTCTGACCTTTATATTTCTGGTATTGCTCAGATACTGTTCTGTAAGGCTCCATTCACAAGTCCTGTTTTTCTTTCCTGATTCGATCCTGATCCTGATCTGGATCCATTCATTTCAATGGGTCCTGAAAAAATCAGGATCGAATCAGGAAAGAAAAACAGGACGTGTGAATGGAGCCTAAGATTGTTATACCGGTGTCTAAATCTGCCCTGAGAAAATTGCAACACATCCAATAAAAGGCGATCTGTTTGGTTCAGCTTCCCATTGTGTAAGGGAATACTCTGATTTCTAATGTATATAAAACCTATAGTAGCCTCATTTAATTTATAATACCTACTGCTCAGCATTAAAATGGTTTAGTATGTCATAATGATAGGGGTGAGAAGATGGGAGAGGTGCAGATTTTATATTATTCTTATCATACCTTCAAGTCATAAAAACATAGTTCTCCGTTTTCACAGGTCAGTGACCGTGATCGGTTAGAAGGGTTTTGTATAGCTGAACACAATACACACTTGATTTGGCAGGTTTTTTTGTTGTCAAGGTCAAGTGCTTTTTCTTCACAGTTTATAGGAGGCCTATGGTAAGCAATGTGTGAGATAGCCGGCCTGAGTATTGGCGGGTCTGTGCATGGACTTTGACGTATATGGTGTTTTGCAGACAAATAACACAGCTACAGACAAGTGATGAGCCAGATCATTGGTAAATGTGATCTTCTACTGGTTGTTGAGTTTAGAAAACCCATTTTCTTAAATCTACTAGAAAAGGAGTTAATACAGGGGGCAGACTGTTTAGGATCCACATCACTGGGTCAGATCAGGGGTTACAAAGACTGTCTTTTGTTCTGGAGACCTGTCCTCCATGACACAAATAACGCATTGATTTCGTTGGGCGCTGTGTAATACTTCATTTGCCCTCTGGTGGTGCTGTAGGGAAATGTATCACTTTATTAGCAGGTTTCCTCTCTGATTACAGCTGATCACTGGAGGTTCCAGCAAGAGGGGGGGGGCAGTCTGTATTCTGCTTTTTGTCAAGAAGATATCATCCAAATCGGAGAACCCCTTTAATGGTGTTGCTGGGTTAATACCATATAAACCACCTGGCTTATTTTATATTTATTTTAACATTTATATTGCCTATTTAATGCCTATCACAGAGAGTACCAACTAAAACATAGCCTTTATTCACATAATATTAAAAAATTATTTTGGGGTATAGTCACATGAACAAAATAACAATACAAATAATATTACTAATATAAATCCAGGGATACCCTATTCCGTGATAGAGAATGTAACATCCTAGGGTCTGGAATGACTTGGATAGTAGGGCTAAGTATATAAAGATCTTGCCCTAATATGATACCTGACTATCAGACCCTGCCTACAACGGAATAGCCGCCCCGATAGGGGCGATCCCGTATCAGGAACCTCCTACTATCCCTAATATGGCCCTGATACAGAGAAACCACAACCACTCCTAAATATCACCACACCAGTGAAAAAGTGTTTATAATGAAAAATAACAAACTCTGATAATAAAATACTGGTCAAGTTTGATCTATAAATGTTGGTCATTTGTTGATGCTGAGTACATGCTCAGAAAAATAATAAACAAAAGTTCCTACGCGTTTCACCTGTAAATAACGGTTCATCAGGGAACTAAATTCCAGCACAGCAATGTTGCAACCACCGGTTAGTCAAACCAAATAATATGACCAAGAATCATAAAACAAAAATAATATCAAAGATGGGAGGCATCCATTATATCCATTTATCTCCACCAACTACAACATCTGATAATGTCTAGATCAGGGGAACACCCATATACAGTGCTCAATCGGCATAATGTATGTCATAATATATAAGAGCTTAAGTTAGGCGGTACTCTGTACAAACACCCCATATAACTGTGAAATGATAATTATAACACATCAGATGATTGCAACACACAGATCTAGTTCTCTAAATGCAACCTCAAGTCTGCTGAGGTAGCCGTTTGTACTTGCGTGTAACCAAACCCGCTGATGCCGACATGATGAGTACAGCGCCAGGTGGTGCGGTCATGTGACTGGACACGTGACCGCTTGGCTAGATGTGTACGAGCGGGGGAAGATTTAGACACGCCCTCCCCCTGGCCAGGTGAGACGCCATCGGCTTAATATTTAAGAGCGGAAAGTATGCGTGATCCTCGCCAGCCTTTATACTTTTCAACGACAGCGTGTACAGACAGCGCGCATCGGCGCTGTACTCATCATGTCGGCATCAGCGGGTTTGGTTACACGCAAGTACAAACGGCTACCTCAGCAGACTTGAGGTTGCATTTAGAGAACTAGATCTGTGTGTTGCAATCATCTGATGTGTTATAATTATCATTTCACAGTTATATGGGGTGTTTGTACAGAGTACCGCCTAACTTAAGCTCTTATATATTATGACATACATTATGCCGATTGAGCACTGTATATGGGTGTTCCCCTGATCTAGACATTATCAGATGTTGTAGTTGGTGGAGATAAATGGATATAATGGATGCCTCCCATCTTTGATATTATTTTTGTTTTATGATTCTTGGTCACATTATTTGGTTTGACTAACCGGTGGTTGCAACATTGCTGTGCTGGAATTTAGTTCCCTGATGAACCGTTATTTACAGGTGAAACGCGTAGGAACTTTTGTTTATTATTTTTCTGAGCATATACTCAGCATCAACAAATGACCAACATTTATAGATCAAACTTGACCAGTATTTTATTATCAGAGTTTGTTATTTTTCATTATAAACACTTTTTCACTGGTGTGGTGATATTTAGGAGTGGTTGTGGTTTCTCTGTATCAGGGCCATATTAGGGATAGTAGGAGGTTCCTGATACGAGATCGCCCCTATCGGGGCGGCTATTCCGTTGTAGGCAGGGTCTGATAGTCAGGTATCATATTAGGGCAAGATCTTTATATACTTAGCCCTACTATCCAAGTCATTCCAGACCCTAGGATGTTACATTCTCTATCACGGAATAGGGTATCCCTGGATTTATATTAGTAATATTATTTGTATTGTTATTTTGTTCATGTGACTATACCCCAAAATAATTTTTTAATATTATGTGAATAAAGGCTATGTTTTAGTTGGTACTCTCTGTGATAGGTTTTTGCCTTTTGTACTACTACTAATATTTGATATACTGGTTTACACGTACCAGAACTGTGATTGGCTATTTAATACCTAGATTTTTCTGTTAAAGACAAAATTGCACTCAAACTAACTGATATTTGGTCTACTCGCTGGTGGGGAATAAACGTGCCTCAGCGTTTTCTCTGTAGAGGGTGCACCTAGCCTTTCTGCTGCCTGAGGTGAAAACTGAAGTACTCTTGCCCCTACCTGGTGCTGCCTGAGCCGATCGCTGGCCTCATTGGTGGTGCACCCTTGACTGTGTGTTGCTTTGTTTTATAGTGTTACTCACCATAACATCTTGATTTTACATCTTTACCACTTTTGTTTGAACTACTTTTGACTATTGACATGGACCGCACATACCCTTTCAGCAGTAGCCATGTTACAGCAGATCCATCACTTTATTATGCTGTTATGTAAGGGTGCAGATTACAGCTAAAGGTTAGTACTCCTAGGAGCCAAAATGCTACAAAGACTTTTATATCTTTTGGCTAATGGCAGCACAGAAAGAAGACATCGGACTCATAGATATGAATCGGGTGTACAGTCATGGCCAAAAGTTTTGAGAATGACACAAATATTCTATTTTCACATGATCTGCTGCCCTCTGGTTTTTATGTGTGTTTGTCAGATGTTTTTATCACATACAGAAATATAATTGCAATCATATTATGAGTAACAAAAGCTTATATTGACAGTTAGAATGAGTTAATGCAGCAAGTCAATATTTGCAGTGTTGACCCTTCTTCTTCAGGACCTCTGCAATTCTCCCTGGCATGCTCTCAATCAACTTCTGGACCAAATCCTGACTGATAGCAGTCCATTCTTGCACAATCAATGCTTGCATTTTGTCAGAATTTGTAGGTTTTTTTTTGTCCACCCGTCTCTTGATGATTGACCACAAGTTCTCAATGGGATTAAGATCTGGGGAGTTTCCAGGCCATGGACCCAAAATCTCTGTTTTGTTCCCTGAGCCATTTAGTTATCACCTTTGCTTTATGGCAAGGTGCTCCATCATGCTGGAAAAGGCATTGTTGATCGCCAAACTGCTCTTGGACGGTTGGGAGAAGTTGCTCTCGGAGGACATTCTGGTACCATTCTTTATTCATGGCTGTGTTTTTAGGCAAGACTGTGAGAGAGCCGATTCCCTTGGCTGAGAAGCAACCCCACACATGAATGGTTTCAGGATGCTTTACAGTTGGCATGAGACAAGACTGGTGGTAGCGCTCACCTCATCTTCTCCGAATAAGCTGTTTTCCAGATGTCCCAAACAATTGAAAAGGGCATTCATCAGAGAAAATGACTTTACCCCAGTCCTTAGCAGTCCACTCCCTGTACCTTTTGCAGAATATCAGTCTGTCCCTGATTTTTTTTTCTGGAGAGAAGTGGCTTCTTTGCTGCCCTCCTTGAGACCAGGCCTTGCTCCAAGAGTCTCCGCCTCACAGTGCCTGCAGATGCACTCACACCTGCCTGCTGCCATTCCTGAGCAAGCTCTGCACTGCTGGTAGCCCGATCCCGCAGCTAAAACACTTTTAAGAGACGGTCCTGGCGCTTGCTGGTCTTTCTTGGGCGCCCTGGAGCCATTTTGGCAACAATGAAACCTCTCTCCTTGAAGTTCTTGATGATGCGATAGATTGTTGACTGAGGTGCAATCTTTCTAGCTGCGATACTCTTCCCTGTTATGCCATTTTTGTGCAGTGCAATGATGACTGCACGTGTTTCTTTAGAGATAACCATGGTTAACAGAAGAGAAACAATGATGCCAAGCACCAGCCTCCTTTTAAAGTGTCCAGTGGTGTCATTCTTACTTAATCATGACAGATTGATCTCCAGCCCTGTCCTCATCAACACCCACACCTGTGTTAATGGAGCAATCACTGAAACGATGTTAGCTGGTCCTTTTAAGGCAGGGCTGCAATTATGTTGAAATGTGTTTTGGGGGATAAAGTTCATTTTCTAGGCAAATACTGACTTTGCAAGTAATTGCTGTTAAGCTGATCACTCTTTATAACATTCTGGAGTATATGCAAATTGCCATTATAAAAACTGAAGCAGTAGACTTTGTAAAAATTAATATTTGTATCATTCTCAAAACTTTTGGCCATGACTGTATTCATGAGTGGCTGCTTCTCTCTTCAGTGACTGACAGGCCGCTGTGTGTGCTTCATCTTGGGTTTGACCATTGGTTATGTATACCAGTTGTGGAGACCTAACAACCATCTGTTTGCGTGTGGTCTCCATATGTCCGCTATCCTGTAATATTTCTAGGTCTGTAAATAACACGTTTGCTTGAATCCTAGGGTTTGCTTCAGGCCTCTGACATCCTAAAAGCGGAAAGTGAAGAAGTGAAGAAAGCATGTAAAGAGATGTCTTCAAAGATCCTGCAGCTTGAAGAAGACCTTATGACCGTGACTCAGAAATCCATTGAAAAGGAAACTGAATTAGATAGGTAAGTGGTATGTCTTTTCTTTGTACTGGGAGTAGTGTGGTGTGTTTTGAAAAACCGTAATATGTGATGGATAATCCCAATTATGGTCACTTGACGTGACCACACACCAGGCTGGATGATGAATCTGGTGCTTTTGTCTATCACCAATCTTCATTGGTTGGCTTAGTTTGAGACAGATTATGCCAGGACTGTGGTGCAGTTTTGTTGCCAAATGTACCTTATTAGACCATGCTCCTTTCCAGTGAAGCCTCCTCCATTTTTGTTGCCTAGACACAGATTTTTCTAAGCCAATTTTACATTAAATGCAGTTTTCACACTGGCCACTAGGACTAAGACTTCCTGTATTTTGAGAGCAGGTACATGGGTCATAGACAACGTATACAGGAGGTGACACCATTGACTTCTATAGGAGAGTTTTGTAGGCATTTTCTGTGATGTGTGCAGAGGTCATGAATGAGCTAATAAGCTGTGTTATCACACATAGGGAATGGTGGATTAGGTGTTATCCATATAGAGGTGTTACTTGTCATTGTAATCCTGCAGGTGGTGATAATGATAGTAGCTACTGAAGAGTTAACTGTACAGAACAGGAAATCATGGCTTAGTATTAGGCCTAGTGGCCAGTGTGGAAATTGCATGGTTATATACAGATGATGACATGGAAATTTTAGAGAAACTCTCCAAAATTTAAAAAAAAAAAATATTGTGATTTAAACTATAGGTAATTTTCTGAAGGCACCTTTTTTAATGCATCTGACATCCTGATTACAGACTGATTCATGTGATAACCGTAATGTGTGTAGGTGATGGGCCTATTTGACATAAGCTAACCCTTTTTTGTGTTTTTTTAACAATAAAAAGTAAAGAAATGTTACTCTCATTTTCAGCCTAAAAGATAAACTAAAGAAAATAAAATTAGAGAGAGAGCAATTGGAATTTCAGTTAAAGAATGAGAAGGATGAGAAGGAACTGTATAAGGTAAGGAGACGTGGGATCTTACACCTACATTATATTTTGTCAGTATGCACATAAGTCACTGATGAGCACAAGGCATGTTCACACACGAACAGTCAACAGAGATTTTTTTTTTTCATTTTCGCACTACATGATGATAAGAAACATGAAGGCTCTCTGGAGTAAGCTTACCTGTTATCAACATATGCCATGTTTTTCGCTTTATAAGACGCACCCCAGATTTTAGAGTAGGAAAATAAGAAAAAAATATTTTTCATCAGATCCTCATTTCAGACCACCCCATAAATATCAGGACATCACATTACACCCCCATCAGACCTCAGATCAGCCCTTTCAGATCCCCCTCAGATCTGCCCTTTTAGATCCCCCTCAGATCTGCCCTTTTAGATCCCCCTCAGATCTGCCCTTTTAGATCCCCCTCAGATCTGCCCTTTTAGATCCCCCTCAGATCTGCCCTTTTAGATCCCCCTCAGATCTGCCCTTTTAGATCGCCCTCAGATCTGCCCTTTTAGATCCCCCTCAGATCTGCCCTTTCAGACCCCCATCAGACCTCAGATCAGCCCTTTTAGATCCCCCTCAGATCTGCCCTTTTAGATCCCCGTTTTTAGTCCCCCATCAGGAATTTCAGACCCCTATCAGACTAAAATAAAAAAAATCCACTTACCTCTCCTGTGCCGCGGCTCCTCTTCATCTCAGCAGCAGCCGCGCTGCACTCACCTGACTGCGTGCAGCGTCATGTCGTAGGGTGCGCACTACGTCCTGACGCTGTATGGGGTCAGGACAGTGCAGCACCTGGAGGAGAAGAAGGAGGAGCGCCGGCCCCAGCAAGAAGACTAGGGAGGGTAAGTTTCTTCCCCGCTCCCGGCACCTAATGTATACTAGTGAGTGCTTCCATAATGGAAGCACTCACTAGTATTCACTTTATAAGACGCACGGCCATTTTCCCCCTACTTTTTTTTTGAGGGGGGGAGGGGAGTGTGTCTTATAAAGCGAAAAATACAGTACTTTTTCCATTTTTGTCTCTAAAGGGTGTAGCTGCATTATGAAGGCTATGAATTAATTAATAACCAAGAACATTGAATGTTATATAAGTAATCCCTCTTCAGCTTGGCAAAAATGAGCAAGTGTTCCTGAGCAGCATCAAATAACAGATCAGTCACAGCATCATGGCTTTCTCCATAAACGGTAGAGTAGACTGGAGAACTGACAGTGGGGTGATAGTCCTCTATAGGAATGCATTGAGTCACATGATTTATGTAAATGACTGCAACTGTGACAACCAGTAGCCCCAAAGTTGTGACTAAATGAAATTGGCATAAAAAAGTTGAAGAATAAAAATATTATGGACATTCAATATAATAATTTTTCATAAATACATCCCTTATTACATAAAAATGGCGTTTTATTGAGTGTCTTCCTTGGCCGCACACGTGCACATCCATACGTTCTTTTACACAATAATTAACAGCTAGTTAATCAACTAGAATGTCACTTTGGTTTTTTGGCCACTTTAGAAAACTACATTTCTGGTTTGGTCGCCATCAAACCGCTATTAAATTGCAAAATGTTTTCTCTAATGGAGACCTATAAAACAATAGGTCACGACCTAAAATTGAGGGGTGAAAGGTTTAAATTAACAATAAGGTCCTCGCTCTCCACACAGCGCGAGAGGCACATATGGAACACGTTACCCTTAGAGACAGCGAGGTTTGGATCGTTTCTTGTGCAAATTGAACAATGGCCTTGTTTCTTTTGTTAGAAAAAGCGCACAGTTGGAGAGTGTTTTATGTTCCTGGGGTGGAACCAGCTTCCACGGAGTAATTTCAGTGGAAAACCTAACCATGGCTTGAATTATGTAACCTTGGCAAGCATGAGATTTATCCTTTTGTTGTTATTTGCTTGTGGGATCACTTTTCTGCTTGAGAATATACATATTTGGATTTGCGTCTAACCATGACCTGGACAGCACAGGAGGGGCAGCGAGGTCGTGAATAGAGGATATGACTTTGTGTAATTTTAACTTGGAAACAACAAGTAAATTATAATGTGGGCGCAGATTAAATTTTTTTGTTCAATAAAGCATATGCTTGTATTAATTTATATATCTATTACACAGCATTTTACACACTGTCAATCAGTGTCTATAGATAGATGGATAGTGGTCATTTCGTACTGGCAGGTGCCCTCAGCCATCATCACCTTCCTGATAACATGGCAGACTTTGTTTTTGTGACATGATATGGTATAAAAGAAAACTGTACCACTAGCATTTGTTTTTTAAATGAGATGTATAGTACATTCATTCTTCCCATTTTTGAGTATTTTTTTGCAGTGTTATGCCGTTAATCAAAATGCACAACCAAAGAAATGAACTGGGTGAAGGGTAACTGTACCTGTTAGGTCATTATGTGCCTGTAATGTAGTATATACAGAATAAACGAGGCCCGAGTGACCTGTAAAGCTAGGATAGCATGCAAGGTAGCAGTTGTGTAAAATTGGTAGAAAATTCCTCTCTTCCCTCTCTCTTGCTCGCTCTTTCTCTTTACCTCTCCTGTCCTCTTTCTGTCTTTTCTCTCTCCCCTTCTCAGTCTTTGTCTTCTTTTTCTTTCTCTCTATTTTGCCTGCTTCTCTCTTTTTCTTTCAAGTCTTGCAATCTCTCGTTTTCTCATTCTATTTTTTTTTTCTTTTTCTCTCTGTCTCTTTCTTGCTCTTTCTCTCTTTCTCCCATTTATCTCCTTTTTCTTTCCTCACTTTCCTGTCTCCTTTGTCCTCTCTTTTTTCTCTTTCCTCTTTTTTTCTCTCCTTCTTCCTCTCCTTTTTCTTACTTTCTTCTCCCTTTTTTCTTCTCTTTCCTCTGTTTTTCCTTTCTTTCCTCTTTTTTTTCTCACTTTCCTCACTTTCTTGTCTTCTTTTTCCTTTTTTCTCTTTCCCCTTTTTTTCTCTCCTTCCTCTTTTTTTTCTCACTTTCCTCTCCCCTTTTTCTTTACTGTCCTCTTTGTTTTTCCCTCACTTTCCTCTCTTTCGTGTCTTCTTTTCCTCTTTTTTTCTCACTTTCCTGTCTTCTTTTTCCTCTTTTTTTCTCTTTCAACCTTTTTTTTTCTCTCCTCCCTCTCTATTTTCTTTCTCACTTTCCTCTCCCCTTTTTCTTTACTGTCCTCTTTGTTTTTCCCCTCACTTTCCTCTCTTTCGTGTCTTCTTTTTCCTCTTTTTTTCTCACTTTCCTGTCTTCTTTTTTCTCTTTCCCCTTTTTTTCTCTCCTTCCTCTCTTTTTTTTCTCACTTTCCTCTCCCCTTTTCTTTACTGTCCTCTTTGTTTTTCCCCTCACTTTCCTCTCTCCTTTTTTCCTTTCCACTCTCCTCTTTTTTTTCTTTCTCTCTCACATTCCCTTCTTTCACTCTTTGTGGTTTACTTAGCCTTTGTGTCACACAGACCTAATCCTGCATGAATTGACATAAAATTGGACTTTTGTCATAGGTTCACCTAAAGAATACAGAAATTGAGAACACAAAGCTACTGACGGAGGTGCAGACATTAAAGAATTTAGATTCAAGTAAAGAAAACTTGATTACTCACTACAAAGAGGAACTCAGTAAAATGAAGCTGTGTCTGTCCGATAAAGAGAAGCTATGCACGGAGCTGCTCCAGACCACCTCTGAGAAGGTGAGAACTGCTAAACGCAAGGCCCCATGGTCACGGCCATATTACGACGGTAGAGAGTTGTAGTAGGGCACCCATAGCCTTCTGTGGGTCTGTAATGTACCTCATTATGCCTTGTGTCTATTGAAGAATAACCCCGTAATACTGTAAGTGGCACACAGGTGCCTATGACTTCATACTGCCTTTTATACACAGCTACAGGGAGCACAGGGCCTAATATGATCTGCTCCAGTGTAACAGTTTCCCAATGACATCACTCTCATTCACACTAACGATTCATGGGACATGTTCATGAGAAAGCAAAATAAACCATGAACATTATTGTCCTGTCAACATGCTCTTTTTGTGGACCTAACTTTAGATTTTACTATGATTGACTTTGACTTTATTGTCACACGGTCAACTTTCAATTTTCGGGTTGTGTGTTTAAACCATTGACAACTTCCAGAAACTGTAAAACATATTTCAGGCTTTGGTTTTATAGAATAGTGACATACAACTTTAAGGGAATGAATGATATTATGCAGACAGAAAAGACAGAAGATCGTGCTTGTTACTTGCTGCCTGTGCAATGTGAAATTACACCCATCCGCCATAGTATTCATTCCACCTGACTAATACTGCGTAGGTCCCATTGTGCTGCCAAATCAGCTTTTGCCTTTCAAGGCATGGACTCCACTCTCTGAAAGTGTCCTGTGGTGTCTGCAAGCCGTGAATCCCTGTGTCTTCTGACAATAGGGGCGTACATAAAAGTCACTGGGCCCATAGCAAGAATCTAAATTGGGCCCTCATGCCCCATTTAGAGCCCCTCTCACTACCCATTCCTGGCCAGCAGTGTATTTATATGTGAGGTATGAGGTGTAAATTATACCTCGTATCTCACATATCAGTACACTGCTGGGTATAGTACCTACCTGTGTCCACTGCATCTATTATACTGTATAATAGATGCAGTGTGTGTGTGTGTGTGTATGTATGTGTATAAATAAATATATATATATATATATAGATGAAGGACCTGTGAGGACGCTCTGCTGTGGTGTTCTTTTACTAGATATACATTCTGTGACGATGATGATGTCATCACAGGTCCTAGGAGATGTTTCTATCTAACCAGGGATCTACACCATGCTCTGTGCAGTTCCCTTACTAGGTGTTTAGCCTTCTCCACTAATGGTTGGGTTACTATACTGGAGCTGGGATGTAATGAGTGTAATTAGGGGGTGGGGCCTATCCTCCACTGCAGGCCCCTGTTTCCCACGGGCCCCGTAGCAGTTGCGTGGTCTGCCTCTATTGGAGTTACGCCATTTTCTGACACCTTTCTTTCATTGCTTGCATTAACCCTTTCAGCAGCGATCCTTGGGTGCCCTACCCTTGTTGCTGGTTCACATGTTGCCCTTCCTTTGACCACTTTTGGTAGGTACTAATCACTTCATGCAGGGAACGCTCCAAAAGACCTTCCAGTTGTATAACCTTCACTATTAGGCCCTTGTCAGAGTTGCTCAGATCCTTACTCTTGCCATTTTTCATGCTTCCAGCACATCAACTTCAAGAACTGACTGGTCACTCGCTGCCTAAAACCTAAAATTCTGTTTTGATATTTTACTGGTTTACGCATTTGAAGTGCAGCTTATGTTGCCTGGTGCAATGTGATTTGCTGGATGGTCTGTTTCATATAGGGCTGATTCATATTTGCGTTTAACCGATCAGGCCGGCTGTTCCAGCAGAGTTCACCGGATCTGGTATAGCCGGACATGGCCACGCACGGCTGGACCCCATTAACTATAATAGGATCTGGTGTGATCTGGCCGCTTTTTTGGGCTTAAGTGCCAGCTTCGGCCAAAGGAGAGGGCGCACATGCAGGACTTTTAGTACGACTGAAGCTGACACTGAAGCCGGAAAGTGGCCAGATCACCACCAGGTCCCATTATAGTCAAAGGGGTCCAGCAGTGCACGGCCATGTCGGGCTATGCTGGATTCGATTAACTCCTGCAGGATATTACTTTGCTGGAACAGCCTGTGGGATCAGTTAAATGCAGATCTGAATCAGCCCTTACTTGACTCCAGCCATTGTGCTGCTGTGCTACTTAAAGGGTTTGTCCCACAAAAAATATTCTACAGTTTTCAAACCAGCACCTGGATCTGAATACTTTTGTAATTGCACGTAATTAAAAATTTTGTATAGCTACTGAGTTATTCAATAAAATGTATCAGTATAGTGCCACATAATTTCTTATTTCTTTGACCTATTCACTGAGCAGGCCGCACATGCTCAGTTTAAACTTTTAATTGCCTCCTGAGCTGTGATAGGGAGAGCTGAGACACGCCCCCTTAGCTGCAGCAGAAAAGACACTCCCCTCTGCAGACAGCTTGATATGAATCTAGCAGAGCAATGAATTGGGAGATCTCTGGATCCATGTGAGGTACAGGGCTGGTTCTAGCTTTGTTAAAAAGAGGTTGTCATGTACTATATGATTTCTGATTTTCATTTTTTACATTATTCGTGGGATAACCCCTTTAATCTAGAATTGCTGTTATTATAGATTTTTGTTGTACCTTGTAATTATGTGACTCTGAAATAACTTGTGTAATATGAAGAGATGTATAAACAGCATTGTCTGCCAAATGAGGGATCACAAATGGTAGAAATTGTAGGTGCCAGTGATATTGTATAATCCATTAATGTAAGAATCCGCTCGCCCTCTGTTGGGTGACCTTTATCTTGCTGTATTGTGTCACTGCTCTTCGTAAGCCCCCTTGATTTAATAGATTTCTTCTGTACTGTTCAGGAAGACATTGGCTTTTTAAAACAGCAGCTTCGTATGATTGAGGATGACCAACAGGCCAGCAGACAGAAGGTTTCCTTAATGTCCAAGGAGCTTAGTGATGCAGTAAATATACGTGATAAAACTATGGCTGACCTTCATACATCTCGCCTGGAGACTGAAAGCGTTAAGAAGCAACTTGCCGCTGCATTGGCTGAGCTCAGTCTGCAGGATAGGCAACAATCCTCTAACAGAGTCCTGAGAAAGGATCAGGTATGCTAACAAGTAACGATCATATATCAATATGTATATATTATGTATTATATCCCAATCACTGGCTGCGTTTTAGCTACGTTTACATGCAGAAGTAATCTCATTTTGTATACAGATTCATTGTTTGCTAGCAACACATCCCTGTGCACTGTGCTGCCAAAAAACTAAGATTTAATGTGTTAAATGACAGATTACCCGTTTTCTCTGAATAGAATAGAAAACAGATCTGTCCCCCATTGACTTTCAATGGTGTTCATCTGTCTTGGCTATGTTACAGATAATACAACCGGATCCATTGATAACAGATGCAGACGGTTGTATTATCAGAACAGAAGCGTTTTTGCTGATCCATGACGCCTTACACTCTTAATGTTAGAGACTGTCTCCTCAGCAATATCCCCTTTCAGAATGTGGCCCCCATCGTCTGCCACGGCTGCTGAGTATTATATGAGGACCATTCTGATAGATGGCTGTCCTTGTAATATAAGAAAGGCTCGAGCAGAAGAATGGGAGCTGCTCATACGAAGTGGCATTCCATTTTGGCATATAGAAGGGGGTCCAAAATGGGAGACCCCTCTTATGACATCCATGTGCCCTATTGGGGGGGGGGGGTGAAGTAGGGATTACATGTGTATAAGTGTCACAAGAAGCAGGACAAAAAGACCCTTTATCCCTTCTTTATGAACTTAGAATTACTACAGTCTGGTTTCATTTAAAACTTGATGAAATATGATGTTTTATCTTTAGGACACAGAGAGCTGTAGAGTGGAACAGGAACTTCGTAAAGAGGTGGAAGACCTAAAGCTGAGACTGCAGATGGCAGCCGACCATTATAAAGATAAATTTAAAGAATGCCAGAAACTTCAGAAACAAGTAACCAAACTCACAGAGCAGCTTGTACGTATACCAGTGACTTGTCTCTCATAACTAATCTAATGAAATAGGCGTTCTGTGTTTGTTGGAGAAATAAGGTTTTTCCGAGCAATAAAAAAATTACATTTCAGGCAGTCGGAGGCACAAAATGTCTATAGTCTAAAGCCACTCTTCTCTCTAGAAAGCATGGCTGCACCGCTCATAATCTAAGGTCTGCTTTCCTGTTAGACTGGCCTGAGCGCTCCCGAATCACTCTGCCTGATCAGATGGAGAACTGTGCAGCCCTGGTTACAGCTGCTCCTTCCTCTCTATTTCTTCCCTGCAATCCTCTCTATGCAGGGAGGAAACAGACTGTGGAAGTATTAATATCTGGCCTCCTGTTACAGTCTGGAGATGTGAGTAGCCACTCGAACCCCAGTATGCTGCAGTAACCCTTTACTGCCATAGATGACCAGGGATGCTGGCATTGACCCCTTCACCGCCTTAGACCACTGAGGGTACAGACAATAGCCTTGATTATACTGGATGCAATTTAATTTAATTCATTTGCCTGGTTGTCAGTGGTGACAAAACTGAACAAACTGGAACAGAGTACACCAGAATGCATTCCGTTCCAGTTTTTGCGTCCCCATGCCAGACACAGAATCGCTGCTAGCAACGTTTTTTTGTGTGGCATGGGAAACTGAACAATGCCGGATCCAACACCAAAAAACCACGTGAGTCAGTGGGTGCCAGATCCATTTTTTAAGACCCTAAAAAAACACATCCAGCGCTAAAATCATTTAAGTCAATGGGGTTTTTTGTTTGTTTCCGAAAAAAACTGATCTGATCTGGCACCATTGACTTACATGGTGTTTGGTGCTGGATCCGGCTTGTTCAGTTTCTTCACTTTTGATATAATACAACCAGATCCGTTCTGAATGGATGCAGCCAGTTGTATTATTATAATGATTGTCCCAATCATTGTAACCCGATGATCTGTAGGTTATGGCATATCTTAGCGATATTAGTTATATTGGTGGGAAAACACTTTTAAATTGTAAGCTTCAGTGCTGGGATTATAAGACTGCATTTCCGCATTTGAAAACCATTTGTATCAAGTGTCTCATGTATGTCTTCAGGGTCTGCAGTCTCTCCCCTTCGCCCTGCCGCTGTTTGACATCTGCGGCAGGGAGAGCCGGGAGCTCATGAATGTGAGGACCCTCGGGTGCCTGCTGTTTACTGAGCGGATTCCAGACCTCAGCTTGTGCTGGAGCTGTTCAATGCAGATTGTAACAAAACAACCAAGTGACCCAGCGTTTTGCTTGCGGTATCTGTCACCGCGTTTTCAGACAGCATAATAAAACTGGTCACCAGGTTGTCTAGGTTTTACAAAAATGCTCTTTCGTTTTTTTTGCTGTCTGGTATTACAGCTCAGCATCATGCAAGTGATTAAGGGCTGACCTGCAATACCCATGGGCAAGCGTGGTACTTTCCAGTCCCCGAAATCCCCTTTTATATCCGTCCACCGCATATACATTGCAGTCTTCATTTTTTCTCCGATTACTGGCCCAAGCATGATTGCCTTGTAGAGTGAGTTTTCCGTCTTATATTGCTATGATAGGAACGGGCATTTGTGCACTCGTTGTGGCTTGAACTTGAAATGTGCAGGATCCATCTAACGCAGTTTGCTTTATGTGTTTGTTTTTCTCCTGGATCAGAAAGCTGCAGAAAGTCAGCAGAAGGCAGCGGATTTGTATGGGAATTCTGAGGCATCTGCTACAGATGTTCCAAATTTTACTCCACCAGGTAAATTGGGCTCGAAAATTCTTTCTGCAAGATAAAGTGATGTTGATGCCAATTGGCAATGTAAATGTTATAGTGGTGCCCCACTATGTATTTTACCAAAATCACTTCTTCTATCCAACCACCTCTTTGAGGTAGATTTAGGCGACATTCACACGACCGTATGGGTTTTGCAAAAAATGGATGACGTCCGTATGGCATCCATTTTTTTGCGGTTCCATTGTAACAATGCCTATCCTTGTCCGCAAAACAGACAAGAATAGGACATGTTCTATTTTTGTTTTGCTGGGCTACGAAATGGACGCACAGATGCGGACAGTACAAGGCATTTTTTGCGGTCCCATTGAAATGAATGGTGCTGGATCCTATCCACAAAAAAAAAAAAAATGGACATGGAAACAAAATACATTCATGTGAATGTAGCCTAATCCTACTTCTACAGTTTTCTATTGCCTAGCAAAAAGGAGAGGAGTATAAATTGGACTTAAAGGGGTTTTCCCATTGATTTTTTTTTTTTACTGATCAATGGGGGTCTGACACCTGGGACCCCCAGTCAACTGTTTCAGAAGGCACCAGCGCTCCTGTGAGCTCAGCTTTTCCTAGGCCAGTGACGGCACTTGAATGGAGCTGAGCTGCAATACCACGCACAGCCACTATACAATATAAGGCGCTGTGCTTGGTAAGCTGCAAGAAGTCAGTGGCGCTCACAGGAGTGCTGGTTGCTTCTCAAACAGCTGATTGGTGTTTGTCCCGGGTGTCAGACCCCCACCGATCAGACCAGAGGCTAGGTCATCAGGTCATCAAATCCTGGAAAACCCTTTTAATAAATATTGTTTTCTTGGCTAATCAATCCTTTTTCAATATTCTTCAGTGAGTCCATTTTCTTCCCACTCTGTTCCTGAATTTGTCATCAAAGAGCAAGTAGCAGATATGAACAAGGAAATAGCTGAGAAAACTGAGAAGTATCGGAAATACAAGCAAATGCTAGCAGTAAGTAGTCCACTAAGTGATGTAACTCAATTTTATTAACCATACGGTACTTAAAGAGGACCTTTCATGTATTTTTTTTTATTTAAGTACCTTTACTTGCGGGGTATGCTCCGCTTATGCTGCCATCGTGGTTGTTTTTTTCCCCAAATACCACTCTCTTGCCCCACTGTGGGCCAATCCCCCCCGCCAGTTTTCATGTCCAGTATGTTAATACAGGAAGGAGTAGACACCAGGGTTTCTCATGGGACATCTCCTTCTCCCTGGCTGTGCCGCGGTCCAATCGCAGCGGGAGAAAACAACAGCTCACCTTCTCCTCACTGTGCTTGTGTTGACTTAAAGAGGACCTTTCACCACTCCTGACATGCCTGTTTTAATAGCTTCATGCATTCCCCGTCTTCTCTCTTCCCTGCCGGCACGCACTATGACCTGACGCTGCGGCGTCAGGTCATAGTGCGTGCCGGCAGGGAAGAAAGAGGAGCGCGGAGCGTGTGACCGGACGCAGCGGCAGCGCAGAACAGGTACGGTAAAGTATGGTCTTTATCAGTGGCTGGGTGGGCTTGATCTGAGGTCTGATAGGGCACAAGACGCTAATCTGAGGTATGATGGGGCGCACATCTGCTGATCTGAGGTCTTGATGGGGGCATGATATGAGGTTCTGATGGGGCATGATATGAGGGTCTGATGGGGGCACATTCTGCTGATGTGAGGTCTTATGGGGGCACATTCTGCTGATTTGAGGTATGATGGGGGGCACATTCTGCTCATCTGAGTCTGATGGGGGGCATGATATGAGGTCTGATGGGGGCACATTCTGCTGATGTGAGGTCTGATGGGGGCACATTCTGCTGATTTGAGGTAATAACAAGTCTGGAACATCTATTCTTATATCTCTGTGTTGTGACATTCCTTTATTATTTCTACTAGAAGTTATGAATGAATTGCTATTTGCCTTCAGTAAAGGAACAGAGGGGAGGTGACCAGTTGGGGGTGTGTCCCTGCACAGTCTAACTCTAGCCAATCAGTGCTGCCATGTTCAGACTGTGCAAGTACACACCCCCAACTTGTTACCTCCCCTCTGTTCCCTTACTGAAGACAAATAGCAATTCATTCATAACTTCTAGTGCTAATAATAAAGGAATAGCAGAACATAGAGACATAAGAATAAATGTTCCAGAATTGTTATTACATGGGGAATGTATGAAGCTATTAAAACAGGCATGTCAGGAGTGGTGAAAGGTCCTCTTTAAAGGGGTTGTCTTACTTCCGCAAATGGTACTTATCATGTAGAGAAAGTTAATACAAGGCACTTACTAATGTATTGTGACTGTACATATTGCTGGCTGGATTCATTTTTTTCATCTCATCATACACTGCTAGGATCTATGACGTCCACTCTGCAAATCATCAGCGGTGGTCGTGCTTGCACACTATAGGAAAAGCTTCTACGAGACTAGAATGATCCATTTAATTTTTATTTATTTTTTTAATTGTTTTCCTAGGAAGAAAAGGCAAAGTGCAGTGCATATGCTGATGATGTAGCTAAGATGGAGTTAAAGTGGAAGGAACAACTTAAAATTAATGAAAGTATCAGACTTCAGCTCACTGCACTTGAGGATCAGTATAAGGTAAGATCGTACAGTCAAAGCATCATAGTTTTAGGCAGATGGTTTTTAGAATTTCATTCTTCATGCTAGTATCTTATGCAATGGTGGAAGTAGAATTTGCCATATCCATGAAGGCCTTGTTCTATGTTGTTTTGTAACATGTACGACAGATTTGAATTAAAGATAGATCAAAGGGATGTGGCTAGACAGCTTGCACTGGTTCCCAGATTTATTAAGAGCTTGTCCTGTTTGTGGCCTACATGAATGGCTGCCGTGAGGTGACGCAAGGAGAGAAGTATGTCTAGTAAACTGTGAGTTGTGCCAGATGCATTATAAAGCATGCTCTCTCACTTTGTAAAGTGACCTTGTTGTGATGCTACCGATAAGTTTGCCATATTGTATTATCCTGCAGGGCGAGCCAGCCAGTTATTAGCTTACTGACTTCAGCCCAGTCATAAAAGGCCGCATCTATGATAATCCGCATGTACCCAGCATAGTACTTGTATTAAGGAAAGTTAATTTGGCTGATCTGGAAAAGGCAAATAGGTTAAGCTTGTTGGAGCAGAATGTAATGTAGCACTGGGGAGATATCATGTGCCTTTATGGTTCTGAAAATCTACTTGCCTACTTATGAGGCCGCTCAGTGAAAGGTGAGGAATGTTTCACATGATCACAACCACCTCTTAAGACCTGTGAAATCCAATCCTTTTTCCTGGGGAGAAAATGCCCTCCATCACATTTCTGAGTGACTTGTAATTCGTCTTTAAATACACTGATCTGTAATGAAGCATTTGACTGGAATCATAGACAGCAGTGATGAGTGCACAACACATGCACCACGGCCCAGATTTACTAATGCGACTGCTCCAAAAAGCTAAAAAGTGGCACAAATTGGAGCAGTTTGGTGCATCTAGGTTTTCTACATTTTTTCTGACATGCTTGAAAATGGAGTAGGGCTTAGCAGAATGGGGAAGGGCTTTGTTGGAAGAACGGGGGAGGGGGCGGGGTCTAAAATGCTCCATTTTACTCTGAAATTGCTCCACAATTCTGGCGCAAAAATCTGTAACATAAGAGTAAGTGAACCAACAGTTGGTATAGAGTTAGATAAATCTATCCCTGCACCACATTTATGATCTGGCCTGAGCCAATGTGATAAACCTGGTGCGGGTCTACACCATCTTTAGGGTTAGTAAGTAACCCATGTGCCCATAAAGTAATTAGACACACTTTGGACCGAAATGTTGTATTACAAACTTGGGTTTGTCAGGAGAAGGCAGGTCACCTTCTCCACTGTTCACACTCCAGAAAGGAAGAGACCATGCATGTGTGTGGAACTCTCCATTGTAGTACTTGTGAGTGTTTCAGTATCCCCATACACTACAATCACGATAGCCACATGTTAGCATGGCCACCTCTCCAACATATCTACACCATTAGAGACCCACACAGGGTCAGAAGACCATCATTCTGCTTGTCTATAGAGATTCAGAGATGGCTACACAGTGCTGCTCCCAAACTGCACACAGCTTCTCTTCTGGTCTCTGACTTAGACAATAATGTGACCAGATGAACAGTATGACGGGCCACATAGAATGGTATTGTGGGCTGCATGTCATAATTTTGGAGGCATTCAGTGCATGAGCTGGAGAACCTTTCACATGCCCCATGCATCCCTGGTATGAGTTTGGCATTTTATTTTGCTGTATAAGGCATATATGTGTGTGTGTGTATGTATGTATGTATGTATATATATATATATATATATAGATATATATATATATATATATATATATATATATATATATATATATATATATATATATATATATATATAGAGAGAGAGAGAGAGAGAGAGTACAGACCAAAAGTTTGGACACACCTTCTCATTCAAAGAGTTTTCTGTAGCTTCACACTGAAGGCATCAAAACTATGAATTAACACATGTGGAATTATATACTTAACAAAAAAGTGTGAAACAACTGAAAATATGTCTTATATTCTAGGTTCTTCAAAGTAGCCACCTTTTGCTTTGATTACTGCTTTGCACACTCTTGGCATTCTCTTCATGAGCTTCAAGAGGTAGTCACCTGAAATGGTTTTCACTTCACAGGTGTGCCCTGTCAGGTTTAATAAGTGGGATTTCTTGCCTTATAAATGGGGTTGGGACCATGAGTTGTGTTGGGCAGAAGTCAGGTGGATACACAGCTGATAGTCCTACTGAATAGACTTTTAGAATTTGAATTATGACAAGAAAAAAGCAGCTAAGTAAAGAAAAACGAGTGGCCATCATTACTTTAAGAAATGAAGGTCAGGCAGTCCGAGAAATTGGGAAAACTTTGAAAGTGTCCCCAAGTGCAGTCGCAAAAACCATCAAGAAACTGGCTCACATGAGGACCGCCCCAGGAAAGGAAGACCAAGAGTCACCTCTGCTGCGGAGGATAAGTTCATCCGAGTCTCCAGCCTCAGAAATCGCAGGTTAACAGCAGCTCAGATTAGAGACCAGGTCAATGCCACACAGAGTTCTAGCAGCAGACACATCTCTACAACAACTGTTAAGAGGAGACTGTGTGCAGCAGGTCTTCATGGTAAAATAGCTGCTAGGAAACCACTGCTAAGGACAGGCAACAAGCAGAAGAGACTTGTTTGGGCTAAAGAACACAAGGAATGGACATTAGACCAGTGGAAATCTGTGCTTTGGTCTGATGAGTCCAAATTTGAGATCTTTGGTTCCAAGCACCATGTCTTTGTGCGATGCAGAAAAGGTGAACGGATGGACTCTACATGCCTGGTTCCCACCGTGAAGCATCGAGTAGGTGGTGTGATGGTGTGGGGGTGCTTTGCTGGTGACACTGTTGGGGATTTATTCAAAATTGAAGGCATACTGAACCAGCATGGCTACCACAGCATCTTGCAGCGGCATGCTATTCCATCCGGTTTGCGTTTAGTTGGACCATCATTTATTTATCAACAGGACAATGACCCCAAACACACCTCCAGGCTCTGTAAGGGCTATTTGACCAAGAAGGAGAGTGATGGGGTGCTACGCCAGATGACCTGGCCTCCACAGTCACCAGATCTGAACCCAATCGAGATGGTTTGGGGTGAGCTGGACCGCAGAGTGAAGGCAAAAGGGCCAACAAGTGCTAAGCATCTCTGGGAACTCCTTCAAGACTGTTGGAATACCATGTCAGGTGACTACCTCTTGAAGCTCATCAAGAGAATGCCAAGAGTGTCCAAAGCAATAATCAAAGCAAAAGGTGGCTACTTTGAAGAACCTAGAATATAAGACACATTTTCCGTTGTTTCGCACTTTTGTGTTAAGTATATAATTCCACATGTGTTAATTCATAGTTTTGATGCCTTCAGTATGAATCTACAATTTTCATAGTCATGAAAATACAGAAAACTCTTTGAATGAGAAGGTGTGTCCAAACTTTTGGTCTGTACTGTATATAAGTAGTGGACGGGGTCTATGTGTGCCCAAAGTTCCTCACTTCTGTCAATTAAAAAGAAACCAGGGAAATGTTCAGCCGACGTCTCTGGAATTCGGGTTTGTATAAAACCTGTTTTTAGGGCCTGTGTTGCTGGAGTGGGGAGAGGCCCCCACTCCATTCGGACAGTCCGGGTTTTGGGCTGTCAGGTATGCTAGCCTGAGGACTGATTCCCTGACAGCTAGGCCATGAATCCATGTCCTGCTATATTGGTAATGCAATTTCACCTGTGGATCAAGTTGTATCGTATTTACTGAATATGCAGAAATGCCACGTCCAACATGGTCTGTGAATAAAGCTAGTCATATACATTCAGTTTCTGTTGTCCAAAAGCTTATTGGGTTGACAGCTATCCTCCCGCCCCACACACACATACGTGCATGTTTTCTGAATGGGGACAGGGAAGTAAGCCGCTGCCGGACACCATTTGGCCACTGCTTATATGTCAGGTGAACAAAAGGTTGTGTTAAAATTCAACCTTTTTGACCCTTGTTTTTTCAGTGTCAGACGAACACCTATTACACGTTAGATGGTTAGCTAGTCCCACTGAAATCGACTGGTTTGGCCAGCCTTCATCAAACATGTATGATCACCTTAATTGGCTGAGTAATAGGCTTCAGTAAAACCAGAAGCAGTTGATTACCACATATGTATTGTACGTACCATGCTTGTAGCTTGCTTGTCTGCTCCACAGAATAACACATGGTCTTTGGTAAATCACATGGTAGATCATCATTCAAGGGTCTTGGTGACACATGAGCAAAGCTGAAGAATTAACTCCTACTCCATTGACTGGCAGGCAAATGTTTTTGTTCTTCAGTGCAGTCAGATTGTAAGATATATTGAGGTCTCCCAGATCAAGGTTTCCTCAGTATGTATAACACTCAGTCCGGGGAAGGCAGCCATGCATCCTAAATCTGCCCGCAGAAGAAATATGGCTGCTGGGATATGTTTTAACCTCTGACTTTAGGGTTATATTTTATAGCATGTCAGCCCTTAGAAATAAAGTCACCCATTGCTGTACAGAACTTCAAGCCTCAAGTCGATGACGTTTTTTTCTTTTTCCTCAGTGTGGAGCACAAATTAAATGTGTCATGTCATGAAAAATTGCAGCCATTTACTCTTGATGCTGTTATTAATGTTCTTACTCTCTGCTGTAGAGTGTCTGGTGGTTTATGAGTATCTCAATGACCTACTAATCACTATTGTAACCACCTTTATACACCACCAGCTTATGTGTAGTCAGAGATCACACATGGGTGGTATGAGCCCTGGTGTAAGTCTAGACTCAAAGGCTGAGCGTAACAGACGTGGGGGCGAGGAGGACAGAGGTGTAATTGGATAAAGTGCAGAGGAAATGCAGCAGACTAGGTTAGGTTATTCCTGAGAGCCCTAATGGTGGACCCAAGGCATGGCTCAGGAACAACAAGGAGTAATGCATTGCTGACAGAGAGTGAGGGACAGGGTTAGAGATAACAGTGATAATGGATATTTTTCTGGTGGAGAGGAGTGATATTTGAGTTGCCTTTATGCGTTTTATAAATATCATCTTGATGTCTCCACAGATCCAATCAGCAGAGAAGGATCGGGAAATATCACAGCTGAATTGTCACGTTGAAGTCCTGCTTATCGAAAAGAATAAACTGGAGAATGACATAAAGGTAAAATCCGGATGCACAGCACAGTGTAAGATGGGTCCTGGTCTGGTTCTGTCTCCAGATTACGGAAGAATGGAACAACTGATGTGCAGTACTATCTTGCCGAAAGAAATGTCTCAGATTATGGGGATAAAAAAATAATAAAAAGTTTGGACCAGCGATACATATATATATTTTCATAGGTGCATATCCATAAAGCAGAACTATAGAAATACAAAAGTATGGTTGCACAACATGTAATAAGCAATATTTCTATAGTTCTGCTTTATGGATATGCACCTATGAAAATATATATATGTATCGCTGGTCCAAACTTTTTATTATTTTTTTATTGTTATACAATGAGCCTCGCAAGCTCTTTTGGACCTGGCGACGCCCATTCACCCAGGACTTCCTGGTAGGATTCCTATTTAGCTGGTCTCACACGCCCTGAACAATGGAGACTTGGATTTAGTCTGAACAGAGGCATAGATGAGTGTAGGGACCCACTCCACAGGAAGTTACCGTGACGTTTGGTGAGTGGGCATGATCACGCATTTGCAAATATGTGTAACTAAGGACTTCCTTTTTTACCTTTAGTCGGCATAGCGCCACATATATCCAGATTTATTTCTATTGCTTATTACATGTTGTGCAACCATACTTTTGTATTTCAGATTATGGGGCACACCGTATATTCACTATAATTTGAGACTTTTCTCTCCTCTTGCCACTTTTGAAAAGTGGTGTAAACTGGGCGCGTCTGCCCAGAAAGGGCAAGGACCAGAAATGTTCAGACTCGTAGCAAGCATTGATTTCATTTTCTCTGCTTACGACAGCTGAAGGACGAGCCAAATTTATTAAGAGAAATCTCGTCGTCTTAAAGTGAAGCTGTCGCATTGAACATGGTGTTTGAGCTGCAGGCAGCACGTTATAGATCAGGAGGAGCTGAGCAGATTGTGTAGTTGATATAGTTTATGGGGAAAAAAAATTGGTAAAACTTGTAATTTATACATTACACATCTGGTCTTTGAAGTCCAGGAGGTGGTCCTATCAGTGATTGGCAGCCTCCCCTCTATGACTATGTCTGCAGAGATAGCTGTCAATCACTGATAGGACCGCCTCCTTGATGGCAAAGCTCAGAATAAGCAGGAATATAAATAGATAAATTACACAGTTTTACTGAATCTTTGCCATAAAACTGTATATAAGTCTGTCCAGCTCCTCCTGCTGTATAACATGCTGAAGCTCAGACACCATGTTCAATGTGACCGGTTCCCTTTAATAAATCTGTCCCTATTTAAAGTATCTCTAATGTGACTTCATAGAACCTGACCACTGCCTGGTAAAAACATTCTATTTTATTGATTAGACATTGAGGCAGAAATAGAAAAAAATGCTTTTACATGTGGAGATTCCCCCAAGTTAGCATGTAGATTATCAGCAGGATCTGTCAGCATATTGTACTTACCCATCATCTTATTAATGGTGGCTCTTGTATAGAGCTTGATCACTTTATCACTGCAAGCAAATGTTTTCCCTTTGGAGAACCAAGTTGTTGCTAATCGAGCGAAAAAATTCAGTTTGACCGATCCTTCTCTCCCTCATCATCATATGTCGGGGGAGTGTTGGGTGTTCTCTGTACACATTACATTGTCAGCTACACCTGCTGCTCCCAACAGATTTGGCTAATAATTCACTGTTTATGGGGGCCTTTAGGACAGACCATCAATATCAGATCAGTTGTGATCTGACTCTCGGCACCCCCTTCGATCAGCTGTTTGAAGGGGCTACAGGTCGAATATTTAGTAGCCGCTCTGCTGGGTATTGCAGCTTTCAACCCCTTACTTGATGTCCAGCCTTTAAGTGATAGACAGTGACTTGCTGATCGGTGGGGGTCATATCAGAATTTAGAACCAGAACTATGCCACACAGTCATCATTGTAGTGGACAGCGCTCGTCATTGCAGTTTCGCTCCCATTGAAGTCAATGGGAGCAGTACTACAGTGACGAGTGCTGTCCTCTACAATGTTGACGGTGCCGACTTCTGCCAATGGAGCTACACAGAACAGATGATCAGCAGGGTGGTGCTGGACTCCTGCCAATCAGCTATTGATTAGGCTTTCCGCTTTAAGAATAAGCTCTCAATATTGTAATCTTGAAAACCCCTACAAATAAACTGCCTTACAACATGTGGCAGGAATTGTGCAGTTCATTGTTTGCTGTAATGCCTTTCTTGCTCATTGACCGCAGTGGTGTCTGCTGGTACATGTATGTCACGCCCTGTTTTTGTTGCTTCTCTTTTTATAGGAACTGGAAGTCAATTTGGAAAGACTGTCTATGCGGGCGGCGAGTGACCATGTGTTACCCGGCACCAGCTCACAGGGATTACAATTCTTTAATCCTTATTGTGAAGAACATAGAGAAGTTCCTGTAATCCCAATACAGCCCCCAGTACTGCAGTTTGGAAATCCTTATGCATCACAAACCACTAGAGGTGAGTGATGGGTATAGATAATGTAATAGGAGAGTCTTGGCAGACGTTCTTTTATATGTGAAGTGACCATGAATAGCCAGTTTACGCAGAAGGAAAATCTGTTCGCAGTACAAACTGGCTTAGACAGGGTGCTGAATCTCTTTAAAGAGACCAGTCCTGTTGGAGACTTACTGGAAGTACTCTGTAGTATGGAGACTTTCTGGCAATGCTCCATGGGAAACGGACATGCAAAGAGTCAAGATCCGACTTTCCAACAAGCCTTAGCTTTTGACAAGGGGATATCGCCAAGCCAGATATCCATCCGTAGACAGCTGTTTTGGGGTACTTGCCCCTCATCAGTATGGAGTAGGATTCTGGCTGACTCGGCGCAATGCCTTGGAAGCAGCTTAGGCAGGGTGCTGAATCTCTTTAAAGAGACCGGTCCTGTGTAGAGATGAGCGAACGTGCTCGTAACAAGCACTGTACCGCTCGGCTCCCCTGCGCTCGCATGGGCGCAGGCAGCCGCTTCCGTCCTCCTCATCCGACAGAAGCGGCTGCCTGCGCCCATGCGAGTTCAGGGGAGCCGAGCGGTACAGGGCTCGTTACGAGCACGTTCGCTCATCTCTAATCCTGTGTGGAGACTTGCTGGAAGTGCTCCATGGTATAGAGATTTTTTGGCAATGTTCCCTTGTCAAATCCCAAGGCTTGTTGGAAAGTCAGATCTTGACTCATAGGCAGCTATTTTCAGTTGGTGGCACTGGCAAGATGGTTCTCTTTCTTGGGCGATACCTCTTTGCATATTCGCTATAGACTGGAAAATGATGTTTAGGATCCTTATGCTCAGTATTTATGACGTGTCAATACATATATTTTATTCACACATTATTCTAGAACACTTGTGTTTAGCTTATCTGTATCAGTGGTGTGAATATATATGGGGCAGTGGGATGTAAAACATCCTCACATTTAGACTTGGGATACAGGCCACAGCAACCAGTTAAAGCTCTGCTTTCATTTGTTAAAGTGCACTTGGGAAAATAAAAGCTTTATTGTGATTGGTTGCAATGGGCAAAATAAAAAAACATTTTTATTAGTCCAGTTTGATAAATGGGGGATTTTCATTTTGTTCAGTCTGTAATTCTTGTCATTTATTAGATGGTGCCGATGGGGCTTTCAATCCAGATGAAGTACAGGGTCCTCCAGCGAGGCCACCTACATGGGGCCTGGTAGACAAGGTGGTCTGCAGTCAGCCCGCTAGGAACCTTAGCCGGCCAGATGGTTTGGAAGATCCTGATGAGAACAATCAGGTAGGCTTAGTAGCTTTCCTTTATATTTATTATATTATATTTGTCCTATTAGTGGTTTTATGAACATACCAACGATAAGCTTTGTGCTCCTTGTCCAGTATCAGATGTTAGCAGCTACTTGTAACTAGGCCATGAACCCAGTTTACCGTTCCATAAATCTTGCATGGTGAAATAGTATGAGTGAAATGACTGGACTTATGAATTCGTCCCATGACTTTAGAGAAAAGATCGCAGGGGCAGTTGTAGCGTTGCTTATTCTACTCAACATTACAAGGATTAACAGCAGACACTTGGCTGCTGTCCCCAAATGTTTCTGATTCTTGTGTCATCAGCTCTGAATAGATCACCGGTCCACAGTGTAAGGCAGAGATGTCACACTTGTGGTTCTCCAGCTGTTCCAAAACTACAACTTCCATCATGCCCACACAGCCTGCAGCTATCAGGGAATGCAGGGAGTTGTAGTTTTGCAACAGCTGGAGGGCCACGAGTTTGACATGGTTGAAGGACACGACATTCCGTCTCCTGGTTACATGTTTTATCGATGATGTCTTGAAAGCCGTTAACATGTGATTTTATTCCTTCATTAAGCATGTGGCTGATGTCCGTGACTTTTATATCATTTGGGTGCTATCATAATTTGGATGATGTGAATCTCACGACTCATTAAACCATGTGACAATTGTATTAGCAGAATAACCTCTCATGTGGCTGAGATAATGGCGGTGGCCTTGTACATGGTACATCTAGAGCTCTTTTTCTTAAATGAAGTTGAAATGTCAGTGTGTTTTAGATTTGCTCCTCTACGTTTAGACTGAAGGCCTTTTTGCTCTTGGTAAAATACATCTGATGAGGAATACTTATGTGCTGAATGATTTGCTCTTTGCAGTACAGTAGTACCATGACCTGTTCCTCATTTAGTCTAGTTTGCTGTGTTTAATTGCTATTAACCTTTGTAGAAACTGATGAGTGCGTAGACAGCTATGATAATAGCCATGGCATTCAGCACCCGTAATGGAGAAGAGAAGAATTTCTTTCTTCGGCCTTCAGGTTCTTGGTGCCTGTGAGTGAAGATAATTAGGAAACCTGTCCTAGTTCCTTCCCTGTCAGTTTTAAGGCCCAAAATGTTTGCCCACCTTCACCTCACATTCTGCATATTGTCTCCTACCATTTCCACCTGAGACATTGTGCTTGACAAGAGCTTCTTTCTTCTAGTCATCCGGGAACTTTAATTAGCATTGCTTTCTTATCGCCCTGTGTTTTGCCTTCTCGCATATTAAATAGAAAACGCTGTGCATATACACCGAGCAGCCATAACTTTAAAACCATTTGTCTAATATTGTGTAGGTCCCCTTCTTGCCTCCAGAGCAGCTCTGACTTAGTGAGACATGGACACACAAGACCACTGAAGGTGTCCCGTGTTATTGGTGCCAAGACCTTAGCAGCAGGTTCCAAGTCCTATAAGTTTTATAATGTGGGGCCTCCATGGATCAGATGCTCAATCGGATTGCAATCTTGGCAGTCAGAAGTCCAAGTCAACACCTTTAACTCTGTTATGTTCCTCATATCAATCCTGAACAGCTCTGTAGTGTGGTTGGGGGCATTATTCAGCTGCAAGAGGTCACTGCCATTAGGGATTACAGTTGCCATGAAGGTGTGTACTTCTTATGTACAATGTTTAAAGAGGACCTTTCATGACTTTAAAAAAATGAATCTGCACTATCTACCTGATAGTGCGTCCCCCACTGATGCCAGCAGCGTTGTTTTCTTAGCAAATTGTCCCCCGGTGGCTTCACACGGGCCCCCCGTTCTTCGGTCCGGCTTTATGCTAATTAGAAGGCATCGGAACAGGGAGGAGGAGACTCCCTGTTCCTCAATGGGCGTTGCTTCTGCCCTGCTGTGAGCGCTGTCCAATCAGAGCGGACCGCTCACAGCAGGGCCGAAAGGAGTTCAACCCTGCTGTGAGCGGTCCGCTCTGATTGGACAGCGCTCACAGCAGGGCAGAAGCAACGCCCATTGAGGAACAGGGAGTCTCCTCCTCCCTGTTCCGATGCCTTCTAATTAGCATAAAGCCGGACCGAAGAACGGGGGGCCCGTGTGAAGCCACCGGGGGACAATTTGCTAAGAAAACAACGCTGCTGGCATCAGTGGGGGACGCACTATCAGGTAGATAGTGCAGATTCATTTTTTAAAAGTCGTGAAAGGTCCTCTTTAAGTAACATCCTTAATGCCAGAAATCAAGTTTTCTCCAGAACATTGCCCAGAGCATGAAATTGACTCCCCCAGCTTGTCTTTAATTAGTGCAGCCTAGTGTCATCTCTTTCCCAGGTAAGTGACACACACACCCAGTGGTCCTAGTGATGTAATTTATCAGACAAGGCCACCACCTTCCGTGGTCCAGTGCTGATGCTTATGTGTCCATTGTAGGTATTTCCAGCATTGGGTAGGGTTCAGCGTGGGCACGCTGACCAGTGTTCAGCCACAAAGTACATCACAGTTTGTTGTGTATAGGGCTATGTTTTCTGACAACTTCCTGTGTATTCTTTCTGGTACGAAGAAATATAGATTTGAACAGGAGGTGAGCTGCAGTAACGGGTCACGGCTATTACATTGTATTAGAGCTGTGCCTCAGGTTTAATTTAGAGTGCTAGTTCCCTGCAGCCAGGCGGTGGCAGCGCTCGTCTATTTTCGGCTGCCCCATAAAAAAAAAGAATGGCAGGTGGCTGCACATACACAGTGCACCCTCCACAACTTTCAGGGCTCCGTTCTTGGTCCCACCTCTGGGACCCTCACCTATCGGACAATGGGAGCATATCCTAGCGATATGCCCCCATTGTCTGTGATGGGAAAACCCCTTTAAGGCAGAAAGACCCACAAAGAAGACAGCTGCAGTAAGGCCTGGCAAAGCATCACAAAGGGGGAAACCCAGCGTTTGGTGATTTCCATAGGTTCCAGACTTTAGGCAGTCATTGCCTGCAAGGATTCTCTACAAAGGATTAAAAATGAACATTTTATTTATGGTAATGTTTATTTGTCCAATTACTTTTGAGCCCCTGAAATGAGGAGACTTTGTAGAAAAATGGTTGCAATTCCTAAACATTTCACAGGATATTAACACATGTGGAATTATATACTTAACAAAAAAGTGTGAAACAACTGAAAATATGTCTTATATTCTAGGTTCTTCAAAGTAGCCACCTTTTGCTTTGATCACTGCTTTGCACACTCTTGGCATTCTCTTGATGAGCTTCAAGAGGTAGTCACCTGAAATGGTATTCCAACAGTCTTGAAGGAGTTCCCAGATACACTTAGCACTTGTTGGCCCTTTTGCCTTCACTCTGCGGTCCAGCTCACCCCAAACCATCTCGATTGGGTTCAGGTCTGGTGACTGTGGAGGCCAGGTCGTCTGGTGTAGCACCCCATCACTCTCCTTCTTGGTCAGATAGCCCTTACAGAGCCTGGAGGTGTGTTTGGGGTCATTGTCCTGTTGATAAATAAATGATGGTCCAACTAAACGCAAACCAGATGGAATAGCATGCGGCTGCAAGATGCTGTGGTAGCCATGCTGGTTCAGTATGCCTTCAATTTTGAATAAATCCCCGACAGTGTCACCAGCAAAGCACCCCCACACCATCACACCTCCTCCTCCATGCTTCACGGTGGGAACCAGGCATGTAGAGTCCATCCGTTCACCTTTTCTGCGTCGCACAAAGACACGGTGGTTGGAACCAAAGATCTCAAATTTGGACTCATCAGACCAAAGCACAGATTTCCACTGGTCTAATGTCCATTCCTTGTGTTCTTTAGCCCAAACAAGTCTCTTCTGCTTGTTGCTTGTCCTTAGCAGTGGTTTCCTAGCAGCTATTTTACCATGAAGGCCTGCTGCACACAGTCTCCTCTTAACAGTTGTTGTAGAGATGTGTCTGCTGCTAGAACTCTGTGTGGCATTGTCCTGGTATCTAATCTGAGCTGCTGTTAACCTGCGATTTCTGAGGCTGGTGACTCGGATGAACTTATCCTCTGCAGCAGTAGTGGTCTTCCTTTCCTGCGGCGGTCCTCATGTGAGCCAGTTTCTTTGTAGCGCTTGATGGTTTTTGCGACTGCACTTGGGGACACTTTCAAAGTTTTCCCAATTTTTCAGACTGACTGACCTTTATTTCTTAAAGTAATGATGGCCACTCGTTTTTCTTTACTTAGCTGCTTTTTTCTTGCCATAATACAAATTCTAACAGTCTATTCAGTAGGACTATCAGCTGTGTATCCACCTGACTTCTGCCCAACACAACTCATGGTCCCAACCCCATTTATAAGGCAAGAAATCCCACATATTAAACCTGACAGGGCACACCTGTGAAGTGAAAACCATTTCAGGTGACTACCTCTTGAAGCTCATCAAGAGTGTGCAAAGCAGTAATCAAAGCAAAAGGTGGCTACTTTGAAGAACCTAGAATATAAGACATATTTTCAGTTGTTTCACACTTTTTTTGTTAAGTATATAATTCCACATGTGTTAATTCATAGTTTTGATGCCTTCAGTGTGAATCTACAATTTTCATAGTCATGAAAATACAGAAAACCAGAAAACTCTTTGAATGAGGTGTGTCCAAACTTTTGGTCTGTACTGTGTGTGTGTGTGTGTATATATATATATATATATATATATATATATATATATATTTATATATAGTAACATAGTTTATTAGGCCGAAAAAAGACATCTGTCCATCCAGTTCGGCCTGTTATCCTCCAAGTTGATCCAGAGGATGGCAAAAAAACCCTGTGAGGTAGAAGCCAATTTTCCTCACTTTAGGGGAAAAAATTCCTTCCTAACTCCAATCAGGCAATCAGAATAACTCCCTAGATCAACGACCCATCTCTAGTAACTATAACCTGTAATATTATTAAACTCCAGAAATACATCCAGGCCCCTCTTGAACTCTTTTAGTGAACTTACCATCACCACCTCCTCAGGCAGAGAGTTCCATAGTCTCACTGCTCTTACCGTAAAGAATCCTCTTCTATGTTTGTGTAAAAACCTTCTTTCCTCCAGACGCAGAGGATGTCCCCTCGTCACAGTCACAGTCCTGGGGATAAATAGATGATGGGAGAGATCTCTGTCCTCACCTCTGATATATTTATACATAATTATTAGATCTCCTCTCAGTCATCTTTTTTCTAAAGTAAAACCCTAATTTTGATAATCTTTCTGGGTACTGTAGTCCACCCATTCCAGTTATTACTTCAGTTGCCCTCCTCTGAACCCTCTCCAGCTCTGCTATGTCTGCCTTGTTCACAGGAGCCCAGAACTGTGCACAGTACTCCATGTGTGGTCTGACTAGTGATTTGTAAAGTGGCAGGACTATGTTCTCATCATGGGCATACAGTGCCTTGCAAAAGTATTCGGCCCCCTGGAACTTTTCAACCTTTTGCCACATTTCAGGCTTCAAACAAAAATATATAACATTTTCAATTTTTGGTGAAGAATCAACTACAAGTTGGTCACAATTGTGTGTTTACTCTATGTTTATTAAAGGGGTTGTCCGGGTTCAGAGAAGAACCCGGACATACCTGCAATTTCACCCAGGCAGCCCGCCTGAAGAGGGCATCGGAGCATCCTATGCTCCGATGCCCTCCTTTGCCCTGCGCTAATTAGCGCAGGGCAAAGGAATTTCGCCGGGTTCCGGTGACGTACCGGTCCCTGCCGGGCAGAGGCTTCCGCCCGGCAGTGAGTCGGTGACGTCATCGGCGCTGATGGACAGGCTTCAGCGCTGCCCTAGCCAGTAAAACGGCTAGGGCAGCGCTAAAGCCGGCCCATTAAGGCCGGTGACGTCACCGAACTCACTGCCGGGCGGAAGTACCCGCCCGGCAGCGAGTATTTACAAAACAAGAGACCTTGCCCTGCGCGATCTAGCGCAGGGCAAGGGGGGGGCATCGGAGCATGAGATGCTCCGATGTCCTCTTCAGGCAGGCTGCCTGGGTGAAATTGCAGGTATGTCCGGGTTCTTCTCTGAACCCGGACAACCCCTTTAAGTTTTGTAGGGAGACATGGTCACAATTGTGAAGTGGAACGAAATTTATTGGATCATTTAAACTTTTTTTTTTTGTAATAATAAAACTGAAAAGTGGGGCGTGCAAAATTATTCGGCCCATTTACTTTCAGTTCGGAAAACTCACTCCAGAAGTTCATTGAGGATCTCTGAATGATCCAATGTTGTCCTAAATGACTGATGAAGATAAATAGAATTCACCTGTGTGTAATCAAGTCTCCGTATAAATGCACCTGCTCTGTGATAGTCTCAGGGTTCTGTTTAACCCCTTAACGCCCAGCGATGTAATAGTACGGCGCTGCGTACCAGGCAGGTCCGTGATACTGTTGTGGAGAAGTTTAAAGCCGGATTTGGATACCAAAAGATTTCCCAAGCTTTAAACATCCCAAGGAGCACTGTGCAAGCGATCATATTGAAATGGAAGGAGTATCAGACCACTGCAAATCTACCAAGACCCGGCCGTCCCTCTAAACTTTCATCTCAGACAAGGAGAAGACTGATCAGAGATGCAGCCAAGAGGCCCATGATCACTCTGGATGAACTGCAGAGATCTACAGTACAGCTGAGGTGGGAGAGTCTGTCCATAGGACAACAATCAGTCGAACACTTCACAAATCTGGCCTTTATGGAGAGAGGCAAGAAGAAAGCCATTTCTCAAAGATATCCATAAAAAGTCTGGTTTACAGTTTGCCACAAGCCACCTGGGAGACACACCAAACATGTGGAAGAAGGTGCTCTGGTCAGATAAAACCAAAATCGAACTTTTTGAATACAATGCAAAACGATATGTTTGGCGTAAAAGCAACACAGCTCATCACCCTGAACACACCATCCCCACTGTCAAACATGGTGGTGGCAGCATCATGGTTTGGGCCTGCTTTTCATCAGCAGGGACAGGGAAGATGGTTAAAATTGATGGGAAGATGGATGGAGCCAAATACAGGACCATTCTGGATGAAAACCTGTTGGAGTCTGCAAAAGACCTGAGACTAGGACGGAGATTTATCTTCCAACAAGACAATGATCCCAAACATAAAGCAAAATCTACAATGGAATGGTTCAAAAATAAACGTATCCAGGTCTTAGAATGGCCAAGTCAAAGTCCAGACCTGAATCCAATTGAGAATATTTGGAAAGAGCTGAAACCTGCTGTTCACAAACGCTCTCCATCCAACCTCAAAGAGCTCGAGCTGTTTTGCAAGGAAGAATGGGCAAGAATTTCAGTCTCTAGATGTGCAAAACTGATAGAGACATACCCCAAGCGACTTGTAGCTGTAATCGCAGCAAAAGGTGGCGCAACAAAGTATTAATGCAAGGGGGCTGAATAATTTTGCACGCCCCACTTTTCAGTTTTATTATTACAAAAAAAGTTTAAATGATCCAATAAATTTTGTTCCACTTCACAATTGTGACCCACTTGTTTGATTCTTCACCAAAAATTTAAAATGTTATATCTTTTTGTTTGAAGCCTGAAATGTGGCAAAAGGTTGAAATTATCCTATTGGCCTTGGCGGCAGCTGTCTGACAGCTTAGGCCCCTTTCACACCTGCGGCAGGGTACTCCGGCAGGCTGTTCCAGTGGGTGAAAATATTTAGTAGCTTTTCTTTCTTCTCATTGTTCTCTGCAACTCCCCCCTCATTACTCTAAGGGGCCGACGCCTTCAGGTTTATACTTTTTACCATTTATATAATTAAAGAACATTTTAGGGTTAGTTTTACTCTCTTTAGCGATTAATCTCTCGTTTAATAGTTTCTAGTTTAGCTGCTTTAATTTGTCTTTTACGTATTCTATTTTTTTCCTTATAGTTTTTCAATGCTTTCTCGCTCTCCTCCTGTTTAGTGATTTAAATGCTTTCTTTTTGTCATTTATTGCTTTCTTCACAGTTCACATTTATCCACATTGTTTTTTTCTTGTTTCTAATCCTTTTATTCCCATGAGGTATGTATCTCTCACAATTAGATATTAGGATGCTTTTGTCCCAGTTAGTTAGGCCTATGGCCTCTCTTAGTTGGCTAAATTTAGCTTTTTTGAAGTTTGGTATTTTTGTTCCTCCCTGAAGAAACACTCTGTTGAATGACAATTGGAAGGTTATTATTTTATGGTCACTATTTCCCAGGTGTCCCCCAACCTGCACATCTGTTGTTCTGTCAGGTCTATTGGTTAATACGGTCCATTATGGCTGTCCCTCTAGTCGAGTCCTGAACCAGTTGGGAAAGGTTATTGTCTTTGGTTATTGCCAAGAACCTGTTTCATTTATGAGATGTACAGGTTTCAGTTTTCCAGTCTATATCTGGGTAGTTGAAATCCCCCATAATAACGGCCTCATTATTATTTGCCGCCTCGTCTATTTCGTTTAGAAGTAGATTTTCTGTGAAATCTGCTTTAGAAGTAGATTTTCTGCTGAGAGGCAGCTGGAACAAAAGTACAACATGTCCACAGAGTGACTCTGGCATTAGTGTACATACAATTAAGAGGTTTATGTATATTTTTTCCCCTACACCTTTCCTTCTGCACTGTTCTAGTTCCTCCTTCCATTCCTCCCCCAGTTCCATTACCTTGCCCCAGGTCTCTATCTGCATTATCTTCCCCATCTATAATGTAGTTACCCTCCCCCCCAGTCCCTAGTTTAAACACTCCTCCAGCCTTCTAGCCATCTTCTCCCCCAAAACAGCTGCCCCTTCCCCATTGAGGTGCAGTCCATCCCTACGGTAGAGCCTGTAGCCGACAGAGAAGTTGGCCCAGTTCTCCAGGAACCCAAACCCCTCCTTCCTACACCAGTTCTTGAGCCACTTGTTTACCTCCCTAATCTTCTGCTGCCTTTCTTGTGTGCCTCGTGGTACAGGCAGTATTTCGAAAAACACTACCTTTGAGGTCCTTGCCCTAAGCTTATGCCCTAAATCCTTAAAATCATTTTTAAGGACGCTCCACCTACCTCTAACTTTGTCACTGGTTCCGCTGTGGACCATGACTGCTGGATCTTCTCCAGCCCCTCCCAGTAATCTATCAACCCGATCCGCGATGTGCCGAACTTGAGCTCCAGGAAGGCAACACACCGTTTGACGATCCCGGTCTTTGTGATAGATTGCCCTCTCTGTACCCTTAATAATTGAATCTCCCACTACCAGCACCTGTCTGGCCTGCCCTGCTCTCCTGGTCCCCTGCTTACTGGAGCTGACATTCCCCTGACTGGCAGAGGAAGTGTCCGGCTGCAGCAGTGCTCTCCCTGAAGTGGCATCCCCCTCATCTGCCAAACTAGCAAACTTGTTGGGGTGTGTCAGATCAGGGCTAGCCTCCCTGGCACTTTTCCTTCTACCCCGCTTTCTAACTGTTACCCAGCTAGCTACCTCACTTTCCTGGGCCTCCTCACTACCACCCTCCCCCACATCTACCCCATAGAGTGCTTGCTCACTGAGCAGCAAACTCTTTTCCAAATTGTCAGCGCTTCTCAGTGTTGAAATTCGCCCGCTTAGATAGACAATGTGCGATTCCAAACGGGCAATTTGCTCACATTTTGAACAAAGATATACACCCTTAAAGGGTTTCTGTCACCAGAAATCACCCTATTAAACCAAGTGTCATTTGCAATGAGCAAATGACACTTGATGACAGTAATGTTAGTCTCATATTTCTCCGTCCAGCAGTTTAGCCAAAAAATAAGTTTTTATAATATGCAAATGACCTCCCCTAGGTGCAGTAGGCGTGAACCTGCACCTAGGAGAGGCCGTAATAACGCCTCTTGCCACTCCTCCGTAGTGCTGATTGACAGGGCTGGGCAGCCAGCTCTTTCGGCTCCCGGCCCTGTACGATCCCGAAATCCCGTGCCTGCGCACTGCGGTAGTACATCCGCGCACGCGCGTTGAGAGCCGGCGGCCGCCCGGGTCCCGGCTCCTTCGTGCGCGGATGTACTACCGCAGTGCGCAGGCGCGGGATTTCGGGATCATACAGGGCCGGGAGCCGAAAGAGCTCGCTGCCCGGCCCTGTCAATCAGCGCTACGGAGGCGTGGTAAGAGGCGTTATTACGGCCTCTCCTAGGTGCAGGTTCACGCCTACTGCAACTAGGGGAGGTCATTTGCATATTATAAAAACGTATTTTTTGGCTAAACTGCTGGACGGAGAAATATGAAACTAACATTACTGTCATCAAGTGTCATTTGCTCATTGCAAATGACACTTGCTTTAATAGGGTGATTTCTGGTGACAGAAACCCTTTAAACGGCTGTTCCAGGACGGCATACATCAGACAAGATGTGCACTGGACTGCGCTGTCAATAATGGAAGACATACTAATGGGCATTACACAATAAAAGAGAAAAAAATACAGTACAGTGATATGAAACCGACTTACTGTAGTCCGCTCTTAAAGTCCCTGAATCTGAAGTCACGTAATCTAAAGTCACACACTTAATTCAAACACACACTTAAAAATCAAACAAGCGAACGCTCACAAACTTGCGTTGTTTCTCTGCTTGAATAAATGCAACTCTCAAACCAGTCTGCTTTTTTTCCCCATATATATATATATATATATGTGATTTTCTGTTTTTGTGTTTGTTTTTTGCTCCCTGCCTTCCCGGAGTCTTAACTTTTTTACTTTTCTGTTTACATGGCCGTATGGAGCTTGTTTTTTGCAGGACAAGTTCTACTTTTCAATGCCACCATTTAATATGGCATACAATGTATAGGGAAGGTGGAAAAAATTCCAAATGGGTGCAATTGGAAAAAAAAACGCAATTCTGCCACAGTTCTATGTTTTGTTTTGTTTTTATGGCATTCAATATGTGGTAAAACTGACTTGTGCTCTTCATTCTCCTGGTAAGGACGATTACTGCAGCATTTTAATACTATAAAAAAATAAACTTTGTAAAAACATCTCCGTATTGTGACCCCCATCTTTTTTTTTTTTTTTTTTTTACCGTCTATGGAGATGTGTGAGGGCTCATTTTTTTTCAAGATAATCTGTAGTTTTTGTTAATGCCAATGTGTGTTTTGTTTTTTTTTTTCATTTTTTTGGGATGTAAAGCTATTATTTTTAACTTTTTTTTAATTAAAAACATAATTTAAGTTTTTAAAAATGTAACTTTTTTTTTTTTTTAGTTTTTGTTAGGTCCCCAATTGGACCTCAACATGCAATCATCAGATTGCAATTTGTATAGAATAATGGAATTTGCTCCTTTTATATTAGACAGAAATCAGTATATTACAGTTTGGTGCTGCCACCTTCTGGCCTGAACTGTAATATTCAAGTAATGAGCCTGGCATCTGAGAGGTAAAATGTGAGTGTCATACAGCCGCGAGTGTCTGCTGTATGAAACGGCAGGCACACTCCAAAACTATATATCAATTTACTCAGCTCCTCCTCCTCTGTAACATGCTGCTTGCAGCTTAAACACCATGTTCAGCGTGATAGGTTCTCTTTAAACTGAGCTAATGCAAATTCTGTACTCCTCCTCAGCTTAAAAACTCTATGAATGTAAGAGTGATTATTGGCCTCCTATGAAGGCGTATGGCACCGTGCTTCCTGTGATGGGCACGATACTGTTGAGTGCGCTGCGGATAGATTTGTGGTGTTAGTGATCGTGAAACAAAAGCGCAGCTGACAGAGCTGATGATGTGATGTAGCCCCAGCCTGACAGGGCAATTTAAGTGATGCGCCTGAGTGCCGGGAGACACCGGTGACATGCTTGGCTGCCTATATCTCCATGTACACATCACTCAGCTCTGTGACTCCCTTGTCAGCTTCTATAGTCGAGGTGTTGGACGTGATCGCTCTTATTTACACACAAATTACAAGGAGATGTGATAGGAGATTATTTAATGCAAATTCTGCAGAGATGCTGCCGGATGTCCCCTGACATGGACTGGTTTTACTCTGCCTTGTGTTCTTCATTCTTCCCATTTCTGGCCAGTCCCTAAACTGATGACATGCGACTATTAGAATCATGTGCTGTTCTTATTCCAACCATGGGTGAAAGACCCTGGAATATCGGCCACTGCTCTTGAAATGATCTGATTTTCCGGTGATTGCTGCAAGGTCATGTGAAGAAGGGATATAGATTTTGCAAATCCTACTTCAGAAGCAGCTCTTGTTTCTTAACTGTACAGGTACCAGTGTTTGGACTGGTATAGGACTGGTATAGATGTAGATGTATAGGGCATTTATAGGGTTTGTAATATAGAAAGTCTGATGTCCTCTTGTATTCTTACTGTGCATGCTCCTTTTTTTATATACACAGAGTGACTTATATTTTCATTATTTTTCATATTCTCAAATATGGAATAATTACTTTTATTTATATAGCACCAAAATACAGTATTCTAGAGCATTATTCTGCATGTCCTTCCATCAGGACAACCCCTTACCGTATGCTGTATGGGTGCGTATTGACATCATAGGGATGGTCTCCTGTTTGCAGAGCGCTACTAAGAAGCAGTAATGAGCCTTGCGAGCTGGCTCCGATATTACAGGGGGTTTGTGTGGAGACAATCTCTTTAAGACGTTATTGACCTTTGGTATTTTATACAATGTATAATGCACCCATCATTCATCATCTCGTTTTGTATTTCAGGATAACGATGATGTGGCTTTACAACTGGATCAAGATCCTCCAAGCCTTATTGGACAAGACCAATCTGGGTTTTGCTTTCATCCAAGGTACTTCTGAATGTTTTACTTCTATATTTCTTATGCAAGTTGGGTGTCTCCTTTAGCCTGCTCACATCTTCATTGGTGGCTACGTTCTGATTTTCACACACACTATTATATTTGATGGCCTTACTGTTACCTTCAAAACAATGGACTATAGTGTCCATCTTGCGATACATTCAGCAGATCCTTGTTGATTCCATGTATTAAAGAGCCTTATGGTCTTACTTATGATATCACTTGCACTCTGCTTTAAAAGAGGGCACTTCTGTATGCACCACCTCTGTAGATTTATTCCTGAATTTGTCTCTTAACCTGTTAATGTTCACTATTCAACCCCATTCTTTAGAGCCGGTACAATAGCACACAGCTGCATTTACAATCCTGCTGGCCATCATCAGCTTATGAACACAGTCTGCTAATGTCTTAGTTGAGTTCCCATAATGCAGCGGGGCAGTTAGTGTTTCCACATATTTTTATGGTATGTGGCCTGGTTTAAAAACTACTCTTCACTGAATGCATCCCAGTTGAATGAGCCCAGTGCAGACACTGAGGCAGCAGGGAACTCTATGAAATATCACATATTGGTGTAATTGGATGGAGAGGGGAGCGAGGAGGGGTAAAAAGAGACTTGAGGGTTAAGGTGTTATTTTTGTCATATATTATGACTCATTACTAGGATAAGATAATACATTAGAGAACCCCACAAAGCCTGAGAATTAGGCCCCATTCACACGACCGTATGAATGGGGCCGTATCTATCCGCAAATTTGCGGGAATAGATGCGGCCCCATTCACCTCTATGGGGAGCTAGCTCCATGCCACGGCTCTTTTGAAGCATGTCCTATACTTGTCCGTGCGCACGGACAAGTATAGGCATTTTCAATGAGGCCGCACGGCGTGTGTTCCGAGCGCTGCGGAACACACGCCGGGCGGCCCCCGTATATTTGCGGGTCCGCAGTTATGCGGGCCCAGAAATATACGTTCGTGTGAATGGACCCTTAATCTGTGCCGCAGTTCCCTGCAAATTGGGTAGCTGGGAGTGTCAGCATGCATGGAAGAACTTAAAGGCGTTGTCCAGCTTTTACGAAGGCTGAGTTCACACTTCAGTCATTTGGTCAGTCATTTCCATCAGTTATTGTGAGCCAAAACCAGGTACAGGTCAAAAACACAGAATAGGTGCAAATCAAAGCATTACAGCTGAACTCTGTGTAGGCTTCACTACTGGTTTTGGCGGACAATAACTGATGGAAATAACTGAGGTGTGAACTCAGTGTAAGCGATGGCCTATCTTCAAGATGGGCCATCACTAGCTTATGAGCAAAGATTTGACACCTCGCACCCGTGCTGATCAGCTGTTTGGGTGTAGCTGTGTCGCCATAAGGCTCCATTCACACGTCCTGTTTTTCTTTCCTGATTCGATCCTGATTTTTTTTGGACCCATTGAAATGAATGGATCCAGATCAGGATCAGGATCAAATCAGGAAAGAAAACCAGGACGTGTGAATGGAGCCTAAGTCAGTGCTGAAACCACACAGCTCAGTCAACCCTGTAGTGGCCAGCTCATGGTAAATCACAGTACCAAGTGGCATTGCCCATTCTTACGGTGTTGTATTACTTACTTTTCAGATACACAATACAGAAGAAATGCCCTCTGTGCACCATGGTATTTCCTCCTAACTACAATCAGAGTCAGTTTGAAGAGCACGTGGAGAGCCACTGGAAGGTCTGCCCAATGTGCAATGAGCAGTTCCCCCTGGAGTTTGATCAGCAGGCATTTGAGCGCCACGTGCAGACACATTTTGATGGCAACGTCCTGAATTTCGAGAACTAAATCTGTTCAACTTTGTGTTGTAGTGGTGAGAAGTCCACCTTAAAAACTAGAGGAAGCCGCTTAAAGCAACAGCTGTAAGAAATATGCACTGCAATGTAACTAGAGCTGAAATAAATAGTTTGCTCCCTGTGATGTCATTTTCTGGTAGAGGGGTTTCACCTGTATGTATCACACCTCTATTGAGAGCTCGCATTCTGCCTCTTGGATGAAAGCTGTTTAATGCACAAAAGCAGAGTCCCCAAAGTTCTGAAGAAGGTTCCTGGTGGTAGATCACTGCATGTCGTCTATTATTTGATTTTGTGTTAAGTACTTTAGTAGTGATTGAGTTGCTTAAGATTACCAATGTACTTTTACCTGGTCACATGGTCCATGTAACATTGTCCAAGATTTCTTCAAGCCCAATTCCACTGCGGCAACTGCATTCACATTCAGTTAAAGGGTTTGTCCAGTCTGGGGAATTTATTGCATATTGTAATCAGATATGTGTATGTTCGACCTCTGCAACCTGCTCCTATCTCCAGAAAGGGGCCCCTGAAGTGAAGGGACAGCACACACCGTGCATGTGCGTCATCCTCCCCATTCACTGCTATGGGACGTCCAAAAATAGTGAACAACCATGTTTGGCTATTTTCAGAAGTCCCATAGCAATGGGGTGGAGAGCAAACCATGGAAGCGCGGCCATCCCTCCATTCACCACTAAGGGACTTCTGAAAATAACTGAGCCAGTGCTTGGCTGTTTTGGGAATTCTTGTAGTTGGACGCTTATGTGTGACTTGCTTTTCCTTCACTTTGGTGCAGATTCCACCTCCTATCTGACATTCATGGCCTATCCTAGAGATATGCCATCAATGTGCCAAATGGGAATACCCTATTAACATGACAGAACATGCATTATTCTTCCCAGTCCTCTTCTTGTAGCCCAGCATCCTCCTAAGACAATGATATGTTAGGTAGTTAGTTACATGTATAAAACCACATGGGATCCCAAGAAAAAAAAAAAACATTGCAGCTCTGTCAGTGATTGCACACGGGCAGCCATTTGCTTGAGAAGATTGCCAACATTTTGGAAGTCTTGCATGCTATATCAAGAACACTGCATCATTTCTTGTTCTGCCCTATGGTGGACTCCCTGGAGAGCTCCCCTACCTACTTTCCATGAGCATACCTTCAAATCACCAAATTGTAGCTTATATGTGACTGGTTCACTTTAACAGATGGAATGATATGCTACACCTGGCAAAGGACCAGTTCACACTTCCGCACACTACATGCACATTGTGAGGGACACTTACAAAGAAAATGGTGCAATAATTGGTGTTGTATTCATTGCAACCTATGAAATGAAAGCAGGCATCCGATTGTACTCATTCGTTTTTTTGCACTGTGGTTAAATGTGTTACAATGACTTCTGTAAATGTGAAAATAACCATTAGTAGTAGATTGGTTGCATTTCTTGCACACGATTAACAACAAGCGGCTATAGTGATCAGTCATAGGAAGCGTCTGTAGTCAGCATAGTACCTTGCAGCGTCTCGTTAAAGTGCATATACAGATCCTGAACTCTCCTATCTTTTTTTTTTTTTTTTCCTTTAACATGAATAAATTATCAAAGATGTAACTTGTTCTGACCCATGTACTATAATCTTATTTGAAATAAACTGAGATCCTTCAACGAGTCGATCATTTATGTCTTCTGTGAACCTGAAGGAACATTTCTTTCTTCCTGTGGATTGTGTGGGACTCTGCAAGACAAAAAGTGGCATGCACTACCGTATGACATGTGCCACGCGGCAGCACACAGTGCCTATGTGCACATTCAGTTCATGCTGAAAAATCTCGCTCTGATTTGCAAGAAAATGCAGCAGAAAATACAGGGCTTGTATTGCTTTGCATGCAGATTAGCTCCATTCAATGAGGTTTATCCATGTGTGGTTACCCCCCACATTTCTGACATTGTGTCAGACCAGTGTGACAACCAAGTGACCTGTCACACAGAATTCCCATTGAAAATAATGAAAGGCAATTGACTGCATTTGCCATGGATTTTGCACAGAGTACACATTAAATGTCTGTGTGTGCACATGTCCCAAGAGTATGTAATACATACCTCTTTAACTGTATGGGGTCTGTCTATAAAGGCATGCTGTGTGAGGCAGGACGTCATGTTCACAAGGGAGGGATAATGAAGGCCCTCATTCACACCTAAAGGGATTCCTGTCATCAGGTTTTTAGTGCTGAAACGGATTGCATGTTGCTGTAGAACTTGTAAACAGCATTTCTGACATGCCTTCATTTAAAGAAGCGCTACAAGGATAGGTGCAGGATAGGTCATTATTTAAGAATAAGTGAAATATTCTTGTATATGCCTTGTGTATACCTGTTGTATTTGATAAATAATTTATAAGTCGTCGGCAATCTTGATTCCTTTCCTCCCCAGATATGGTTTTCCTAACGAATCCTACATTTCCCATCATGCCTGACTTTGCAGAGACAGAGGAGATGAAGACTCGCCACACTGCACTGCTCCGTGTAATGGCGGCCATGACAGATTAGTGACAGCTGCTATCCCCTCACACTGCAGAGTCTACATGTTCTCTTATATGATACAGCTTGAGCTTGTCTCCCCGTCAGCTCTTACATGAAGGAGGCAGGAAAACCAGGGTGAAGCTACATCCCATAGAACTACACTGGAGAGTCAGCACACACAGATAGTATAGACAGAAAGTTTATGCAACTGCAGCTAATCACTGTATTTGCATTACCTACTATGTATCTGCACTCCTGGTCATTTAGATAGGGGAGACATTATATTGTCACTATAATACAGAGCTATAAAGAAGAACATGGAGGGTGCAGAGGGGCCTGAGAGCTTCCAGGAGGGATTTGATAGGTGATGATTAGAGATGAGCGAGCATGCTCGGGAGCAATTTTCGCGTAATAGCGTACGCATCTTCTAATCTGTACGCTAATGCGTACGCATCTTGTAATTGGCACGCATTAGCGTACAAATTTATAGGATGCGTACGCATTAGCGTACATATTAGAAGATGCGTACGCTATTACGTGAAAATTGCTCCCGAGCATGCTCGGCCATTTCACATGGAAAGAGGGTTGGGAGACTTCATGTCTACACATCAGAGCAAGCTCTGGGCCAGACTTGAGGCCATATGACCAAGTTCCCATAATGACCAGGTTCAAAATATATGGATGCAGCTTCCTAAGGCCTCATTCGCATTTCCGTTTTTCACTAACATGTGCTGTCCGCATTTTCCACCGACAGCACACGTACCCATTGTCTGTTCACACATCAGTATGTTTTGCTCACTGACTGTGGGTCAGTGAAAAAAATCACGAAGACTTGCACTACTTTGGTGCCTGATGTCGACCAAGTCGTGTTGAGCGAACAGGAATGGTTCCAGAAAATAGAGGAGGCAAAGATCTTTCCATTAGACATTTCTCTGGAGGTTCCACTCTTGGTTTTGGCTTACAAATACTGATGAAAAATACTGACCAAATACTCATCAAGTGGGTCAAAGACGTGATTTTGTATGTCCATTCTCGTATTGACCTATTTGCACCATCTGGTGGATTTTATGCTGGAGGTTCTGACAAACTTGATTCAAATTCATATGTATTTCAGCATTTATACAATCTGGCCTTATTGTCTCAGCCCAGAAAATGGCCACCTCTCCTGTGCAGAGGTGACAGGTGCATCTTAATAAGATTAATGTCAATGTGTAGAGCGTTTCAGTGAGCCGGGCGGCTTAGTCAACGGTCTGTTTAGAACTTGGAGTAATTGTATATATTTATATACATTTTCTTCCTCCGCCGCCTTTTATGAGTCTGTGTGCCGGTGGAACTTATCACCTTTAAAACCACAAGGGAAAAAAAATAATGAGCCGCTTGTACTTGTTCTCAGTCAGAGGCAGTTTATTTAACTTTGATTTACATTTATAAGCAGCTTTGACAGGAGTTTTTGATTCATTAAGTTGCCATTCGGATTGAAAACATTAAAACCCCTGTCACCTTCCAACTTAAAGGACTCTGTCCCCAACGAAACATATGAAAATATAATTTAAACACACTTTTCACAGACACAGTACAATACATTCACTATACACAATGTAAAATAGTCCCATCCTTACCTGTGGAATAATACTGTCACACGGAGTAGGTAAATAGAAACTGGAATCCGTTTTATAGCTGAAAAGAATTTACATGCAACAATGATATTATTTTACAACTGTTTAGCTGTTGCTCTAACATCCTGCCTGGGATATAAAAGAACTCTGCCAAAAAAAGATACAGGATTTTTTCCTTGCAGGCCTGCCAACAATGCAGAAGATTGCAAATTGCCTAATAGGGCTTGCTGAATGCTTCCCGCTTCATCCCCATGTCTGGATCAGGCAGCATATGTGAAGGGCGTCACAGAATGGCCCGGGCTTTAATCATGAGCTTTATTTTCTTTAATCAGTTGTTACCATTCTCTAATGGTTTCATATAGAGGTGAGGTTCACACTTGGGGTCTATTTTCAACCCCCAAAATATTGTACGACTGATGCACAAAATCAATGGCATGTCAATGAATGCCTTTAACTCCCCCCCCCCCCCCCCAAAAAAAAAAAAAAATAAAATTTGGATTGTCAGTTGCTCCTCAGTATCAGATGATAAGCTACTACATTGTTTTTTTAAGGTGGATCTATTACCTGACTGGCTGCCCTTTTAAAGAGGTTATCCCATGATTAATGTAAAAAATGAAAATCATCCATGATCTAGTTCAGGGATGTTCAACCTGCGGCCCTCCAGCTGTTGTAAAACTACAACTCCCACCATGCCCTTCTGTGGGATGATAGCTGTAGGCTGTCTGGGAATTATGGGAGTTGTAGTTTTGCAACAGCTGGAGGGCCACAGGTTGAGCATGCCTGATCTAGTTCATGGCAATCCAAAGATTACTCAAATTGTTCTGCTAGATTTATTTCAAGCTGTCAGTTTAGGGAAGGGGGGGAGGGTTTCCTATCTGCTGCAGCTAGTGGTAACCGAAGGATGAAACTGAGCGTGTGCTTCTGTCTCTGTGAACAGGACAGAGGAATTAGTAAAAGAGCAAACAGCAGGTGGCGCTATACAGATAGATTTCAGTGAATACCTCAGCGGCTATACTTCATTTTTAATTGCATGCAGTTACAAAAGTATTCAGATCGAGGTGCTGGTTTGAAAACGGCAGAATATTTTTTGTGGGACAACCCCTTTAAGAACCACCCTAATTCAAATGACACCAAAACTATTGTGCTCTTCGACTAATAGAGTCTAAGAAAGAACATATCAGATTCATAATTATGAGTTGGTTGCCTTTAAGTGGTGAACTTTCTTCCCTAATAGCTACCTCCGCCCCCCCCCGACCCTTTCGCCAGTGATAACCAGATCCACTTTAACAACATAGGCTACAAGTTGGACGTCAGATGCTGCAGAGTTAGGGCTCATGCAAACGGCCGGTGCCGGCCCATGGCTGTATTGTGGCCCGCAATCGCCCTGCATCACAGATCACGGACCCATTCACTTCAATGGGTCCGCAATCACAGAGATGCGTAACGGAGGCACGGATCGGAACACCACGGAAGCACTACGGTGTGCTTCTGTGATGTTCCTGGCCGTGCCTTTGCACTGCAAAAAAGTAGTGCATGCACTACTTTTTTGCGATGAGGATCGCGGACCCCATTCAAGTGAATGGGTCTGCAATCCAAATGCGGCGACCCCACAGTCAGTGCCCGTGCATTGTGCAAATTGCGGTCCACAGCACGGGCACTGACTGCACACGAGCGTGTTCGTGTGCATGAGCCCTTAGGCCTTGCAAACATGACTTGCAGTACAGATCTGTGCTATGCCTCATTCACACAGTCAGTGTTCAGTCAGTGATTTTGAGCCAAAACCAGGTGCAGGTCTAAACACAGAAGAGATGTAGATCTTCCCTTATACCTTATTTCTGTGTAGACTGCACTCCTGGTTTTGGCTCACAATCACTAAAGGAAATCACTGACCAAACCACTGAAGTGTGAATAAGGCCTCATGCACACGAGCGTATCCGTTTTATGGTCCGCAAATTGTGGATCAGCAAACTGTGGATGCCGTCGGTGTTCCATCCACATTCTTTTGCGGACCCATCGACTTCAATGGGTTCGTGGTCCGTGTTTTGCAGACATATTCTATATTTTTGTGGAACGGACATACGGATGCTGAAAGCACATGGATGATTTGTGTCCTTTCTGCATCTGTATGTCTGTTCTACCAAAAGAACATGTCCTATACTTGACCGGAAAATGTGAACTATGGACCCACTGAGGTCAATGGGTCTGCAAAAAATACGATGCAACATGGACAGACCGCAACGGATTTGGTCATGTGCATGAGGCCTTACGTGGATAGGTAATATGGCACCCATAGAATTCTATAGGCCTATGCTGCCTATTATATGCACTGCAAATACAAAAAAAATTCTGGATTTTGTGCATCAGACATCCAATCCATGTATCCGTACAGACAACCTGTACTGGTAAGTCAGATAAAACAGCAATAAATGAAGGTGATCGTGTGTCCCCAAACTTCAGGTACACATCACAGCATATCTTATTTCCATATGACACTACAGTGACACCTCTATGTACATGCCCCCACCACAGGACATCCGTGATGAATTCTGCCAGCAGAAAAGACTTCACAAGAAGGTGCCAAGCTCATCTGCAGAACAACAGTCTTTGCGTCTACTGTTTCTTCTATGACCAGCGTTCAGTTTCTGATCCCGTCACAGCACTGAGAAGTATTTTAGGTTGGTCACTTGATTCAGATTATAGAAAGATTATATCTGTTTTTTCTTTCTCCACAAAACAGCTCCACTGTTTACCACCAGGTCATGTCTGGTATTGCAGTTCATCCCCATTTTAATGGAAAAGGGCTGAGTTGCAATACCCGACATAGCCCAAAGACTAGAGTGGCGCTGTTATTGGTTAAAAAAAAGTCCTTTTTCTAGTCTCATACTAAAAGAATCTTAATTTTAATCTAAGTCAACCAGTAGTGCTGTGAGTTCTGTGCATTAGATGAGCGAGGAATGATCCAGACATGTTAATATAAGACAGGTGACTGTAACTGTGCCACCTGTGGCACGGAGCACTACACACGGGTGTGCCATACGGCTAAACAGATAGCTACATATGGAATGAAACAAACATTACAAGGCAAAGGAAAGTACAATTAAAAAATAATCACTATAAACATCAAACGAGAGTCTCTTGAAATTCCTTTCTGACTGCGTGGTCCCCTTTCTGTGAGTAGATTTGGAGGGGTGCAGTCAACTTGCACATATATTCTGTGCTGTATTCACAATAATTGGCATTTCAGAAAACTTTAGCTCGGTTGGCAATAGAGAACTACAAAGTGCTTTAAATCTCCATCTTTGTAACAGAGACATTTATCACAATTCAGACAAAACTACTGAAAATAAACCCCACAAAACGAATACTTGGGGCAGCATTGCATGTTTTTATCAACATGGATGTATCGACACATGAATACAACATGACATGGCGATAATGTAGGAGATACACCAGTATGCACGAGGGGTTCTGTAGAGGATGACGTTCACACCTACTTAATCTGATCTGTGGATACAGTGGTCATTATAGGGGTTGTACAGTATTAGACAAACATGGCCGCTTTACTCTAAAAACAGCACCACACCAAGGGAGAGTTCACATCACCATTATTTTTCAGTTTTTCTGATCCGTCAGAACAAAAATTGAAAAAAAACAGATCCTGTAAAAAAATGCATTTAGACAGAAAAAAAAATCCTGCAAAAAACGTATCTCCGACAGACATGACTCAAACAGATGCCAAATGCGTTTTTTCTGTTCTTCTGACAGATCAAAAGAACGGAAAAATAATGGTGATGTGAACTCTCCCTAAGCTCTATTGAAATGATTGAGGCTAAGCTGCTATGCCACACACAACCTGGGAACAGGTGTGGCGCTGTTTTGGAAGAGTTAAGCCATGTTTTGTAATCCCGCAAAACCCCTTTAAAAAGATCCTGTCTCCTGGACAGGGTCTCCTTAGGGCTCATGCACCCATCAGTATCACAGTTCCCTCCATAAGCCGCATATTTAGAGCCAGATATTGAATTATATATCATTCTATGGTATCAGGAAAACATTCCAGAGCAAGCTCTTAGATTACTGGATATGAGCCTATCCTTGACGATAAATATACGACTCCTGTAGGGACCATAATGTGGCCACGTGCACAGAGCCTTAGATCAGATCATCCTAAAATCCAGAACGGGTCTAGAAGTGTGCCTACTCCCCAATACCACAAGTCACTACCTCTTCTAACCCATCCAACACGTTCACTACAGACCAACCACTTGTTTTGCAAACATCATCCTATACGATCTTTTAACTTAGAACCAGCAAGAAATCCCCCAAAAAACTAGACCATAAGTATAAAAAATAAAAAAAAATGTTTCTCCGACTTCATCCCTGAGGCACCTAGTGCAGCTTACAAGAGCCTCAGAGCATTGAGCAGATCCAGCTGCTCTTTTGGCTACAAAACAAATGAAGGCCTTCTGCTCAGTGTGGATTACCAAGAGGTCCAACTTCAGTTCATATGATCACCAGAATAAGCCACTGAGCAATTAATATGACTCTTAAAGGCGAACTACTGTAAAACCTATATCTAAGGCCACATTTTTTAAATCTTTTTTTCCTATGCCAAACTGAAGGTACAAGCTGTAACCCTGTTTGTGTCGCCACAATATTTACTGCCCCTGAGCTACAGTGCTTCCCTGTTACCATGGTGACACTGTACCTCACAGCATCCAATCCAGCTTTTATTTTTAAATTTTGTTTGTTTTGATTGGTTTCTCTTACACCAACTTTCCCTATGATAACACTGAATGGCCAGAGCACAGGAGCAGGATGTCTCGTGGTGTAATTTTGAGAGACAGAGACTTGTCACACTTTAATACGGGCTTTCTGAGTTCTCCTTTAAATTCCTATAGGTTAAATGTAAAGCTCTCACAATCTGTTTGTCTTATATAAACAAGACAATATCGTATGACTCTAGAACCCGAAGTCTATGGGCAACAATTAAGGTTTGCATATTCATGGTCACTAGTTCCCTAGTACGCCCAACTGGAGCAGATCTACACTTGTCCATCACTATGTTCCCTGTGAAGGTACAAGAGTACAAAGTAACTGCATGTTTCAAAATGGGACCTGGTTGTTACTCCTGTCACTTGCGTGGAAGTTGTCAAAAATATACAACCCCATTAATCAAAAATACTTCCTACTAAAATATAGTCAGGCACAATTCTAAAGGGAAAAATATTACCCGTTAGCCGTTACCATAACAGGCTTCTAAAAAAAATTAGAAGAATTGTGCCACTTAGTAAATGTATGAAAAGTCGAGCCTGAAGCATGAACTAGCCCCGGTTCTTCTATTTGTGCTCCGCTTTTGCACCTTTAAAATGGCACACACATGTGACCATCGGTGCACTTGCCCTTCTGAACTTGTCTCAAGTAGCAAAAAAAGAAGAAAAAAAAGAAAAAATGTAAAAACCATGTTTTGCATTTTAAAGGCTATGAATACCTTTGGGGAAATTTTTTATGATTATATTGGGCTCAAAATAAATTTGTCAATTGGTCTTTTCTACACATTATCAGCAGTGTTTGTGATATCTACAGTTAAAAAGCAAGACTTTTTAACAAAAAGGAAGACTGTCCCTCCTGAGTTCCTTCAGCTGGCAGCTTATATGAAGCCTTATCTCTGATATCTTGACCTCCTAAACACTCATTTAAGCCATATTTTTAACAGTTTGACAAGATTAGCTATAATGAGTGTCTATGAGGTCAGGAGATCAGATGACTGATGGAACTCTGGAGGGAAAGTCTGCAAATAGACTGATTTTTAACCACAGTTATCACAAAAACTGATGAACATTTTCTCAATTTCTCAAAAAATATTTTTTGCCTAAAATGAGAAAAAGCGACCATAATAAAAAATTGCCCAACGGTATCCATAGCCTTTAAATATGTCGCTAAGCTCCAATCTTACCAATTGTTGTGGGAACCACTGAATCCCTGGGCTGTCTAGACTTGACCATGCCACATGATACAGCCAAAGGACACTAGAAATTCCTGTGGATCTACAGGGAGTCCATATCCTGGTTATTGTGCATTCATGAGGTATTCTATTCTTCCAAAGAAGGAAAGTACAACCCAGAGGACAACCATGGAGCTTGACACCATTTTTTTCTCATTGACTCACAGGTACAATATGGGCTCATATCATGTATCTGTAGTATGGGCATGTGCATGAGCCATGGGACATGACAATACGATGTAGTGAACCTTCAGGTTGGATGAAAAATGACTAAGCAGTTCCATAATTTTTGGGGTGCTCTTTGCAGCACATCAGCTTTAATTTGTATTAAGTCCTTTGTTGCCAAAACCTGCAATGCTGCTTGAAATATGAAAACTATATTTGGCAAGGGTGGCATGGACCACTTTGCATCTGTGGGCAGAACAACCAGAAACCATGGTTGGGTCTTCTCACAACATTAACATTGTCTCACTGGGAATTACCCATTGTGTTTGTGGGCCAAACTGCCAATGTGCATAACATGGTGGCAGCAAAGTTCACCTATCTTAGAACTGGCTTCCTGGCCTACCACAGAACATAGTTGGTGACAGTAACCCAGCCAACTTCTTCTTTTTTTTAGATTTTTTTTATCCTTTTTCTTTTTTTTCCCCGCTAGTTGCAGACAAGAATTTTAGCACTTTAAATGGTAACAAAAATAGGATAAGCAAGATAATAGGAAAATGATAGCAAGCGCGACCTTTATATGTATGTCATTTACGTATGAAAATATTTCTTATAATATGTTACACATTCTTATTTATACTTCCATTACCTCTGCAACCAATACCAAATATACTTATACTGAGTCTAACAAGTAAGGCAGGTTAGCGAGTCTGAACGTGGTGGTCATTTGGTTTTAAGCGCACATTAAGCTCCTGTCACCAGAAAACAATGAGAGGATTAATGTGGTAGTAAAATTCTGCAACAAAATGACTCAAGTTTATCGAGAGGTTTTTAGGTTCAGTTTCCCTCAAGTACGGAGGATAGATGTATAACTATGCATGGTTCACGTGGCGTTTCCAGGAATATTGTCAGTTTTTACAGTTTGCGCCCTTTTCCCTAGATGAATTCATTAATGGGGGGGGGGGGAATCTATTTTGTACAACTGGAAAATAAAATACTCCCTGACTGCTGGAGAAATAGGACTTAAGGAGAGCCCTGAACATGGAAAATTGTCCTTATTGAAGCAAATTTCCCACCATGCCGATGAATGGACCATATCAGAACAATAGTCAGGTCAAGGGAAGGCAGTGATAATTATGTCTACAAGCTTACCAGCTTACAAGCCCTTGCGACAAACTAAATGGACTAGGTGGTCTTCTCCATGGACACATGTAAGTCCTATTTCCTAGTCAAGGTGGACTCGCACATGCCAGATTTGTTGCCAAAATTTCTGCAGTCCTCACACGTTTGCCACCAAAACAACCCCTTTCAGATGAATGGAGATGATTTTCAGTCACAGACATTTTAGCCAGGAATGTGCCATGTGTTCTTTTTGACTTGCACCATAACTGTGATGTGCTTCCTCAGCCTATTTCCTTTGATAATGCCTATAGTACATATTTAATGCTGCTATAACCTGTCTGTATTATTTGTCTAGTTCACACACATTTCTCTACATAGGAGGTACGGTTAAGCTATATGACCGCAATAAAATAATGACGTGACTATAAGTCGGTTTGTTGCTGCAAAACTTTGGGCCTTGACTTCTGAAGAATTTCCATAGGAAACAAATTCACATGCAACAAACTGCATCCATCTAGCTTAATCTATTGAAACCAATGGTATACGACTGGAAACAACACTCCGATGTGACCCTGCCTGATAATGTCAATGCATCATAATAAAAGGGCTAGAGTAATCGGGAAGCAAACACAGGAGGGGTAAAGGGTCCAGGGACATGCCGTGTGAGACATGTAAGATCGTAAGGCCATGACTTACTACTGATCACTTAATTGTCGGTCCTATATATAAACTAATGTAGACATCTAGGTCCAAAGCACAGATTTAAGCTCTCGTCCAGGTTGGAAATTAAGGTATGAACTGATTGGTTGCATTGTGCAATACCATATACTTGTCTGCATGGTCTCTTATAGGCTTTTTAGGGCTTCTGGTTACAGATATCTATATACAATTCTCCACGTTAATGCTCATATCAGCTAACACTTTATTCAGTATTTTATACACATCGTCGGCTATATACATATGCATCAATCCTCCAGTAATCATGAATCCTTTGGCATACATATCAATGTTATTCTGTGCACGCTAGACATTTAGTGCATCAGTTTTGCTGTGGAGATAATCAGCCATATTGACAACTGGAGTCCACATAAACAGCTATATAGTCTACATATGAAGGAACACTGAACCTAAGTCCCTAAGAAAAACTTGGCCAATATTCCTTAAAGTGTAGGCCCACAAAATTTGTTGCGTGCCAATCAAAATCCTCTCAGTTGCTCTTTGTTGCTTCCTTAAGTCTGTAGCTAAGGAGCAACTGACATGACTTGTAAAGGCCAATCTCATTGATCATGAACCTACTTCTATTGCCACCAGTCATGGGTGGTCTCCAGACTCACTTGGCAGTAAAATAGTTCTAATGGTCTCAGTGCTGAGATTACTCTTCCCATTCACATAACACATCTAAACAACACAACACGCATCCCAAGTGACTATACTGTCTTTTTAAGGTTGGGAAGGAGAAACGGCTGTTTCCCCCACTGAAAGGTTTGACCATATATTATTGTTATTGTAGCACCGTATCAAAGTAATGACAATGGGTCTGGTAAGGAACATGTGCAAAGTACAAAAAGGGTCACTTTAAAGAAGAGAGATCCTTCCAAACAACTGGAATCCTTTCATTAAAGCATGCACTGAAACATAGGTTTCATAGAATTTTGGAGCGCTTTCTCCTAAAAAGCAACATAAAGGAAAAAAATAAAGTAAAACCAGAAGGTGGCTGTTCTCAGAATTAGCATCTGCTGGTGAGGGTTTCTTGGCACAGATGTCTTCAGCTTTTATTGCTGCATTTTCCTGATAATCTCAGCAGAGACAGGAGGATGGAAATTGATTGTGTGGTGACGGAGACCCTGAGCTGTCTTGTAACTCTTCCCACAGCGGCATTTGAAAGGTTTACGGACTCGTATTTGCGTTCTGTGTCCATTCTTGGCGTGGTACTTAATACCGTTTACATTCTGTGGGTGAGAGGAAAAACAATACAGATGTTAAATTAAAATGTGAGATTTTCTCAAGATTATGTTCCTCCTATACGCCAAGAAATTTTCCTGTATGTCTATAATGCCCATGGACATAAAGAGACTTTCCAGGATTCTTATGGCTTTGAACAGATATGCTCATGTAGTTACTTACCTCATGTACATCTTCTCCATTTTTTTCCATTTTGGACTCTCCTGACCTGGTTTCACCATGTAAACAAATCACTCTGGTTTGTTCCCATCCTGTATATAGAACTTCCTGTTGTTGTATCCAACCAAACCCATGATGCACTTCTCCTTTCTCTGCTACAGCTCCAGCACCGCCCCTAACAACATCCATCTAGTTTATAGCTCCTCCCACTCAGCTAGTTACATAGACACTCTCCTATCATTACTACTATTGCTGCTTGACACGCCCATGGATATGACATCACAGGAAATAAGAAAGAGCAGCATGGACACAGTCATGTGACCACAGTCCAGAATGGAAGACAGGAGCAATAAAGGTAAAAGAACTACATTAGAAAATTACAGCGACCTTCATAAATGATTAAAGTATATTGATGCAAACCGAAAAACCCTTTTACAATAGGGCCCTTTGGCATGTTTGACTGGTATATGTCTGCAAAAAAAACCCCAACAATTACACAAACCCATGCTGTTTTATGGGATTCAATGACATGAATGTACTGTAACTATAGACATAAAGTTGTATACATCTAAGGTTTATAAAAAATAACCATGGAGCCCCAGTCCTTGGTCTACAGCACTGTGAAAGCCAGGTATTCCTCCAAGGAAGTAAAACCAAGCAAAGTGTGATCATGGGAGAGTTTGAAACTTTTCCAATGAACATAGTAACACAAACAAGGTACCAACCTAGCCTTAAAACTGTTTTTAGAAAAGCTGGGTGATAATTAACATGGCCTCCATAAGGCTGTCACACGCAGCCATGCCAATGAAATGCCATTTTTTCTAGCGTTTTTGAGGGGCTTTGTGGTTTTTGGTGCGTTTTTATGGCTGCTGTTTTTAACATCGTTTTTTAAGGGAAAAACACCAGCTCCAGATGTTGCATGGAAATATTAAATGTAGGACAAACCGGCATTTCTTTTGTAGTGGCCCTCGTTTTAACCCGGAGGTGCACTTTTGGGTCAATGTTATTTTTTTGAAATGTTCTAGGTTTGGCCTCCTTCTCATCGTCTGGCGTTTTTCTCCTACAGCCATCTATTGGTTTTGTTTTTTTTTGTATTTTTAGAAAAAGCAAGTGTCAATATGTGTTGACGCTTTTTGTACCAATGTTTCCTCATGCTGCTTTTCAGAGGAAGTGACATTACGGGAGGGGGGAAGGGATACATACTTTCCTATGAATTAAGATAGTAAAACACACTATATCGGCAAAAACAACTAATAAACTAAGTAAGACAGGCTTTTTGTGGCCCAAAAAACAGAAAAATGTTTCTAACTTATGTCCTGAAGAGCAAATCTGCCTAGCTATAAAATAGATGAGTAGATAGGTAGATAGATAGATAGATAGATAGATAGATAGATAGATAGATATGATAGGCAGTTTTACCATCCATATATATAGTGTGACCTACAAATATATTCCTTCAAGGAAGACAAATACACATGCCCAATAAAATGAATCACAAAATAATAAATTTATTAGACAAAAAATCCAAATCACATAATTAAAAACATAGGTAGGGCGAACAACTTCAGAAGTGGTAATAATAACCACAATTGCTAAACCAAGTCACTGGCCACTGGCCTCAGTACCCCCAAAAGAGATGTATAACATGTCAGAAAATATCAGGGGGGGGGCATGTGGTGGGAAAGAGTAACAATACCAACTCATATAAGAAGCCAATAAATAACTATCCACCAATATAAGAGGGGGATGTCCTCCTCAACCCTCAAACAAGACTGACGAAGCTGAGGATGCGAAATGCATGTCCTCGATCATGTCTACAGGTGGGTTCTGTAGGTGGCAGTTTTATTTATGTTTTACACTTATGTAGCCTGACCTGATACTTATTTATAGGTCACAGTATATATATGGCTATGCCCTTGCTGTTAATTGTTTGAGGCTATGCGTATGTCTACAGTTTTACCATCTAGTCTGCTAATAATTGGCGACAACCCTTAAAATGACGGCCATATTGCGCAATCGGTTATTTTAAGCTATTGGTTGCAGTGAGGCTAGTCCAGAGGATTTTTATTTCTGTTTTTGGTGGAATGTGCTTTTATGTGCTGCATGTACACCAGTCGGACAGTATTTTGGATTTCTTTACAAATGAGAATTGCCAACTTCAAGCCCACCCTAAGTAAGATCCAAAGCTGTGATTAAATAGTACAGTTAGGACAATTGAACTCGCTCAGGACCAGAAGGGTTCTGGTCTGATTATAAGACTTCTGGAGCGGCCATCATTCCTGACACCAGGCTGTATGTAACCCTTTTCAAAGTAGGATTAGGCCGGTTTCCTAACCTAAAAATTCACCCCAAAATCTGCAATAAAATGCAGATGTTGTTAGCGTTATTATTACCGTATTTTACTTATTGCACTGCAATAAAATACATAGTAAAAAGCGGGAGCTTTTATGCAGCAGAAAGGACTGATTTCAAAATCCACAGTATGTATAGAATACTATACAGATTTTTTTAACGCTGTGAATGGAGTTAGATAAAACCCCATCTTGTCGAGGATTTTAATACGGCCATCAATATTAGATCCTACACTGTGTAGTGGATGAAGCTGAGAATTGCAGAGCTGCTCCATTCACTTAAAGAGGAGTACAGCACTGCACTTACCAGCATTGTCCACTACACGAAGGACAGAACTGTGTAGTTCCAGTGTCAGAGCAACAACTAAACAGCTGATCGGCGGGGGTGCTGGGTGACTCCCTCCAATCTAATATTGATGGACTATCTGATGATAGGGCATCAATATCAAAATCCTGGAAACCTCTTGAAACTTATCTCCTATTCTTCAATTTAGCAATTTTACATCCACGTTTGATGGCTGCAATGTAACCACCTAAAAGTCTGGTCCACTCCTGAAAACATCGGGTGCCATAGCTGCCGGGTTTCTGCTGGTCTAAACAGCAGATACCCAGGCCTAATTCTGGTATTGATGATAACTCCAATTTACCATTTACCATGTTAACCCTTCAAATGTCGTGGTCAATTGTAACCATGGCATCTAAGGCGGTTCTGAGGCGTCTGAGGTTCGGGGGAGCAGTTTGTTCCTTGTGATACCCTCAGTTCCTACCAAAGCAGTAGCTCTTATGGAAGCCTTAGGTGGCAGGGTGCCATAGAAACATAGCACAACTCCCGTAGGCAGCAAAGTTAATTCAGTGCAGTCTATGGGACAAGCAATCTATCAATCGCTTGTTAAAGTCTCCTAAGGGGACTTGCAAAATGTGTAAAAAAAAAAAAAAGGGTTTTTTAAAATAAAAAAAAAAAATTCAAATCACCCCTTTCTCCATAATAAAAGTAAAGATCACTTGTACCACCATGTCCCAAAATGGCTATACTACTAAAATATAAACGTATTTATCCCATACTGTGAACGCCGCGATGGGAAAAAACTAAAGATGCTCGACACTTTTTCATCGCTTCACCTCCCACAATCCCAGAAAAAGAAAAAAACGTTATCAAAGTCATACACACTCCAAAACTGTATCAATAAAAACTACAGCTCGTCCCACTAAAAATGAGCCTGCTCTGTAGACAAAAAAAAAAAAATGTGTTCTAAACACAAGACAAACTATACAAATGTGGTATGCAATCGTACTGACCTGTGGAAACTCATAAAACTATGAGGGAATTGCATTTTCTCTTTTCAATATCACCCCATTTGGAAATTTTTTCCAGCTTTCTACTACGTTGCATGCTCTTAAAAGTAAAACTTGTCCCACAAAAAACAAGCCCTCATACAGACATGTGAAGAGAAAAATACGTTTAAAAAGTGATGGCTCCAGGAAGAAAGGGAGTAAAAAACGAAAAAAAATTGTCCTGTCCTCAAAGGGTTAAGACAATCTAGGACTAAAATAACCGTTTAGGCCCTATGCACATGAACGTTGTTTGGGTCCACATCCGAGGCGCATTTTTTTCAATGGGCCGCTAAAGATGCGGACAGTACTCTGTGTGCTGCCCGCATCCGTTGCTCCATTCTGTGGCCCTGCAAAAAAAAATATAAAAAAAATAGAACATGTCCTATTCTTGTCCTTTTGTGGACAAGAATAGGCATTTCTATTATGGGCGGCCCATTCTGTTCCACAAATTGCCTTAGTGTGAGTTTATCAAATGGTACTTAGGGCACACTGATATTTAGCATTATAGGTAATTTGCAATTAAAATGCTACGTGAATGACCTTGAATTTTTGTAGCAAGCCCTTGAGTACATCACTAACTATTCTGAGTTTCCAGTGAATTCCAGAATAATAAGGATATTACATGACTGTAACTAAAATGCAAATGAAGTCATCAAATCCGCGTATTGCTTTACAATAACATTTTTAATGGCATTTTGATTGGCAATGAAATTCTCAATAAAAGGCCTTGCACAAACTACACATTTTATATGTTATTTTCTAGCAATCTGAATCACACGGTCCACAGGACTGGTGGTTTTAACATCCTTATTCCCTAAATATTTCTTTCTTTTGACATATATATTAAAAGGATTAGCCAGTAGTCCTAGAAAAACATGGCTGATTCCTTCCAGAAACATTCCAGTCCTATCCATGGCTCGTACCTGGCAATGCAGCTCAACTCCATTGATGTGAATGGGGCTGTGCTGCAATACCACACACAGCCTGTGGACAGGATGGCGCTGTTTTTGGAAGATGGCAGCCATGTTTTTCTGTTTTCCTGTACAACCCCTTTTTAGAGTTAAATTAATAAATGATAAATATATATTATTTTCCCAGGAATGACTTTCTATAGGGATGGCTCTTCACGTAGGAATACAGACTGCACACTGGTTACAGTTAACATGGCTGTACTGTTAGTCTGTGATATCAAGCATTGGCAGTGGCGAGCGTCCTCCTCTGCCTGCTATCAGACGTTTATTGCCATTTGGCATTTTTATTGCATTCTACAGATTAATTTTTGCCCAGATGTGACACGTACTGCTGTGTTAACCCTTCGGGGAGCACTTGCACAATGCACTTCCTACAACACGAGATGTGTGGACAGGGGCATCTTTACAACATGAAACAAACAAATAAAAATCATCTTGCACTTGTATAAAACGAAGCAAATGTTCTGTTAATGGGACTTGATGAGCAGTAAACTCTGCAGATCATAAATACCCTCGGCTTGTTAAGTCTGCGCAGCTGCAGAGAGAACTGAAGACAATTATATGGCGGCTCTTATCATTCATGGCCTCTGCCTTGAAAACGTAAAGTCTGTAAAAACCTCTGTTTGAAATGTGCACATACCTAAAACGGTAAGAATTTGACACCTGACTCCATGATGAGCTGGAAATTTCCCTCTAGTCACAGCTTGAACTCTCTCTCAGATTTTCACTACATACAAATTAATACTCAAGGCCAGAGGCTGTGGCAGGAAGGAACTAGCATGCACCAATACATGGAGAAAATGTATTCCCTGTATACAGCACCAAATGGGCTTTCCCTTTTTTCAAACATACACCCTAGGGTCATTTTTATGGTAAGTCAATTAACCTCTCTCAATATACTTATGAAGATTGGAAGGAAACCCACAGAAACACAGAGAGAACATACAAATTCCATACAGAAGTTGTCCTCGGTCTGATTCAAACCTAGGGCCTCAATGATAATAACCACTGAGCCACTTCTCACTTGTCATCAGCCTCTTTCCCTAATGGGTCTAATCATTTTTTCCAACCTCAAATACACAGGGTATAATTTCATAGGACATCAATCAGCCTACAGGTATCTCTTTCGATACTTGCAGATGTTCTGCTGGAACTAGATTTAAACCCACAACCCCAGTGATACAAGGCGATAGTGCTGACCACCGAGCCACCGTCGTGTAAATAGCAATGACAAATGTTTGCCTTTTTATACTGGACCATAAAGTAATTACACCAGCGACAATTTCAATAAACTAACTAATATTTTGTAATAATAATAATAATAATTTTGTACCTATAATGAATGCAAATAAATATTATACTGAGTGACATCATTCTAAAAACTGTGAGGTCATCATATATATAAGGGTACGGCCACACGGTCAGGTTTCCTAATGCACGTTTGGAAGCCAAAATCAGGAGTGGATCCGAAAAGGAGAGAAAGTATAAAGGACAGATACGACTTCTCCTCTTCTTTTTTGAATTCACTCCTGGTTTTGGCTTCCAAAACTGCATGCAGCTTAGGCAGGGTGCCGAATCTCCTTGAGGAGACCGATCCTGTATGGAGACTTACTGGACGTGCTCCATGGTGTGGGGACTTATTGGCAATGATCCATGAGAAATGAGGTACCTCCCAAGAAAGAGAACTGGTAAGATGGTTCTCTTTCTTGGGAGATCCCATTTTACAAGACCATGTAGCTGTACCCTAAAAACCTGCTAGGCTAACCCAGTGTTACTTATGAAGTAATAGTGCATCATCTTGTTCCTTTGGTCTTGCCTGGAAAACACTTAAGGACACACATAGCTCCCAATACAGGACTGTGCCATGAAAGGCGAGTAAATTGCGCTCAGAATGTCTGGAAAATTGATTTAAAAGGGTAAGAGTAAGTCTTTGTGTGGCTGTGTCCGCCGACCTAAGCCACACCTGCAGGAAAGGGGTGAAAATGAATTATGACTGAAGACAAGATTTAGTTCAGCCCTAATAAAACACACATAGCATAGGAGCAGCAGGCAGGGGGTAAGCAAAGTAAGGTTGGAGCCGGATCTGAATGAGTAACATAGAAATAAATTCAGCTTCTATAATTACCGGGGACTTGCTACTTCTTTTTCCACTCTGCTAATGTCAACATTTTGTTTTGTGTATCGATGGCGCTTGCCAAGGTCTAAAGGTATGAAGTATAAAACAGTGCCAATCTTGTAAATGGCTTTTAATGCCCTGGTTAACTGCACTGAAGGCGACAAATTATGAATTCAGATGACTATTTAGTTTTGCGAAACACAAATATGATTCACTAGGGAAGTGATGTGGCAGATGCACGGCTAACAAACTAATTGAATGAATAATGAGATGCCAGTCTAGAACTGGTAGAAATATGGGACTTCAATATCCACACTGCAAAGTTGTTGAAGATATAAATTATCAATAGCTGTACTTCCAAAATGTGGAGCTGTGACATCAATCTGTCCACAAAGCCATTCTACTAGCAGCATTGGCCAACTTGATCCATATTATCCTTGGCATGGTCCCCTGCCAACCATTAAAGATGGCCAAGATTTGGTTTGTGTGCACATTTGGATGGGCAATTACAATTCTAACTGCTTGCAATTATTCTACCACAGTAGTGGTTTCCATAGCTCACAGGCAATTCTCTAAGAAAACATTTTTCATAACTCTGTAACACTTAGGGCATGTTCACATCGTGGAAAATCCACAGGTTGGAAAAATCTGATATGTATTTGCTGCAGAAGTCCAAGGATGACTCCCAGATTCCTAGTGTGAATGCCACAAATCCAGCCTCATTAGCCTCATTCAATGTGAGACTATGTGTAGAAATCCGTGTGGAGAATCGTTCTTCTGAACATGCCTTTAAAGGGTATAAAACACATTTACCAATTGTTTTGTTGTTCCAGTGAATCTAAAGTAAAAAAAAAACTTTTTAATAATTAAAATGATCCTAATGATTTGTATCTACAGCTCCTATACAGACCTACAGTATATGTCTCCATGGTTACAGACTACAAACAATGTGTAGTCTGATGCTGCAGTCATACTCCCTTCCATCTGTACCCTGCTAATGTAAAATTGTAAAGTTGTATGACTGCAGGACCAGACTACACATTGTTTGTAGTCTGTAACCACAGAAACACATAAATCTGTATAGGAGCTGAAGATAAAACATAGGATATTGCGTAATCAAGACTATTTGCAAAGTTGCTTCATTTTTGTCCTTTAGATGTTCTGGGCAATGAGAAATTGCCAAGATGCATCATGTTTAAAGATTTCAGGAACATGAACAATACACTAAAAGGTGACCTCCCCCCTAAAATATATTTATACTAAGATTATTTCATCTATAGATATATAGCTGGTGGAAATAATCTGTCCCTGCACCTCCTATGCTCAAAATATTTCATCTAGAATGTTCTTCTGTTGGGTTCATGAACTGCGTGCTTGTTTAATGCCTGTTAATTCATTAATCAAGGCTTTGCCTCATTGAGACGTCCGTGATGATATCAGTGACAAGATGGTCAGTAGTTCAACTATGATGATGTCCATGAAGGATCTGTGTTTGGTCCGTGTATCTGTCTTTTTTTTACCTCCATGTGTCATCCATATTTTAGGGGCACTGCCCAGTTAAAAATTAATTTTAAGAGTATGTCCTAGCAATAATCCGTGAAGCATGGATGAAACAGGGATGCCATCCATGTTGTGTCCGTGCTTTTTCATGGATCCATAAACTATAATGGGAGTGATGGATCCATAAACAAAAATAGGGCATGCTTCTGTGGTGTAACCCCAGATCCCAGAAATATGGTAAATCATATATGTGTGAATATAGACTTTAAAATCAATAGGTACCTGTTCTGTAGACACTGTAGGCCTAACTAATACTGTGTAGTGTACTCATCAGTGAAACTACAGGCTTGACAGTGATATATATAAGTGCTAGCAAAGCAATAAAATGATAAGCAAAGCATGCAAAGTTTACTGAAAATAAACATATAAAGCAGTGCAAACTGGTTTTACTGCCGCTGAAGTGCACGTAGGAACAGGGTAAAACTACTGTGACAACATGAGCATCTATGAAACTCACATAAAAGATCTGCAAACAGACACAGGGTAGGTCAAGGGCAGAGTTAATGTGTGGATTGTCAGGGTGCAATCTTAGAAATGGATGTGAATCATAAATGCATGATAACCTATGGTGTGACTCAGGGAATCGAGGTTGCGCTCGTACCTCAGTGCAGTGCAACATCAAGGCCATCAGAAAGGTCTGAGAAACCAGGATAGAGAAGCTAATGCCAAGTCAGGCTGTGCCAAGAACAGCACTTGCATGGCTTACCTTCTAACAGATCCGACCCACCTTCTGGGTAAACAGTAAACTTCCTTTTGGCAAAGTTCGACTTAAAAGTCTGCAAGTGTTCAGGTACAATATATCCTAAACCCTTACAGACCAAGTAAAGCAGCTTATACGATCTTTATCCAAAATGAAAGCATTTTGAGATAATCTCTCAATCCAACACTAATAGGAAAGCGTCATAATGATTTCAAGATTTGTCAAAAATATTCTGCTCTTAAACCAGAACACATAGGTTATAGGGTTGCGATGCTATTTATCCTTAGTACATGAATCTTTAAAAGCCACAACTTTTTTCTGTTTGATTATGTAACTATTTTTTGTATTTTTTTCTAATGATACATGAGTTTTATTATTTTTATTTTAGCATTTTTTTTTATACCTGGGAATTAAAAAAGGAAAAAGTCTTTTTCACATTTTGTTTTTACTAATTAACTAATACAGTGCAATTAAAATGATTTTTGAAAAACAACCATAATAGTCGTTTTAATTGATGGTATGTATGGGTTATGGTTGCCGAGGGCGAGGCTAGACGCTGTAGTGTGGATGTTTTTAATTTTTTTTATTATGTTACACTTTGTGCCCCCCCCCCACCGGAGATTATAGAAGAACTTTGGGGGGTCATTTAAATATTACATTTTTAGCTGCTGATTTCTCCTGTAACTGGGGCTGACATATTAGCCTCAGTTACAGGGGGAATGCAGCCCTCAGAGGCTTTACAATGCTGTGAAGCAGCTGGGGGGATGACAGGACTGAAGTACCTCCAGTCCTGTCAGTCAAAACCAGATCATTTGAGACCCAAAGATGACTCAATGGAGTGTGCACTGAGATGGTATGCAGAAAAGGAACCCCTAAGACCACTGAGCAGCAGAAAGAGGGAGTGCGGAATTTAGACTATAAGGGTAATGCTTGTCTACAGCCAACAGACCTCACAGGTTAGGGGGCTTCTGGCCGCCCTTTCCTATACACGTGACAGCTTGTAGTACTGTTGTCTGGAGTCTGCACGTAGCAGCTAGGAACTGCAGACATTACTAAAGAAGTTGGACTTTGGTGAACCCCTCAGCTGAGTTAGTACGTTAGGCATTGTTAGGTATAAGACCGTTTCTCACGTGAGCACCGGAGAAAACACCGGCTTCATCTAGAATATGTTGGAACACTCAGGTTTTGTGCCTCCATCTTGAGTGGAACATTTTATGGACCTTGTATTGCAGTAAATACCTCTTTGTTTGGTTTAACTGAATTTCACGGCCTGACTCTTGTCTTGTCGCACCACACCAGTACACCACCAAGGGCACCTGTCTACCATCAAGCAGGAGACAACAACCAAGGTGTGCCAAGGAGGAAAACAACTGCTACTCACATCAGCCAGGTGCACCCCCAATCCACTATGTTGGAAGCAGGTGAGAAGGATACCGCCACCGTGAGTACCGTGACAGTTGTGACCTTTAACACCTGATTGTCGCACTAGGACTGGAGCAGATAGCAGCAGCACTGTGTATACAGCAATGGAGAAGGCAGGGATGGAAAAACATGTCCCTGTCTATTCTGTGAGGAACCCAGCTGTCACTAGCATTGAGCTCCATGCTCCATGAAGCTCCATTTCTGCGAGGACATTCATGAACGTCCTTGCAGAAATAAGCATGGGCATTATGGACGTATATAGTCTATGGGCAGTCCAGAAGTGGTTAAATTTGTGGAATATTTATTTTTGAAATTTGACCATGTAATGTCTATATATACATCAAATTTGTTATATTTTCTCAACCTTCTATGAAAATTAAAAGGGTTGTCTCAAAAAGATATAAAGCTGGCAACCCCAGTTATCCCTGGGAAAGTTAGGCCACCCATAGATTCAGATGAATGGGCAGGATGGATTCATTAGGCTACTATATGGACTGCGGTCATCCTGATTTCAAGGGGTTATCCCATGGTTAATGCAAAAAAAGATCAGACATCATATAGCACATGACTACTTCTAATAAAAGCTAGAACCAGCCCTGTACCTCACATGGGTCCAGAGCTCCTCCCATTTATTGCTCCAATTCCTCTGCTAGTTTTATTTCAGGCTGGAAGCTCAGGGGGTGTGTCCTTTCTCTGCGGACAGGTTCTCTCTTTAACTTTCATAGTTTCTAACAGTGGATACAGCTGGTGACAGTTGAAGGAATGCAACGGAGCCTGTGCATTTACCTCAGTGAGGTGGATAGAGAAATACGGAAAAGGAACAAACAGCAGGGGGCGCTATACAGATATACTGTATTGAATAACTCAGTGGGTATATTAAACTTTTAATTACATGTAACTAAAAAAATTATTCAGATCCTGGTGCTGGTCTGAGAAATGTAGAATATTTTTGATGGGACAGACAACCTCTTTGACTTCATTTTAATTTTAAAATGACGGTTTACTTTACTTTGAGAGCCCAAAAATTTGGATTCCTGATAAAATCAGTTGCGCATAGGTCTATACTGATATCTTGTTCAGACTATTCTTAATAGACTGTCAGGAACAGTCCAAATGTAAACTTTGACTTATAAGCAGGGCTGTAACTAGTATTTAGAGGGCCCAAAGGGAAAGTCAGTAATTGCCGCTCCACTTTGTTACCAGCATCTGATTGGCAGTAATACAATCCTCAGGTTTAACCTGAGCTCCAATCACATACTAAGGGCTCATGCACACAAACTTATTTTTTTTCTGTTTCCATTCCGTCTTTTTACAGGTCCGTATGTGGAACCATACATTTCAATGGGTCTGAAAAATAGAAACTGAAATGACTCCATGTGCATTCCGTTTCTGTATGTCCGTATGTCCGTTCTGCAAAAAAAAATAGAACATGTCCTATTATTGTCCATTTTGTGGACAAGCACAGGCATTGTTACATCCATTATTTTTGCAGCTCTTTGTTTTGCGGACTGCAAAAAACACACGGTTGTGTGCATGAGCCCTAAATTGCCTACACAAAGAAAAAGCAACGTGATAATGTAGAAGGCTGAAAGTAATCACCTAAGTTTTCCCCATAAAAAGAGACATTACTGCACTTGTGAAGCTCCGCAGCCAAAAGGCCACACAGAAGGTGCTACTGTTATAGTTATGTTCATGGCACAAGTTTAGGCCTCATCCACACAGCCATGCCAACTTGCGGTACTCAATGCACGGGCAACATCCATGCAGCAGCAGGGACGGATCAAGACTGTCTATTTCTATTTTTTGCGGTGCGGATGCACGGACAGAAAACCCACAGAACCACATGGCCGTACCCTTCAAGACAAGCAAGTCACAGACTTGTGCCTTTATTTGTCATTTGTTTGTACATTGTATTTCAATAAGTATGTACAATTTTTGCTGAAAATTTAAATAAAGATTTGTTAAAAAAAAAAATAAGCTTGTTCCATTCCTGTTTAGCAATGGTCCCACAAAACGTGACTGAACTGGGCTCTCAGTCCAGTCTGCAGAAGATCTGAAACGCCCCCTGTTGGCTGAGAAGAAACGTTCAGATTATCCAATTGTCCTGAGATGGGCACAAAGCTTGGTTCCACACTTCAGGAGGAGGCGTGCAGATTGAAAAGGGAGAGGTCTATGATCTATAATTGTACGCTATCATAAAATGGAATAAATTATCCTGTATTTGACAAGCTATTTCACACAAAAGCCTTGGGAAAGAAGAAAAAAAAGCATCTTAATATTTATTCAAGACCCGGTATCATTACTTTTTATTTGCCGCTTGCTCCGTGTTTGTCAGCTTTCCTGTGGCTCATTAATTTCATTCCCTTCTGACTTAATGGTGTGCACGATATCCTTGAGACAGTCCTTGTGCATTCGAGATGAAGGTGGTGTGATAGGAAAAGCAGGCAGGAACAGCCCGGGCAATAAAAGGAGGGCTGGCAGTCACACAGAGAACAGACAGGATGTAGCAAATTACGAGCCCTCTACCTCTAGCTTCTCTCTTCTAAAGAAACACTTGCCGCAGTCTAGGGATGCCCCCTGGGAAAAGGGACCCCTGTTACAATGGCAATGGCTAGTTTGCTTCCTGACTTAAGACATTGTCGTTTTACAATATGCCCTCCCACCATCACCACTTTACTCATAAACACTGCATTCTTGGGAAGAAAAGGATATGTCTGTGTAATGGGCATCTGTGATTTTCTGATGTCTACACCTAGACGAAACAGATAAAAAAAAAAAACCTGCACCGGCCTCTTACTAATTGTGCTGTAATTAAGAACAAGAGCGTCTTACAGTAGGGTTTCTGGATGTGCCATGCTGTACCCACTAACACTAATTTATTGTATCTGGCTGCGCCATAAATATGTTCACACTGTTCGAGGCTTAAATGGACAGGAATAAACATCATGTGAGACACAAGTGTTAGTGAGACAGTCAAGAAGCTGGGGAAGAAAGCCACTCATACACAGCGGTGACAGCCCCGGGCGCACCTCTGCTGGAGCAGGGGCTGGGATACCACGTTTAATTACACCTCTAATACAACATTTTTTACAGTCCCTCTTTTTTAACTTACATAATATCAAAAGTCCATTCAACTCCAGGCACAAACCAGAGACAAAGGCAATTAGGAAAGCGGCTATTACGGCCGCAGTTATATTGGCGTGACAAAGCAGCAATGCACAATCTGAACCTGCCTTGAGCCAGACTGAAAATATTCATGGGGAGAAGTTACCGAGTTGGGGATGTTTGGATCACAAGTAATTATTGCACACTATAATAGATATATAAACATAAAGATTTTATGAGAAGTTATGAAAGAAGAGTAAATTATCCCATAACCCTGCCTCATGGTTTACTAGTCCCTTAGCAATCTTGATATGGAAAATGGACATGAAATATGTCTCCCTTTAGGAGAAGAGGTGGTTCCTAAAGAATCTCTGCATTCAAAGAGGACCCGTCACCTCTCCAGACATGTCTGTTGTAGTAACGACTTGTAACAACATCTATTCTTATGACTCTATGTTGTGCCATTCCTTTATTATTCCTACTAGAAGTTATGAATGAATTGTCAGTGGCTTGCAGTAAAGGTACAGATGGGTGTTACCAGTCAGGGGGGTGTCCCTGTACAGTCTGACAGCAGTAACACTGATAGGACAGAGTTAGACATAACAGCTACTGGTAACACCCAGCAGTACCTTTACTGCAGACTGCTGGCAATTGATTTGTAAACGTCTAGCAGGAATAATACAGGAATGTCACAACATAAAGTTATGGGAATTGTTGTTAGATGGGGAATGTAAGTAGTTACTAAGACAGAAATGGGGGAAGGGAATGTGCACTTGGCAGCTGAAGACATCTGTGTTGGTCCTATGGTCATATGTGCCCGATTGCTGAGAAAAATTATGTTTTAATATATGCAAATGAGCCTCTAGGAGCAACAGGGGCGTTACCATTACACCTAGAGGCTCTGCTCTCTCTGCAACTGCCCCGCCCTCTGCACTTTGATTGACAGGGCTAGATGTAATGACATTTACACTGCCTGGCCCTGTCAGAGTGGACAGGGTGCGGTAGTTGGAGAGAGAGCTGAGCCTCTAGGTGTAACAGTAACGCCCCCATTGCTCCTATAGGCTTATTTCCATATATTAAAACATCATTTTTGCAATGCAGGCACATATGAACATGGGACCAACACAGATGTCTTTGGCTGCCAAGCGCACATGTAACAGGTCAGCCAGTGTCATAGGTACAAATCTGCTAAAAGATGCCCTTTAAAGTACACCACAAAAATGAGGTTTATCCAGTGATATTGCCCATGTGCCCATGTCCACGTGATTTTTTTTTAATATCATTAGAGCAGAAGCTGTTAGATTTTGCACCTTACACACCCAGAAGAGATAGAGTCATAAGTAATGTGTATCCAATGGCATACCAATATCAACTGCTATGGGTCCCAATACTTGGGCAGGAGTCCTCCACAAGTTAAACAAAATGGCTTCTCTAACATATAAGTAGACCAAGGTAATAACTATACGTAACTATGGAACCATCATCCGCAGGATACTGGTAAAGAATGATCAGAAGGGGAGCGATCAGAGGATCACTGCTTTACTGCCATAGGAAATGTTGAGGAATTTGGATAATGGGGAAGGAGTGAAGCAGTGCATAATGGAACACAGAGCAAGGACCGAAAAGTCCATATTAACTATCATCATTCCATTTCCTGAAGTTACACGATGCAGTTGGTGGTCCTAGTATTGTGGGCCCCATGTTTAATTGTTACGCCCCTGGCCATTTCGACAGCCGCTGGAACATTCCATACACAGAAAGGGGGCTAGTTAAGAGACATATGCTACTTTGAATGGAGCGCTCACTGAACTCCTGGTAAGATCTAAGGGATTGACAGCAGTGTCCTTTACAGGGATGTGTTCTGGTAATTGTAAGAATGTTTATTCAACCTCTATATACCACATTTCAAGGTCCACAGTGTGTACCGGATTTTTATAATTGATTTCAAGGCTAAAGGGTTATTCCTGTTTTGTTAAAAATAAAGCAACATTCTCTCCTTGCTGTCAGTGAATTAAAATATTTTTGTTAACTATTCAGAATCTGGAAACCTTTCTGGAGCATGTCAAACTGACGTAGATGAACAGCTCACTGTAAAAATCAATGGGGTACATTTATCAAACTGGTGTAGAATACATAGCATAGCAACCAATACATACAATACATAGAATACATAGCCCATAGCAACCAATCCACCTTTGATTTTCCAAAGGAGCCCTGAAAAATGAAACGTGAAATCTGATTGGTTGCTAACTGAGCAGCTAAGCCAGTTTTCTTTTACACCAGTCTTGATAAATCTCCCCCATTCATTGTGTTTAGGCATTACGCACATACATAGGAGAAACCATGGTCAAATTACCTTATATCTCTTTTTACATCCAGGAACTGGACAGGCAAATGGCTTCTCATCCCCTCCATTCATACACATGGAGCTCAGAATTGCTTCAGAGCTAATGGCACTCTCTGTGGTCCAGGACTCATCACTGTCTGAGTCTTCATAGTCTACTTCTTCCTCATCATATTCGCTACCTGTGGAAAAAGAGAATATATAAATAGAACCTATGGCTGATGGTGGATATCATCGGTGAATCGTTACTATGGAACATTCCTTAATACTGGAGTACTGCTGCACATGACATCATTGAGATATAAGATGGACACTGGATCATTAAAATATTTACCAAAGCCAAAAATGTTTCGCATACTAGCAGTAAGAGATTCGGCAATGCCAGATCCAGAGCCTGCTGGATGTCTTACCGCTAGTGTGAAACTAGCCTAAAAAACATTACTCAACACTTCTATCTCCCGCCGATCCAGTGCAGATGCTACAACGGTCCCCCATCAGGTTTTGTTTACAAGCTGCCAGAGATGACATCACCAAGGTAATGCAGTTTGTACAACATTTGACCACAGAGGCCACTGATTGGCATCAGTAGTCACAAGCTGGTATGGCACGTCATCACCAGTAAGTTGTCATGTCAAAGTCATGGACAGCAGTTTTGCAAACATCTCATTTAGCTAAAAGACTTGAAAAGTATAGTGGAAAAACCCAGGGGCGGACTGGCCATAGACCTTACAGGGAAATTTCCTGGTAGGCCGATACCCAGGGGCCCATCCCATCTGAGTAAATAAGAATCTGATGCTCCCTGAACTAATTAATGGTAGGAGCATCAGGGACATATGTACTTGTCCGACAGCCGCAGGGGTCCTCCTGAATTCAACTATATTGCTGTCCTCAGGATGGTAATAAAATGAAATACTGCAGAAGGTGGGGAGGTCTTTGTGCTGCACTGTGGTATTCTGTGCTGGACTGCGGTATTGCTGCCCCCCTCACACTTCTGTTGTCGACTGTTTGTGTCATCCCTGCCTACTTGTGTTGTCCCTCCTGCTGTCAGTTCGGACCTGTCTACAACATGGGGCCATGTTTAGGGTTTTTTATTTCCAAGGCCACGTCAAGTTCCCAATCTGACCCTAGAAAAACCCTTCTCTGCGTTTTTGAATCTACTACAAGAGAGTCCTTCATTGCTGATGACTTACCAGGGCACGGTAAAAGTTGGTGGTTCCTGAGGAAAACAATGAAGGGCCCCTCCTGAGCAATACAGCCATTATACTACTTAAATAATACAGCCATACAATGTCATCTAACAGTACCAGTATGTATTTTCACATCTCATTTTCCTACACATCCCTTACTTATACCTCTAACGTGCCCATAGGCCTCCTTGCAAGCAGTTAATGGCAAATATTGTCCTTTTGGCATATACTGGGCTGGTATGCATCGACAAGCCACATAACTTTTTTTCACAAGGGAGCCTATGGGTGATGTATCCCATTGTATGCATGTACAGTGAGATGTGTCACCATCTTCCAACTGACTCGGAGGTAGAAATCAGGAGATCCTCCTGATGTATATGTCTCTGACACAGGTCCAAAATGAGATATGAATAGTTCCTAATAAGGCCATGCAATACCTAAATAGCAGTACTGTACAGTGCTAATAATATCACTATGCAAAATACCAGGGGATTATGTCTGGTGTAGAAGAGTGGTGGAGGCCCCTAAAAGGTGGACAATTAACCTCTTTTGCCCACGATATACTCCAGCCTTGCGTTAGGCAAGTACAAAAGGCTGGCTACATCTCTTACACAAGACCCTGTTACTCAAGAATTTATACCATCAAATGAAAAAGAGGAGGGTTTTAGAACAAAATGAGACTGCAAGCAAAACCCACGAACATTACTGTCCTGCACCGCTAAGCTCTTCGTCTTGTGACTAGCATGAAAAACCTTTCTCCAAGGTAGGGAGCAAAGCTCACCATCCCAGTGCCTGAGAGCTGCCCAATGCTTAGGAGCATAATTCTACAGATCATAAACCGTGTCAAATAATATGTTGACAAGTCCTAATGCATTTACTAGCCCTGTGGAATTAATGGGAATTATGTCAGGACATTAATAAGAGTTACAGCAATTACGGTCGCACAGTTCAGTCCCTCAGGTGTGGGAATGAATGGCATTGTAAGGCCGGCCAGGCCTGGGTTCTGTGCGCAGCACAAGGTGTCCGGGCACCTGGAGCTCATTTCTCTTTTCATTTCAATTTGTGTTTTAAGCTTATTAATCAAGCTGTCGGAAGGGGAGCAATGCAATCGAGGGGGGTGGTGGGCTCGTTTTACTACTGTGCTGTAATCAAAGGAAATCTGAAAGCTGAGACTCTACAAAATTCAGTACATGGGACTGTACCCTTCTGTAATGGGAACACTCAAGCGGAGAGTGAAAGATATACATTATGGAGGTAAAACTAATTCTTTATACCCTGTATACAAGGAACATGTTCTATGGGGAGGTACCTAACATGTAGTTACTTTCTCCAGACTCAAAATGACTACAATTCACTTAAATAAGAACTCCCAACAAAAATTTTATTCCATGTCCTGCTAGAAATGTACATGATGTAATCTGTAGTGAATGTCATTTTCTTACCAGTGTCTGAATTTTTGACTTATATCATCCTGAAGTTTCTTATCTGTGTCATGTGACCAGCAATTAGACCCACCAACTCACACACAGACTTATGTGTGGACAGGAAGTCTAATTCTCTATGTATTCCTATGAGACTGAAAGTGAGGCTCCCATAGGAATGAATAGAGCAGTTACTGGCTTCCTGTCCTGGGTCAGTTGGAGGTCAGGGAGTTGGTCACATGACCCAGCTACAATAAGAAGAGAGGTTTTTACTCACAGAAACAGTCACTGATAAGAAAATGACAATCACTATAGATTATATCATGCACCTTTCGAACTGGTCAGAGAATAAAAATTTTTGCAGGAGTTCTTCTTTAAAGGGAATGTGTCACCCATGATTTTTCTGCTGATTTTTAAACCAGATAACGACACATATCTTTTGTTTTTCTAACCTGTTTGTATTTTCTGATTGCAGATTTTTGTATTCTGTTTCCTGAGCATAATTATGGGGGCGGCCATCTTGTCTGAGTTGTTCTTAACCGCATTTAGAGATATGCATTACGGCAGCCACCATGGGCCATAGACAGAGTGGTCTGGATGGAGATGATCCTATTGACTTCTATGCAGTGGCATACCTCCAATAGAGGCAGACCTCGTGACGGCTAAGGGGCACGGAAGAAAGGGGGTCCCACACATGGAACTTGCTCTTCTCTTCCCTGGATGAAAACGCTGCACTTTCACACAGTCGCCACTGGGCAAAGGTCAATTCTAAGAGATTATTACAGCTTCCATGGTAGTTGTATTAATTCCTATGGACTGAGCTCCCCCTAGTGGTGGCTGCAGACAGCCACCTAGCTTTGTAATAGAAAAGAAAAAGTTTAACAATGTATATCTTAGAAATAAAGTGATAACAATGATCATCATATATTTGAAGTACCTGTTTCACTTTTTCTGTCATAAAAGTTACATAAAGTGGGTGAGACACACAACTTTTTTTTAATTATAATCCATAGTTAATTAAAATTTCTTCCACTTGATTAAAAAAACACCACCACATACATTTGTCAGAAATCTTGGGCATGTTCTGCATTACTTGGGAGTGATTGACACATGTACACTGGGAAACTAGGTGCACTGGGCCCGCACTAAGTTTTGCTAAGGGGCCCTATGAGATCTGTATGTGTCCCTGCTTCTGTGGGAGAGTTTTCTAGGCCTGCTCTGTGACCTGTGCAGAGGTCAGGAGGTTTATATACTAAGCTGCAATATAACCTATTGTGAATGGTGGATCTTGTGTAATCAGTCATTGTAATCCTGCCTGTGATGATAATGATAATGAAGACCAAGTGGCGCCTATTATTAAGCTTAGTGGCCAGTGCGAAAAATGCAGGATTTTAGAATTATTATTTTAAATATAGTTTTTTAAAGACAGTAACATTAAAAACTAAAAATAACATCAGCAAAAAATATTTTAAAATATATTTACCATAAAAACCTGATTTGAACAATAGGTCATTTTCTGATGACACATTCCCTTTAAGATGGCCATATAAATAAGATTAGTATTGGCCAGAATGTGACCGATCAACGGTGCAACAAAATGCTAGACTAAAGTGGCATAGGAGAGAGTGAACCTGCAGAGTGGGCTTGCTCAAAGTAGTGAATGATCAGTCACGATTTTAAGTGAACATGCTGTAACTTCAGGCGACAACGGACAAAAAAAAATCTAACAACACATTTTTGGCAAACAGTAGTCTGCCGCCGGCCATCAGTCACATAGAATTTTAAAATGATCGTCTGAATTGGTCAAAATTGGAGATTTCATTTATCTTGCCACAAAACAAGCCCTAAACTGAGAAGAAAAAAAATTTAAAATGCACAGAAGAGGAAAGAAAGTAAAGCTCCCTTTTAACTTATACATTTTGTAAAGTAATGCCCCAACAAAATGTAATTATCCCCCTGAATGATTCTAATAATACTGTACAGCAGGACACATGGAAATCAAATTCCCACTGCTGTCCTGCAAGTTCCAACAACAGAATACAGGCACCATGCACAGGCAACAGTCTGTGTTCTGTGAACAGACCTCCCAAAGGGTCTATATTGATTATGGGAGGGATGCTCAACCTGCGGCCCTCCAGCTGTTGTAACACTACAACTTCCACCATGTCCTGCTGTAGGCTGATAGCTGTAGGTTGTCCGGGCATGCTGGGAGTTGTAGTTTTGGAACAGCTGGAGGGCCACAGGTTGAGCATCCCTGGATTATAGCAATGTGCATATTGACAGCAGGTTGCATTGCTCCTTTTCCAGCTGATCAGTCACCATTTTTATTCTGTCCTAGGTGAGGAAGAGTGACAGATTCCTTGAGCAAAATGCTGGGTTGTTCACTCTGCGTTGACATCTGTTTAGGAAATCTGGCTGCCTGACCTGCTCCCTATCAAGTGGACAAAAAACTGTTGCCACCTCACTGCAGTCAATGGGGATCCGGGAGTGAAGTAGAGGATCCGGATCCTGCGAGATCTAGCAGGCTGCACTGTGCTGGAACTGCTGCTAGAGATGTAAACGAGGACTTACTTTTTTGTTTATTTGCTTTCTTAAAGTCCCTCCTGAGCAGTTCCAGTGGGACCAGATTGCTGGAGCCTGCTCAATGCAATGCACACACTTGGGAGTCCTCATATTCCTGAGTATAAGGCCTCAAGCACATGAACACAATTTGCGGCCCCCGGTTACCGCAGACAAATCCAGACCCATTCAACCTGAATGGGTTCGTGATCCACAAAAAAATAGGATATATGCGGAGGCACAGAGAGAAACCCCACAGAAGCACTCCATGCCTCCGTTCTGCACGGTTCCTTCTGGATTGTGGACCCATTACATTAAATGGGTCCACATCCTTGATATGGTGTGCATATATTGCCGGTGCCCATATATTGCAGACCCACTGTGGGCTAGCTCCAATACAGGCACGGCCAGGCAACAGCTGCGTGCATGAGGCCTAAGAAGAAAGCTGTAAATCATCTGCAGAAGGGCAGGAGGCAGCCGCAGCTCATGAAGACAAGGATCCCAGCGCTTAGGTCCTGCTGGAGCTTGCCAATAATGATTTAAGGGTCTCTGTCACCAGTATATGCTACCCTCACATAGGGTGGTATGAGTGGTGACAAATTCCCTTAAAAGGGGTTGTGCCACAAACAATAGTCAACCTTTTTTAAACCAGCACCTGGATCTAAATACTTTTGTAATTGCATATAATTAAAAATATAGTATAGCCACTGAGCTATTCATTAACTGTATCTGTATAGCGCCACCTGCTGTTTATTGTTTTCCTTATTTTTCTGTCCACCTCACTGAGGTGGTCGCACATGCTCAGCTAAAATATTTAACTGCCACCAGCCATATGTTCTGTTAAAAGCTGTGGCAGTTACAGGGAAAGAGCTGAAGCAGAAAGGACACGGTCCCTGAGAAAGCACAAGCTCCTGAGCTGTGATAGGTATAGAGCTGAAGCAGAAATGACACACCCCTGAGCAGAACAAAAAAAGCTATTAATAGAAAAATCTCTGGATCCATGTGAGGATCAATCATGACATTATCCTTTTAAATAACTGTCAGTTCAAAGATGTCTGACCAGCAGGTATGACACTGCTCACCCGTTTACCAAGGGCCAACTCTGGCATTCTTCGTCCTTGTGCACAGAAGATAGAACAAAAATATTCTGCACTGCTTATTGGCTGTTCATCCGTCTGGCTGATTCCCAGCACTAATGCCGGAAACAGGCCGGATCCCCAGCAGGTCCCATTATAGTCAATGGGACCAGGCGGTGCTCCTCCCCTTTCTGAATATGCTGGATACAATAAACTCTGGCTGGCTGTTCCTCTGCTGGAACAGCCTGTCAGAAGATTTTACTGCTAGTGTGAAACTAGCCTTAGCGTGCATGGACAACTTAAGGAGGACCTGCGAGTTCTTACTATGTAGAAATGCATTAAAAAAAAGATTTTTTTTTTTTTTACTATTCCCTGTATTATACATTTCCAGGAGGAATAAAACAAGAACAGAACAATGCAGGGTTTCAAGGTCCAATATCTTGCAAACTGAATAGGGTTTACAAAAGGCCATTCACATCTAAAACATACATTTTAGAGAATACTGCTGCTCATCAAATTTGCAGAATACTCTACAGTCATGGCCAAAAGTTTTGAGAATGATACAAATATTAATTTTTACAAAGTCTACTGCTTCAGTTTTTATAATGGCAATTTGCATATACTCCAGAATGTTATAAAGAGTGATCAGCGTAACAGCAATTACTTGCAAAGTCAATATTTGCCTAGAAAATGAACTTTATCCCCCAAAACACATTTCAACATCATTGCAGCCCTGCCTTAAAAGGACCAGCTAACATCATTTCAGTGATTGCTCCATTAACACAGGTGTGGGTGTTGTTGAGGACAGGGCTGGAGATCAATCTGTCATGATTAAGTAAGAATGACACCACTGGACACTTTAAAAGGAGGCTGGTGCTTGGCATCATTGTTTCTCTTCTGTTCATCATGGTTATCTCTAAAGAAACACGTGCAGTCATCATTGCACTGCACAAAAATGGCCTAACAGGGAAGAGTATCGCAGCTAGAAAGATTGCACCTCAGTCAACAATATATCGCATCATTAAGAACTTCAAGGAGAGAGGTTCCATTGTTGCCAAAAAGGCTCCAGGGCGCCCAAGAAAGACCAGCAAGTGCCAGGACCGTCTCTTAAAAGTGTTTCAGCTGCGGGATCGGGCTACCAGCAGTGCAGAGCTTGCTCAGGAATGGCAGCAGGCAGGTGTGAGTGCATCTGCACGCACTGTGAGGCGGAGACTCTTGGAGCAAGGCCTGGTCTCAAGGAGGGCAGCAAAGAAGCCACTTCTCTCCAGAAAAAACATCAGGGACAGACTGATATTCTGCAAAAGGTACAGGGAGTGGACTGCTGAGGACTGGGGTAAAGTCATTTTCTCTGATGAATCCCCTTTTCGATTGTTTGGGACATCTGGAAAACAGCTTATTCGGAGAAGACGAGGTGAGTGCTACCACCAGTCTTGTCTCATGCCAACTGTAAAGCATCCTGAAACCATTCATGTGTGGGGTTGCTTCTCAGCCAAGGGAATCGGCTCTCTCACAGTCTTGCCTAAAAACATAGCCATAAATAAAGAATGGTACCAGAATGTCCTCCGAGAGCAACTTCTCCCAACCGTCCAAGAGCAGTTTGGCGATCAACAATGCCTTTTCCAGCATGATGGAGCACCTTGCCATAAAGCAAAGGTGATAACTAAATGGCTCAGGGAACAAAACATAGAGATTTTGGGTCCATGGCCTGGAAACTCCCCAGATCTTAATCCCATTGAGAACTTGTGGTCAATCATCAAGAGACGGGTGGACAAACAAAAACGTACAAATTCTGACAAAATGCAAGCATTGATTGTGCAAGAATGGACTGCTATCAGTCAGGATTTGGTCCAGAAGTTGATTGAGAGCATGCCAGGGAGAATTGCAGAGGTCCTGAAGAAGAAGGGTCAACACTGCAAATATTGACTTGCTGCATTAACTCATTCTAACTGTCAATATAAGCTTTTGTTACTCATAATATGATTGCAATTATATTTCTGTATGTGATAAAAACATCTGACAAACACACATAAAAACCAGAGGGCAGCAGATCATGTGAAAATATAATATTTGTGTCATTCTCAAAACTTTTGGCCTTGACTGTATGTACTGTAGGAATCGGAGAGGAGGAAGTTTTTTGCAACAGCTTTGACCATTTGCATCAAAATCCACATATACCGAATACCTACATATAGATTTTGCAGGGAAGAAAACTTCTACTTGAACTCACCCTAAACCCATCTCGAAAACTAACCCCTTCCAACTAATCAGTTGTTCTTGTAAGCACCACTTTATAGATTATAAACTTGTGTGCTCCAGGCAATCTAAGAATAATCTACATTATATGTGCATATGAATGTATTACTTAGAAATGTTTTAAGAAATGTAGAAACATAGACCTATAGAAATATATAATCATATTTGACAAATCTAGAAAAAAAAGACTTATAAAATTTGTATATAAAATGTAATAGTATATGAACATGGCCATAATGAATTTGTACATTAGATGTATTCAGTACCATCAGATTTATTCTTTCCCTCCTGCAAAAAATGTGTATTTTGCTTTATTTGAAGAAATCTTTATGAAGTAACAGATGGTTACTTCTGTTACTTTCCCCATATTACAGGGTTTAGTCCTATTTGTAAGGTACTTTCCAGTTTAATTATCATGAGCTTGGTTCTAATTTATGCCGTATATAAATCTGTTAGGTTGGTTAAGCAATAAAATTAAAAAAAAAAACAAAGATTATATCTCCCAGGAGATAAAGAGAAACCTAGGAACTATATACGGAGTACATTATAAATCGACCACTAACTATATAAAATGTGCTGTACTGCAGGATTACTGTGTAAACTCCCCTAGGATAACACTTTTTCAGATTAAAGGATTCATTCACATAAAAGAGTTGGGTATCTGTAAATACTTAATCATGTATTATTTCTCACAGTATGTATATTACACTTCAGAGCTGTATTCACAATTCTGCTGTTGTCTATTGATGATTGTTGATTGTTTCCAATGACAACCAGTAGTATTGCCATAGCAGCCCTGGTCTAGTAATTTAAGCTGGCCGTACACATTTAGATAGATGGCAGCAGTTTATCTCCTTAGGCTACTTTCACACTAGCCTTTACTACGGATCCGGCGGGTGAAGGGGCCCGCCGGATCCGTAGTGATATAATACAACCTTGTGGATCCGTAATGAACGAATCCGGTTGTATTATCTTTAACATCTTTTAAACGGATCCGGAATTAACTCCATTGAAAGTCAATGGAGGACGGATCCGTTTACTAGTGTGTTACACCAAACGGATCCGTCCCCATTGACTTGCATTGGGGGTCATTCGGGATCCGTCTTGGTGCCGATGCCCAGACCGGAGAGCAAACCGCAGTTCAGTTTTGTCCCCATTGACAATGAATTGGGACAAAACTGAAGCGTTTTATTCCGGTATTGAGCCCCTATGATGGAACTCAATACTGGAATTCCAAAACGCTAGTGTGAAAGTAGCCTTAATTGCAAAAGGATCAGGCAATTGAACCCAACATGCCTGACCTTTATCTCCCTCCACATCAGCCATCGGAGACAGTCGGAGGGCCCACCATACATATTAGTTTGACTGATACACTTTAAATGTGTAAGACCAGCTTAAGGATGGGTAATGCAGGGTTAATTAACTTAAAGGAGTTATCACATGAAAATCATTTATCCCCTAGTATCACTGCTGGCCCCCCACCAGCACAGGATCCTCACCATCACTGAATGGACTGGCGGTCACGCATGCTCGCTGCCACTTCATTCAGTCTTTAGGGACTGACAGAGGTAGCCAAGTGCAGTTGCATGAGTGACCACTTCTCCAATCAGTCCTTTGTTATAGGTGCCAGTCCCAGTAGTGACGCAATCATACATTTATCACCTATCCTATTGGGTCACGTGTTCAGATTCAGAGCAAAAAACATGCACGTCAATATGTGGACAACACTTTTGAAAACACATTGGTTTGTAAGTTCTTCTGCCCCCCTGCTTCCATTCATTTCTATGGGGGAGACGGAAATTGGCGAGCCAGTGCTCGGCTATTTTCGACGGCCCCATTGAAATGAATGGAGGACCACTGCGCATGCGCAGTGCGCCCTCCATTAGTTTCCCCGCTACGTTCTCATTGTAGGTGCGGGTCCCAGTTGTGGGTGGGTGGCACCTATCAAACAATGAGGGAATATCCTAGCCATATGCCCCCACTGTATGTGATGGCAAAACCCCTTTAAGACTACTTTCACACTTGCGTTTACATTTTCTGATATTGAGATCCGTCATAGGATCTCAATACCGGAGAAAAACGCTTCCTTTTTGTCATTATTCATTGTCAATGGGGACAAAACGGAACTAAACAGAGTGCTTCAAAATGCATTTCGTTTCCGTTAGGTTGCGCTCCCATACCGTAGAGCAAACTGCAGCAAGCTGCGGATTTCTTTCTGTTATGAGATGCGGAGCAAAATGGATCTGGCATGACCCACAATGCAAGTAAATGGGGACGGATCTGACACAATCGAAAATGGATCTGTCCCCCATTGACTTTCAATGGTGTTCATGACGGATCCGTCATTGCTATGTTAAAGATAATACAAACTGATCCATTCATAACAGATGATGATGGTTGTATTATCAGTAACGGAAGTGATTTGCTGATCCCTGCCGGATCAGGCAAAAAAAGTGTGAAAGTAGCCTAACCTGAATGTGTGAACATAACCTAACACTTGGTTTGATTGCTGGAGCTACGCATGAGAGATGCCTCCAGCCAAGTCTGCTAAAGAGGCTGTCTCATGAAAGGGTTCCCTATCAAATGAATGGTGATTCATGTAATGTGCAGAGATGTCAGATCTGCCAGAATGGGAACCTCCATTACAGACCAGTTTTCCCTTTCTGACAAATAGTGGTGGATCAGAGAAGATTAGCCCCTCTATCACATATGGCCAAGGGTTGTTCTGCATACATATGGGCAAAGCTGGGTCATCCTCCTCCCAAAATACAAGAAAAATGCTTGCTCTTCATAGGTACACATCCCCATCTGGTAAAACATTTACCATATATACATATATATATATATACTACATTTAGTAATAAACTTCTAGTAGGAATAATACAGGAATGGCACAACACATAGATACAGTGCCTTGCGAAAGTATTCGGCCCCCTGGAACTTTTCAACCTTTTGCCACATTTCAGGCTTCAAACAAAAAGATACAACATTTTAAATTTTTGGTGAAGAATCAACAACAAGTGGGTCACAATTGTGAAGTGGAACGAAATTTATTGGATCATTTAAACCTTTTTTGTAATAATAAAACTGAAAAGTCTGGCGTGCAAAATTATTCGGCCCATTTACTTTCAGTTCAGAAAACTCACTCCAGAAGTTCATTGAGGATCTCTGAATGATCCAATGTTGTCCTAAATGACTGATGAAGATAAATAGAATCCACCTGTGTGTAATCAAGTCTCCGTATAAATGCGCCTGCTCTGTGATAGTCTCAGGGTTCTGCATCATGAAGACCAAGGAAAACACCAGGCAGGTCCGTGATACTGTTGTGGAGAAGTTTAAAGCCGGATTTGGATACCAAAAGATTTCCCAAGCTTTAAACATCCCAAGGAGCACTGTGCAAGCAATCATATTGAAATGGAAGGAGTATCAGACCACTGCAAATCTACCAAGACCCGGCCGTCCCTCTAAACTTTCATCTCAAACAAGGAGAAGACTGATCAGAGATGCAGCCAAGAGGCCCATGATCACTCTGGATGAACTGCAGAAATCTACAGCTGAGGTGGGAGAGTCTGTCCATAGGACAACAATCAGTCAGTCGAACACTTCACAATTCTGGCCTTTATGGAAGAGTGGCAAGAAGAAAGCCATTTCTCAAAGATATCCATAAAAAGTCTCATTTACAGTTTGCCACAAGCCACCTGGGAGACACACCAAACATGTGGAAGAAGGGGCTCTGGTCAGATGAAACCAAAATCCAACTTTTTGGAAACAATGCAAAACGATATGTTTGGCGTAAAAGCAACACAGCTCATCACCCTGAACACACCATCCCCACTGTCAAACATGGTGGTAGCAGCATCATGGTTTGGACCTGCTTTTCATTAGCAGGGACAGGGAAGATGGTTAAAATTGATGGGAAGATGGATGGAGCCAAATACAGGACCATTCTGGATGAAAACCTGTTGGAGTCTGCAAAAGACCTGAGACTAGGACGGAGATTTATCTTCCAACAAGACGATGATCCCAAACATAAAGCAAAATCTACAATGGAATGGTTCAAAAATAAACGTATCCAGGTCTTAGAATGGCCAAGTCAAAGTCCAGACCTGAATCCAAGTGAGAATATGTGGAAAGAGCTGAAAACTGCTGTTCACAAATGCTCTCCATCCAACCTCATAGAGCTCAAGCTGTTTTGCAAGGAAGAATGGGCAAGAATTTCAGTCTCTAGATGTGCAAAACTGATAGTGGAGACATACCCCAAGCGACTTGCAGCTGTAATCGCAGCAAAAGGTGGCGTAACAAAGTATTAATGCAAGGGGGCCGGATAATTTTGCACGCCCCACTTTTCAGTTTTATTATTACAAAAAAAGTTTAAATGATCCAATAAATTTCGTTCCACTTCACAATTGTGACCCACTTGTTGTTGATTCTTCACAAAAATTTAAAATGTTATATCTTTTTGTTTGAAGCCTGAAATGTGGCAAAAGGTTGAAAAGTTCCAGGGGGCCGAATACTTTCGCAAGGGCACTGTATATGAAAAGATTCTCCAGAATTGTTATAGCAAGGTCGAATGTATGTATCTACTAAAACAGACATGCCAGGAGAGGTGGTAGGTCCTTTTTAATTTGATTTATGTATAAACCTAACGATTATTATTACTATTATTAATATGGTTCTGCCTGACTGGAGCAGAAATATTTTTCCAAGTCTGGTAGCTGAAAGCTGCAAGAGAGATTGGCTTTAATATTTAAACTTTCACCCCACGGCCATAAAACTGATGGCAGTGTAATCTATCCCTTGTCTAGATTGAGGCATAAGCAGGAAAAAACATGGTGTAGTTTTCAGAAAACAAAGCAGGACATTTTCCACCTCCAGTCACGGGATGTTAATGGCATTCTGGCAAATGTTTAAACGATCTCCACGCCGCCCCTCCATCAAACACTCAGCAAGAATTAAAAACAGTTGGGGCAAGAAAAATGAACATCTGGTACAAGCTTATACTGTATGCGCCTTCGAAGCACTCCCTAATTAATGTGGTTTTGGCATGTGTTACTGGAGAATGTAATTATAAGATAGAAACACAATTCTGAATAAGCTTACTAACAAACTCCCTGGCCGCATATAAAGAGGCTGTCCAACTGTTTAGAGAACCTAGTGGATCTTCGAGGCTTGGAAGAGGAAACACTATTGGGTGTATGAATGGGAACAGGCACTGATACATGAACACTACAGCGAGCTAATATATGAATCACTGAATAGTATTCACAACTCTTTTGGGTTTAGGCTGTGTTTCAGTTAGGTTTAGGATGTGTTTACCCTTGAGCTTTATGCTTTCCATTGGGGGCTCTGGTATAGCACAGTTTGAACACTATTTTTACCTCAAGATACCTGTAACCCAGTGGGAACCTAAAAGCCCCACTGTGATTAGGCAGGAGTTGTTGGTGTCCATTTGCAAACTGATAAAAGAAAGTCATGATGCTAATGCGGATATGCCTTACAGAAAAAAAAATATATGTAATCTCCTCTTTATGGTGACCAGACCATCTAATGTGCGTGGACGATGCCCAACTCTCCTAAGATGACAGATGTCAAAGAAAAGAAGGATGAGACAGTTGGATTTCAGCATACCCAATACTTTTGTTCTCAAGTAAGATAAGTCACTGCCATAGAAGTTTGGCTGCAGCCTCCTCCCCTCTCTACAGACAACATATACAGATGCATGCTCGGCCAAGCCTAGTGTGCATGTGTATGGGAAGGGTCTAGTGCGACAGCTGTTGGCCATAAACTATCTGAGGTGTATGGCTGGCTTAATTCTTAAAGGGCATGTACTGTACCAGCACACTTGAACCTTTTAATATATGCAAATGAGCCTCTAGGCAGGGGCATTGCCGTTACACCTAGAGGCTCATTTGCATATATTAAGAGAAGCACACATGACACAGGCCAGCCAGTTTCATAGGTACAAATCTGCAAACAGATGCCCTTTAAATTAATTTAACCCCTTCGCTACCAGCGTTGCACACATACGGCACTGGAGCAATGGGCAAACATGGCACCCACTCACACGTGCAGTGGGCGCTATGGCCAGAAGGCCTCCGCTGTTTCAAACAGCAGAGACCCGCAGCTAATGACTGCAACAGGCAATAATGAGCAATTCTGTACCACTATTGATATATAATTAATAGGGATGAGCAAATCAACTTCGGATGAAACATCCGAAGTCAATTTGCATAAAACTTCATTTGAATACTGTACAGAGCGACCGCTTCATACAGTATTAGAATGTATTGGCTCCGATGAGCCGAAGTTATTACTTTGCGAAGTCTTGTGAGACTTCGCATAATAACTTCATAGATTAATTTGTAGTGGTACCTTGGAACCGAACCCGACTTTGGGAAATGTTTTTTTACAGTAAAAATGAATTTATGAAGTTACTGTGCGAAGTCTCGCGAGACTTCGCAAAGTAATAACTTCGGCTAATTGGAGCCAATACATTCTAATACTGTATGGAGCTCCCGCTCCGTACTGTATTAGAACGATGTTTTATGCGAATCGACTTCGGAAATATGTGGTTTTGTTGTAATCGTACTGACCCAGTGAATGAAGGGCATGTTTTGCTGCAAAGGGAACGCTGTAGGGACAAAATGCGTAAAACGGTGGAGGAATTGTGTTTTTTTTTCCAATTCCATACCCTTTTAAAATATTTTTCCTAGTTCCCACTACATTGTATGCCACATTAAATGGTGGCAATAGAAAGTACAACTTGTTTTGCAAAAAATAAGCCCTCATACAGCGATGTGAATAGAAAAATTAAAAAGTTAGGGCTCAAGGAAGATAGCGAAGAAAAATGAAAACGCAAAAAACGAAAAACCTCTGGTATCATAAGGGTTAATGGCCTAATGATACATCTCATACTATAGTACCATTTGGAAAAGTTGGCGTTTCCTAATCCCGCTCACAGTGGAGGGGGATATAGCAAAGAAACCAAGAAAGAGAGCGCACAATCGTGTAATACGTTTTTTACACAAAGGTGGTAAAATAAATGTAACAGTTGGAGGCTCACCTTTTAGGGTTGTGCTTAAAGGCACAACTCTATTGACAGCATAGAAACAGTATTGAAGATTGGATCCAACAAATGCAGCCGCAGAGAGTGTAATCTTGAAATAGGAATGCCAAAAGGTCCCATCAAGAGAGATGCATAGAAGGGTAAAATTTCCTGCTTTTAGGCGCAAATTGATGTAGGTCCAATACCTTCTTAGGATTTAATTTGGCAATATTTTATTATATTACCAGCATGCAAGTGACATAAACAACGTGTTTCGGGGAATACAAGGTCCCCTTCATCAGGTTACAACACTTCAGTTACTAAGTGTTGTAACCTGATGAAGGGGACCTTGTATTCCCCGAAACGCGTCGTTTATGTCACTTGCATGCTGGTAATATAATAAAATATTGCCAAATTAAATCCTAAGAAGGTATTGGACCTACATCAATTTGTGCCTAAAAGCAGGAAATTTTACCCTTCTATACTATAGTACCATGTCAGTTAAAGGTTGGGTTCACATCTGCATTGTGAACTCCGACATAGCTGGATACCACCGTGCACCACCATATCCCCATTCACTGTAATGGAATTCGGCGGTAATCCGTCCGCTTTCTGGCATGTATGCTGACTTTCAGCCGGATAAAATATGTTCCGTGTAGCATTTTTTGTTCGGCTTAAAGCTGGCATGTACACTGGATACAGTGACCGGATTACAGTGTCGGAGTTCACAACGCAGATGTGAACCCGTCCTTAGGCATTCCAGATTATGGGAAGTTACCATTGTTTATAAACCATTTGAATTGTCAGGGGATTAAGAATTGCTAATCCAATTTTACAGGAAACAAACATCTTAAAATGTAACTTGTCTTGAACTTGAACTTGAACGTGTCTTCAAATAGCGATGGCAAGAAACTTCAATCCTGTGAGAACAAAATTGGCCTCTCCTTGTGTACATAACTATTTCAGATGCTGAACCGCCAGGATATATGCTGTATGTATTCTGCACTATATAAAGTGAAATCGTACTCTTAATCCCACATGAGGCCCTTACTGCGTCTCTTTGATGTCAGCACTACTTAGGATCGACCTGACTAATTAGAAGTTTTGAAGTCTGATCTACAGGGATCCCCCCACTGTGGCCGAGGCTCTGAGATGTCACCTGCGGAGTTTGGAACACAGTTCCGTGCTCAGCTGTCTATGCTTTCAGATGTGGTACCGTTTAGGACCACAGTGTACAAGGCCTGTAATGGGTTTAATAAAGTAAATGTAACAACAAATGCAAACCATATTTAGGCTTCTACTAGCCCTTCACTGTGCTGTTAGGGTAAACTCCAGTACAACGCGCTTCTTCTTTGGTAAGGCTGATAAAAGTAGTACAGCGAATTACTAAAAACACATTTGTGTTTGATGGCAGATTAATAAGTAAAAACGGAATTAATGGATTTTAATATTAGATTTAAATTGAAAACACAACTTTTTAAAAACAATAAAAATTGCTACTCGACTTCCAGGTGCGTAGCATGACACAGCCCATAACTAGCGCCATTCTCATCCCTGCTACATACTATGGAAATTTTTTTAAGAGCGCCATTTCATATATCTCTGTAAAACTGAAGTTTGTTGGAGTAATAAGTGCCAAATTTATTAAAGGGCATCTCTCAGCAGATTTGTACCTATGAAACTGGATGACCTGTTGGCAGCTGAAGGCATCTGTGTTTGTCCCATGTTCATATGTGTCCGCATTGCTGAGAAAAAAGAAGTTTTAATATATGCAAATGAGCCTCTAGGAGCAATGGGGGCGTTGCCATTACACCTAGAGGCTCTGATCTCTCTGCAACTGCCACGCCCTCTGCACTTTGATTGACACGGAAAGGTAGTGAAAATGTCATCACGCCTGCCTGGCCGTTTCAATAAAAGTGCACAGCGTGCGGCAGTTGCAGAGAGAGCAGAGGTACAAAGCTGCTGACAGATGCCCTTTAAAGGGTGCTTGGTTCTCAAATAATTTGGGCTGTTCCAAAAAATAAAATTAAATCTACGCCTGTCTGAGCACTAAAATTTGTACCATCTTCTACCTTTTGGAATAACCCATCTGTCAGTAAATTGATGGCCATGCCCTTTCCTTGTTAGCCCTGCCCACCTCTCTGACCACTTGTCAAACCTGACAAATTCACAAATTTTAGGGCAAATATAGCATGCTCCATGACTTTTCTATGCCAAATTAATGGCGCAAACTGCAGGATAAATTCCCCCAATGTGTGCAATATAGTGTCTATGGGGTAGAATAGTTATTGCCATTTTCAGTCTTAACAAGTTAGAGTAAATTGTGGCAAACGTATTAAAGAGGTGCACACCTCTGGCGCATCTTTGGGTTGTCCAAATTAAATTTAGGCAACTTTCACACTCACTGTAAGCTTTTTCGGCAGGCTGTTCTGGCAGGGGAACAGCCTGCCGGATCCATACTACCATACTACCATTTGCACACATGTGCTGCCGGAAGTCTGCCCGGCCCCATTCAGTATAATGTAGACCAGCCAGATATCCAGCCGCAGCATGACAAACGTGCCGAAAGTTGGCCGGACAAAAAAACGCTGCACGTTGCAGTTTTATGGATAGTATGGATCCGGCAGGCTGTTCCTCTGCCGGAAAAGCTTACAGCGAGTGTGAAAGTAGCCTTACATTTGCTATGAACAGGAGTCCATTGGTGCTGATTTTTGTGCTAGTGTCTTTAGAATTGATAAATTTGTCAGAGTATTTCTGGCTGCTCCCCCAATGCTTAAGGCTCCCCCACATGATAATGTACATATTGCAATTCTTGTACCTTGATAGAGGTAGAAAAAAAGACATTATGAAAAGTTAAAGTACAGATTTACTAATCCGGTCTAATAGTCAGTGTAAACTCAGAGCCCTATTATACCGAACGATTTTCAGGCCAATTATCGGGAACGAGCGTTCATAGGAGTGCTCATTCCTGATAACTGGCCTATACAATTGTGCCACTGATCAACTGATGAACAAGCAAATGCTCATTTGTTGGCTGATACTAATAAATGCAAGAAATAATAACTACACATGTATGTACTTTTCAGATTATTGCCTCTTTAGTACATAATATGTTCACTTTTCTGTGTTTTTTTCCGTCTGCAAGCCGAATCTTACATTTTAGATTTCCACATGGCCGTAACTACCAGGATAGCAGGCATTGCAGGTATTAGGCCCAACAACGAGGCGTCCATTTAGACTTAGACATAAGGTGCAGTTAATGAGGACACTGGAAGCTGCAGGTCCCATCCTTACTCTACATTATCCCTGCTCTACTTACTTTTTGCATTATCCCTGTACTTTGGCATTATTTGTGAATGATACTTGCATGTGGTATCATATGTTTTTTTATTCTCTATGCTGTCAGGTCACAGGTAAACTTTTCTGTGTGCATTACTCCTGTGCTATGATATAATGGTGAGCATTGTCCCTGTATTGTTTCATCACTATACAACTAACGCCTGTGCTGTAACTCCATTATCCTGGTCTTGTGACATTCCTGTGTGCACTATCCTTGTACTGTGATAAGGCTGTAACTTCATAATGCCAGTACTGTGACATCACTGTGTGCACTATCCCTGTACTGTAAAAACGCAGTGCACAATATACCATTATTGTGACATCACTGTGTGCATTATACTTTTTCAGTGACAATGCTGTCCATATTATCCCTCTATTTTGACATGACTGTGTTAATTATGCATGCACTGTGACATCACTGTGCACATTATCCAAGTATTGTGACATCACTGTGTGCACTATACTTGTTCAGTGACAATGCTGTCTATATAATCCCTCTATTTTGACATCACTGTGTTTATTACGCATGTACTGTAACATCACTGTGTTTATTATGCATGTACTGTGACAGTAATGTGTGTGTTATGCATGTACTGTGACATCACTGTTTTTATTATACATGTACTGTGACATCACTGTTTTTATTATGCATGTACTGTGACATCACTGTGTTTTGCATTATGCATGTACTGTGACATCACTCTGTTTATTATGCATGTACTGTGACATCAGTGTTCATTATGCATGTACTGTGACATCACTGTGTTTATTATGCATGTACTGTGACATCACTGTGCTTATTATGCATGCACTGTGACATCACTGTGCACATCATTTAATTGCTGAATATAAAAAAAAGTATATTCTCAAAACTATTAAGAACTGTTAGAGAAAAGTGAGTCAGTCTATTCCAACAGTGCCTTACGTGACTTAGGAAAAAGATGGAAGGATATTTTTCCACTTTATCTGTTGTGTATTCTGAGAGCGGCTCTGTGCCAGTCGCTGACACCCGCTGTGGCAGTCCTAGGTACATTATTAGGATTACTTAAACAAAATATTTCTAAAGACATTTTGGAAATGTGGATATGCCAGGGTGGTTATTCACTGCCAGGGTGGTCCTGTAATCCACAGTGTTCATTACAGTAAACAGTATTCTTGAAGCTGCAGCCTTCAAAGCTATATCTAGATTACAATGAAAGGCTGTGCATCAAAGAAAGTCAAAAATAAGGTAACCACACGTCTGTGCTTCAAGTCTGCACACTACAGTCATGGCCAAAAGTTTTGAGAATGATACAAATATTAATTTTTACAAAGTCTACTGCTTCAGTTTTTATAATGGCAATTTGCATATACTCCAGAATGTTATAAAGAGTGATCAGCTTAACAGCAATTACTTGCAAAGTCAATATTTGCCTAGAAAATGAACTTTATCCCCCAAAACACATTTCAACATCATTGCAGCCCTGCCTTAAAAGGACCAGCTAACATCGTTTCAGTGATTGCTCCATTAACACAGGTGTGGGTGTTGATGAGGACAGGGCTGGAGATCAATCTGTCATGATTAAGTAAGAATGACACCACTGGACACTTTAAAAGGAGGCTGGTGCTTGGCATCATTGTTTCTCTTCTGTTAACCATGGTTATCTCTAAAGAAACACGTGCAGTCATCATTGCACTGCACAAAAATGGCCTAACAGGGAAGAGTATCGTAGCTAGAAAGACTGCACCTCAGTCAACAATCTATCGCATCATCAAGAACTTCAAGGAGAGAGGTTCCATTGTTGCCAAAAAGGCTCCAGGGCGCCCAATAAAGACCAGCAAGCACCAGGACCGTCTCTTAAAAGTGTTTCAGCTGCGGGATCGGGCTACCAGCAGTGCAGAGCTTGCTCAGGAATGGCAGCAGGCAGGTGTGAGTGCATCTGCACGCACTGTGAGGCGGAAACTCTTGGAGCAAGGCCTGGTCTCAAGGAGGGCAGCAAAGAAGCCACTTCTCTCCAGAAAAAAACATCAGGGACAGACTGATATTCTGCAAAAGGTACAGGGAGTGGACTGCTGAGGACTGGGGTAAAGTCATTTTCTCTGATGAATCCCCTTTTCGATTGTTTGGGACATCTGGAAAACAGCTTATTCGGAGAAGACGAGGTGAGCGCTACCACCAGTCTTGTCTCATGCCAACTGTAAAGCATCCTGAAACCATTCATGTGTGGGGTTGCTTCTCAGCCAAGGGAATCGGCTCTCTCACAGTCTTGCCTAAAAACACAGCCATGAATAAAGAATGGTACCAGAATGTCCTCCGAGAGCAACTTCTCCCAACCGTCCAAGAGCAGTTTGGCGATCAACAATGCCTTTTCCAGCATGATGGAGCACCTTGCCATAAAGCAAAGGTGATAACTAAATGGCTCAGGGAACAAAACATAGAGATTTTGGGTCCATGGCCTGGAAACTCCCCAGATCTTAATCCCATTGAGAACTTGTGGTCAATCATCAAGAGACGGGTGGACAAACAAAAACCTACAAATTCTGACAAAATGCAAGCATTGATTGTGCAAGAATGGACTGCTATCAGTCAGGATTTGGTCCAGAAGTTGATTGAGAGCATGCCAGGGAGAATTGCAGAGGTCCTGAAGAAGAAGGGTCAACACTGCAAATATTGACTTGCTGCATTAACTCATTCTAACTGTCAATATAAGCTTTTGTTACTCATAATATGATTGCAATTATATTTCTGTATGTGATAAAAACATCTGACAAACACACATAAAAACCAGAGGGCAGCAGATCATGTGAAAATATAATATTTGTGTCATTCTCAAAACTTTTGGCCATGACTGTACAATGTACACTATTCAAAATGAGGAATATCTGTCTCTAGCCTTTTTAGGAGCACAGAGTGTCTAGGTGACATTTAGGAGCCTCAATCAATGGAAACAAAATTGCAAATGAGTGTCGCCCCCCCCAATGTTAAAAATGCAAAAATGCAGAGGTTTAACCAGATGAAAATTCTGTGTTCTGCGTAAGTGCCAAGAGTTAATGATGCCTTTGAATTGTTCCAAGCAGTACTCCCTACATTAGGGCCACATATTATCTGCAGAGTATCGCACTTAAATGACAAGACATAATTGAATGATTTTACACATGTGGTATAACAGCCCTAACTTTTTTATTTGTACCTGTCTCTTCTACCAAAATAAATTTTGCCTTTTTTTGGGACACTTTAAGCCATTTCTACACAAACCTTTTTTGTGTTTTAGTTTTATGAGAGGTAAAGTATACCAAAAGTGTAATAAAAAAAAAAAAAAAAAAAAAAGTATAGCACTTTAAATTGGTCAATTTAGCCTAAAGTATTAAAATGATTTGCCTACTTTATTTTGGTCATTTTGATACATAATATGTGTACTGTATAGTCTTTGGTGAACAGGATGGCTATGGCAATGGTTTGGGTGTGGGTGGTATGTTTGTTTCCCCTTATCTGCATTTTATTTTATCATGTTTTTAATGTACAGATGCAACATTCATTAAACGATCATTCGGCTGCCAAGAACATTGATTTGGAGCAACAAACGCTTGTACAAATGCTTGTATAGTACCATCAATTCCAAAGACAATCCCTTTTTACAATGATCCCTTAAAAGAGGTTGATCCTAACCCCCAGCAATCAGCTGGTATTTGTGAAGAAATTCACATGACCGTAAGTGTTTTACTGTCCGCAAATTGTGATTCCAGAAAACACAGATACCGGCCGCGTGCATTCCGTATTTTGCAGAATGCACACGGCCAACCCTATTATAGAAATGCCTATTCTTGTACACAATTGCACACAAGAATCGGGGATGGTGTATCTTTTTTGCTGGGCCACGGAACAAAACTACAGATGCGGAACAGAACTATGCATCTTTTGCAGCCCCATCCAAACGAATGGGTCCCCACTAGAAATGAGCGAGCAGTGCTCGTTACGAGCACTGTAGCGCTCGGGTCCCGTGTGAAATGCCCGCAGGCATTGCGGATCCGTCCTCATCTGCATGTAAGTCAATGAGGACGGATCGTTTGGTTTGACACTCATACCAAACGGTTCCGTCCTCACCCGTCTTAAAGTCAGTGGGGACGGAACCGTTTGGTATGAGTGTCATACCAAACGATCCGTCCTCATTGACTTACATGCAGATGAGGACGGATCCGCAATGCCTGCGGGCATTTCACACGGGACCCGAGCGTTACAGTGCTCGTAACGAGCACTGCTCGCTCATCTCTAGTCCCCACCCATTCTAAAAAATTGCATAATGGAGGCGGACCCAGAAATACGGTTGTGTGAATGGACCCTTGGAGTTCAATTACCCTGCAGCACCACCACAGGAGAAATTAAGTATGACACAGTGCCCATTCAAATCGTTGAATTGTATAGTGTTGGACAGGACAGACTGAGAAATGATCTTTATAAATGCTAGAATCTGACCAATAGATGAGGATCTAGAACATGGTATCCTGTATATTAAGAATTTTCTAACAGAGAATACAAATTAGGTTTTCTGGAGTAGACAACCCTTTCAGAATATGCCCTTTCAGGGAATATGTCTTTAAAAATCTGTATGTGATGAACAGAGCAAGGCAAGGTTAGGTGATTCCCTGATACAAAAATGATGAAGTGAAATTTATGAAAAGCCCTGAACTCTGAATCTCTGGGACAGAGTGGTAACGTGTTCATTCTGTACTCCATTAGCCCTCCGGTCGTTTTGACATTTAAGAAATGTCCTGTGCTCACAACGTGGTGGAGTTTCTTCCAGGTTCACATACATGCATGGACATAGGTGAGAGCAGCCTGCTCCACATCTCCTGACTTCTTTGTGATCTCCCTGCCAAGGATGGTAATGTAGGACTCTGGACACACACTGCAGTGGGAGTTACACTATCACATTTCAATTATGTTTTATTGCTGAAACCAGAATCTACCTTCAGCCTCCTTATCATCAAATACAAGACAAAATGGAGTGTTGCACCACTGATTTATAGAGAATAAGATTATGATTTTTTTTTTAGAGACTTTGCAAAGCTATCTTAAAAGCTGTGCCTACAAAGCCAGAATACCACAGTCAAAGAGCAAGGATACTGTGCGAATCAGTTCTTAAATTACAAGCTGAAGCCTTGTGGTAATGTATACAGACGTTAAGGTAACTGAGGTTTAAGTGTTGTTTGGCAAGATCCTAAAACTGCCTCATTCACTTGAATGGGACTGGGCTGCACCTACTGTAGGTCATGTGACTAATGAACGCGTCGTCAATGGCCTAGGCCAAGCTGAGATAAGGCCCTTGCACTACAGCGACCCCTGCCGATCAGATACTGATGACAAATCCAGAAGATAGGTCATCAGTATAAAATTCCCAGAAAATCCCTTTAAGCTTTCTCTGAACCTATAAAACTGACATGAAGGAAGCATGGTGGTCACTGCTTGGGTTGTAGAGTCACAAATGGATTTTTTGACCTTGTAGGTTCACAATGTCAGGGGACTAAAATTGAAAATGGCTACTTTGTTGCTCCCAAGTCACTTTCTTACTTTATGTTCAACTTTCCACATTAGACCTGCATCACATTTATCACATGGGCTCAGACTGGATGATAAATCTGGGGCAGGGATAGACACTCTATGTCTCTATACCAACTATTGGTTGGCTAACTCTGAGACAGAATTTATGCCAGAATAGTAGTGCAAAATGGTGCACCTTAGGCCATGCCCGTTTCCTGTCAAGGCCTGCTACTATTAGCACAAGCTGACCCTTTTTCGATCAAGCCTGAAAAAAGTGTCGAAACTCTAGTTGCTCCAAAATTGCGTCATCTTGGGTCACTTTTTAGACAGAGTCTAGGGGCAAACACATTAGTAAATCTGGGCCATTCGGTATACATACATTTCCACGGCAGTACCAAACGTGTCAGGAAATGCATAGGCTTAGGTTTGGCAGACAGGACAGAGGAATATGTAATGTGCAGTGTCACAATGTGTTAAGGAAAGTTGAGTAAGTACTTCAAGTAGCACTGGTACTGCCATCTTGTAGAAATGGGGCAATGGGAAAAACACGTCAGTGATGTAAAACATAAAAGTGGAACCCTCATTGATCAGCTGTTTGCAGTACTTGCAGTAGCACTTCAGCCTTCTGGCGGCTTTCCCTAGGCCAGTGACGAAACATTCATACATTGCGTAGCCTAGGAGCAGTACAATCACACACAAGTGAACGGGGCTAAGGGCAATACCAAGCACAGCCACTGTACAATCTAGCTATGGCGTTCACAGGAGCGTTGGTACCTTCTCAAACAGCTGATCAGTGGGGGTCCCAGGTGTCGGACTCCTACCAATTAGATATTGATGACCTATACAGAGAATAGGTCATCAGTATTAAAATCTTGATGAATCCGTGAACGGACAAAATACATGATGCCTCCGTGCTAAAACCACGGATCCGTGGGCCATGCTAGAACACGGATGTGTGAATACATACATTAAAATGCTGTCTGTGGAGAGCTGTACGTGTGAATGAGGCATGACACTGTTATTAACAAAGGCCCGGAATGTTGATGGGAACAATATGCTTTCTAGCCACCCGGTTACTTTTAGGACATACTTGTTTTAAAATCACTGGAAAATCTGAAGTAGGAACCTCAGGAAGTGACATTTTGCAATGGACTAAGGTGTGGTCTATGCAATTCCAAATTTATGAATCCTTGGGGGTTACCAAATATGGATGAAGGCAAGGCTATCGCAATGAATTCATTGAACATGTGCTGGCGTGCCCTTCCAAATGTAGCCTTCATACAGAAGAAAAGTCGTTATCCATATCCTCTGCTTGCCTTTGGGGATTGGGAAGGGTCACTGACAAAAAGCCAGGAGACAGTGTCCCATGACTGTCTTTTGCAGGATATTACTGCACAAGCTTCTTCTCCAATAAATAATGTCGCAAGAAAACAGTATATTTTAGAAAAGATTTAGATTTTGTATATGGAGGATCTGCGGTATAATTCATAACTTTAATTAAAAAAAATACAGAATACATTCACTCAGTAAGCAACTTCATGCTTTAATGGGGTCTTTGTAGTTTAGGTACAACTGATTTCCATTTGAATACATTAAGAAGCAACTATACCACCTGTGAGAAAAGAGGTTACAGGTAAAATTAATTGAGCACCAAAAAGGTTCTACCAGATGGTACTTTCATTCTTTATACTTCTCTATAAACTCTACAGCTATCATTCTATGGCGGCATATTTAGCAGAAATGGAGCCAGGACATTTCTACTCACTGGGAATTTCCCTTCTCAGATGGTTTTAGTGCAATTCTGAAGGTGAACATGTAAATGTGCATATAATTCAGAATTTATATTGTTGACCTATCCTGCTGATCACTTGTTATTGTTGACCTATCCTGCTGATCAGTGGGTGCCCCAGCCTCTTCCTAGGCCATAGGACTTCACCGTACATCGGTCACATATCCTAGTTGAAGCTCAGCCCCATTCAAATCAATGGGGCTGAGCTGCAATACCAAGCACAGCCACTATACTATATACGGCACTGTGGTTTATAAGCTGCCAGGAGCCCGTTGCACTCACCAGTCCTTCTGTGAGCATGGCGGCTCCCTGAAATAGCTGATCAGTTGGGGGTACCAGGACTCGGACCCCTGCCAATGTGATAATGATGACCTATCCTGAGAATAGGTCATCTTTTTCAATTCCTGGATAACCCCTTTAAAATATATTGCCACATAAACTAAAGTCCTTTTTCTGGTCTACAATTTGATGTTTACGAATGATCCAGTTAGTTTACGAGAAGCCATAAAGCCATTATGTAATCATTCAAGCATGAGGTTTGTATTTTCAGATGAAATGTCATCTACTATAGTGTTCGACGTAGTGGTCCCAGAAGGGGAGTTTGTCAAAAAGAAGAAGCCAACTGTATATGTCAAATATTAATTTTAATTTCTAGTAAGGAATGGCAAAGTCTGCAGAATTAGGAATGCAGCTCTGGATTATAATCTAGCCTGTAACTCAGGATCAGTACAAGGTGCACAGTATTTGCAGATACTCAACATTTTATGTACCCGAGGTTATATCTTTATGTAAACTGTACATTTTTAATACCACTGCTTTTACATTTACAGCATTTCCTTGACAGGTTATTTGTTACATCAGAAGACTGTTCACATGTGTCAGATTTCTACAAATCTGATAGCAATCCGCGTGTATGTGAACAGGATTTCTGCAACCCCGTTCAAATGCAATGGAAATTGTACACATGCTAAAAGATTCTATCAGAAAAACAATCAATCATTCTTCTTTTCACAAAAATGTTTTAAATAAAATTCATGCAAACATTGATGATTAGCCCCATTAAATGGGGGCTGATTCGTGCACAGATCTGTTGCACACCTGCAGTAGGAATTTGTGTGAAATTTCTAATATTTCCCTGCTCATTAGTGGAGGTGAGAGTTGCATTTGCATGCAGCAATCACCTCCTCTATAAGGGGAATAGTGAAGGCTACTGTAATCACTCTTCCCCATACAGATTCTTTGTTTCTGGGCAGCAGCCTGCCGTTTACACCAGACTATGTGCTGCACCGATTTTGGTGTCCGCCGGTAGGGTTGTCGCGGGTATCGAAATTTCGATACTGAATCGATACTTTTATACCACTATCGATTCGGTACCGGAATTTGCTCTTTTTCGATACTAAAATAAAAAATTCTCTTACCTTTCCTGCGCCGCGGCTCTGCTCCGGTGTCCGGCGCTTCTCTTCTTCTCTGGGCCCGCGCTGCACTGTCCTGACCGCGTACAGCATCAGGACGTAGTGCGCGCACTCTGACCTGACGCTGCACGCAGTCAGGCGACAGTGCAGCGCCGGGAAGAGAAGAAGAGGAGCGCCGGAGGAGGCGGAGGTTGATGGGGGCACGGTGGGCAGATGTTAGGTCTGATGGGGGCACAGTGGGCTGATGTTACGTCTGATGGGGGCACGGTGGGCTGATGTGAAGTCTGATGGGGGCACGGTGGGCTGATGTGAAGTCTGATGGGGGCACGGTGGGCTGATGTGAGGTCTGATGGGGGCACAGTGGGGCTGATCTGAGGTCTGATGGGGGCACAGTGGGCTGATCTGAGGTCTGATGGGGGCACAGTGGGCTGATCTGAGGTCTGATGGGGGCACAGTGGGCTGATCTGAGGTCTGATGGGGCACAGTGGGCTGAATCTGAGGTCTGATGGGGCACAGTGGGCTGATGTGAGGTCTGATGGGGCACACAGATTTTTTGTGTTTTATTTTTTCGGCGTGGTATCGAATATCGAATACTTTTTCTTGGTATTGAATCAAAATTTTGGTATCGTGACAACTCTATCAGCAGGAATGGGGATAAATGGCTGATTGTTGAGGATTCCACTGCAGAGCCCCTCAATGATCACAAGAACAGGGGTCCCCATGCAGCCAAGATGGGCCCGAATGGATCGGCAGCTGAGCATTCACTCTGCTTCTTATTGCAGGCTATGCACAGAAGTGGAAAGAGACGCCCAGTAATCGGACATTTATTCCTATCCTGTGTATGGAAAGTAAACTTGGGTGTCAAAGTAAAAATATTTGCCTTCACTTATAAAAACTGTCAAATCTGTAAAGTGTATACAGTACATATACCTATAAAGGTGTCCCTTTAAGTAACAGTTGCTTATCAATACTGGACGTGTCATTAGTATTATATTAAGTTATTTAACAATATGCTTGAAACCCGATGATTACATATTACCTAAATTAAGATTTGTTCCAAACGGATTCCTCTTTTGCCCAGAAAAAGGCACAGCATTTATTACGTAAATATTGAATAATATTTGATAGACAGAGACAAGCCTCCTCGTTTATTGCTGGCACTCGGTACTCCGTGCAGCAAGAATTCGATAGCTTAGTAATGGATATGACAGACACCGAGTAGTTACGTCCAGACCACATCATAAATTACCATTTTCAACAGTGGCTAAGTAAAAACTTATGTTTTACCCTTCCATTAAGCAGCAGCCAAATGGAACCGCCGTCTGCGCTCATTGATGAAATAACTTAGGTCTTAGTATCTTTTGAAATACTTCATGTATGTACAATATAAACGCCTTTTCTTATATGAATATTCATATTAAAAGGGTTTTCCGAGATTCTCATATTGATGACCTATCCTCAGATTGGTGGGGGTCCAACACCCGGCATACCCGCCAATCAGCTCTTTGAGGATGCTGTGGCACTCTGGTAAGCGCTGCAGCCTACATGCAGGTTAGCAAGCACAGCGTTATCAACTGGAGAGAACTTGAGTGGGACGGAGCTGCACCAAGGCCATGTGACTGATGAACATGACGTTACTGGCCTAGGAAGAGGGCACGGTGCTCAACAAAGTCCTGCAGCCTCTTCAAACAGCTGATCGGAAGGAGTGCCAAGCGCCGGCCAGCTACACTGGCTTCCTCAGGGGTTTTGGGCAGAGAAGCCCTGAGGAAGCCAGTGTAGCTGGCGAAACATGTTGGGGAGCAGCGCTAGTTTTTAGATTTCTGTCAGCCGTGTCTAAGTGTTCAGCTAACAGTATGATAGCAAATGTAAAGTACTGAGGATAGGGAGTCTTGAGCTCTGGAGTGTGTCAGTGAGGCTAACTGATCACCATCATACCTCTCAAAGTACTTATTGTCAGTGACAGGGAAAGTGCACACCTGTGCTACTAGGCATCAAGTAATCAGTATAACCCTATATACCAGACACAGTACATAGGCGGCAGTTAATTTTAACCCCTTTTTTGTTCTCAATTATTTATTTTAATTTCAGTTAAATAAAAGTTACATTTTATTAACACAAACATGGGTATCTGGGTCAAGCTTTGGTAATTAGCAGTTTGGCTTCTTGTGTGGGATATGGTATAAAACCAACACCCAGATAGGGTCCTAGTCTGATATCTGTACCTGGGAACATAATCTACTTCCAAGCTTTCACATTAGTAATACTAAGTGCTAAACAGTAGGGTGTTTTTAAAAATGGGACAGAACAGTATGATCCTTAAATGTACCCTACTGTCTCAAATTGACTATCGAGGGGCAGCAAAGTGCAGTTGCTGAAGCTTTTGAATGACTAATCTATTTTTTTCCATACGTCACATTCCCATAGTAACAAAGTCAGGGGCATACTGAGAACTAAAAGTGGCCCGATGTTGTGGATGGGTTAAAATTGACAAAAGGCAAGGCCAACAGAAGTAGGCAGAGAGAGCAATACCACAATGCAGCACAAAATACCACCCCTGCAGAACCAAATACACAGTGCAGGACAATATACTGCCATCCCTGCCTCTCTTTAGGATAGTGATGTAGTTCAATGTGATACCTGATATTCCTACAGTAGCATTAATTAAAACTGAGAGCATCAGATCAATATGTACCCATTCAGTGGCTTGAGAAGGGCTTGGTCAGCCCCCTGGGCATCAGTCCACCTGGAAATTTCCCTGTGGAGCATATGACAAATGCGTTCCTTGCCAAAGTGCTCTTAAATGAGTATTCTGGGACTTAGATACTGATGGCCAATCCTTAGGGAAGGTCATCAATATCAAATTATGGAGGGTCTGACACCCAACACCCCTACTGATTATCTATACAGTGAAATGGCGCCAGGAGCAGAAGCCTCCATCCACTGTATAGCTTCCAGCACTGGCGTACTGCAGCTCAGTACACAGTGGAGGGAGCAATTCTGCTTCTGGCTCTATCCTCTGTATAGTTTCCAGCACTGGCAGCTGCCTGAAACAGCTGATTAGTGGTGGTTCTGGGTGTTGGAACCTCACTGATTTGATATTAATGACCTATCCTGAGGACAGATCATCAATATCTAAGTCCAGGAAACCCATTTAACAGTGCCCACAGAGTGCCTCCTGTGAATGTGGCCAGTAGAGTGCCTTAAATAAATAGTATCAGAGCAGAGTGCCTCCCATAAACATGAGAGTGCCCCCTAAGAGTCATAGAATTCTGTCTAAAGCCCCCACTAGGGGGAACTCAATACATATATATTTTATTTATACAGCTGCTAGTGTAGTCAACTAGGGCAATACAAATACATACAGTGTATAGCTAGTGATGCTCTAAACAACACTTGTTTGCGAGAGATTTTTTTCTCTGCGTGGAGTTTGGAAGATTTCTCCTATTTGGCAAAGTAGACAAGTGTTATATATCTCACTTCATAACATACCTCAACCCATCTGCAGTGAAGTAACATACTGCAGTGATCAGGTACATGACTGCTGAGGTCAGTGATTGGCTGCAGAGGTCAAGTGATGAGGAACAGGGCTTCATCTCTTCTGGATAACAGGGACCAGAAATGGCAGGGACTAGAACACTGGAGTGATGGCACATTTAAAAGGTGTGTATTGACTCATTTTTCAAATATTTTGGACAACCCCTTTAAAATAGCAGCTCTCTCTATTGTCTGTGACAACTAGTAATACACTGATTTCTCAAAATGGATTTGCAAAATTGATAAATTATTCCACTTGTTTGATATTTTACAGACTTCATCTAGTTATTGGCAAGTGGTCAAAGAATGAAAACAGTCGGTGTGAGATGGGTCTCCCCCCCCAGAGCATCTCCAGGCTCTGGACTATAATTATTGCACTATATGGCTTTTCATTTCTACCCTGCTGGAAACTGAATGATTTAATATAACTTTTTTTCCTAATTATGTTGCAGAAACTGATAAAAGTATCCAATGAAGATCAACTCCATAAAGCAATGACCGTTAGCTAACATCGTTTGGGGGGCTTCTAAAATTTTCATGCATGATTAACAATTTCTAAATTCTAATCATTGTGCAGAAAAAAGGAGTATTTACATTGGAATCTAAAAGTCATTATATACTGCCCGTGGAGCATAAAAAAAAAAAGACGCCAGTACCCAAAATGAGGGCGATTTAGACTGATGCTTTCAAGGCAAAAAAGATAAATTTATGACGTCCATAGTCAGATATGAAAAGGCGAGACTGCACTGCAGCGTCTCCGGCAGTGATGTGGGATAAAACTTTCCAATCCACAGGGCTTAGCGTGTCTGGTGCATACTTACTCAATTATTCCACTATAGACCTGTGTTTAATAAAACAGGAGCCTCCAAGGTGGTTAAATGAACTTAAGACGCATCTAATATAGTAAGAATGCACACCAAAATGCTCAAAATAATTCTCAAAAATGCTAAAATGTAATTAACTTTAAAATACCCTTATATTTTACCCCAAAAATGTAACTAGAAAAAGGCTCTACTTTCATCCACCGAACATAATGGACAAACTACGAATAATGAAGCAAACTATACATGGTTACAAACTGTCTTAAATGACTGCTACTCTGTGAATTATTATTAAAGGGGTTGTCCATTTTTGACAATTGCTATTAGTTACAAGGTTTTCTGAAAATAATCACAGGGGTCCCACTGTTAAGACCCTGCACAATCAGCTGTAATCTGTGAGTGTTACTTCCCTGCAGTGCCTCCACAGGGGAAATGAGGCATTACGTGGTGCAAGTCTTCCAGAAATAAATAAATTTGGCTCCAACTAATTGATGTGTGAAGTGTGAAGTGTGCCCCTAAATGCCTAATCACCATCATGCAGCACTCTCTCTTACCTGTAGGGGTGCTACTGCGGAATGAAGACGATGGAGTGATGGGTGGAGTGACTGGAGGGGTGAGGCTGCCACTGCCATGGCGGGGCGGCGTTGACACATTTCCACGTGATACGGAGCTTGACAATGTTAGGGAGAGTTTGGGCTGAATTTTCTTCTTTAAGGTTTCTTGTTCACGTCGAGCTGCATCAGTCATAAATCTGTGAAAAAAATAAGAACGTAAATCAGATGCGTCATTATGATTTATATGGCCCCATAGCAAAATAAAAAGAGGCCCCACCACCTAGTATAAGAAAATAAACAGCAGCATAAATAGCAATAATTAAAGGTATGCATAATAGCACAATATAATCAGAAAAAACACATTATGACAAAAAGCCACCATATTTTATTCCCCACAAAAAGCTACAATGTTCTTGAACCCAATTTCTCCCCCCCCCCAAATGTTAATCCTTTTACAATTAGCAAATCTACAGCCGGACAAATATTACATATTTTGGATATTTAGAATAGAATAAAAATGACTGATTGATAATTATTGTACACCCTTACAAGGAGATTATGCTGAACTTTATTTATCGCCGTTATACTGTATATGCACTCAAACTAGCAAACTGTGAAAAAAGCGGTGAGCTCCCAAAACATGTATTAAAATGTAGTAGGAAATGTACAAATACCAGTAAAAACACTAAAAAGTACACTCGGTATATTAATGCAAGTAGAACCACCATGATACACACCTACCTCCCAGAACCTTCCCTTTCCCAACAACACGTAGTTAAACTTGTGACCAATAAATTGATCACCTTGTACAAGTGGATGGAAATACACACACCACATGAAACGAAAAAAATCTAAATATACATCCCAAAATCAGTAAAGGAAAATACAGGCAACAATTGAGGTGTGCGACAAAAGCAGAAATGATAGCAATGCAAAGAAACAACATATGTATATCACCAATAATGGGAACTGGTCCAGAGGCAGGAGGGGGGTCAATGTGCACCAAACGCGTATCGCCACTAATGTGGCATCATCTGGTCCAGCTTTATATATAACTAGCAGAAGGACCCGGCTTCGCCTGGGTATATTTCGTCTATTTCATTTAGTGTTTGTGTTTGTCGTTGCAGAGAGAAAGTCAATGCAGCTGACAGAAGTTGATTTTTACCTTCATTTTTTCAATCCCCATTGGCTGCGGAGTGGGAGGGGGCGTGACCTGACCAGGTCGGGGGAGTGGTTTAGCGGGACCTTGGGGAGGGGGGGTGCTTTTAAGTCCTTCTTTTGAGGGTGGCCTGAATTACAGGTCAATGCCATGGTAATTTATGAGGAAACACAGTGGGTAGCAGTGGAAGAAAACATCGCTTTGCACGGGTATATTTAATCTATTTCATTTAATGTTTGTGTGGTCTCATTGCAGAGAGGAAGTCATCCTCCCTCCCACCCCTGCAGCTGACAGAAGTTGATTTTTACCTTCAATTTTTTGGGGCGTGGCCTGACCCAGTCGGAGGCGTGACTTAGCAAGACCTGGGGCGGGGATTTTAAGTCCTTCTTTTGAGGGTGGCTTGAATTATAGGTCGATGCCATGGTAATTTATGATGACACGCAATGGGTAGCAGTGGAAGAAAACATTTTGTATTACTACTGAAAGGTCTTAGTCTAAAATTAGTGTATTTCATCTATTTCATTTAATGTTTCTGTATGTCGTTGCAGAGAGAAAGTCAATGCAGCTAACAGAAGTTAATTTTCACCTTCATTTTTCAATCCCCATTGGCTGCGGAGTGGGAGTGGCCTGACCAAGTCAGGGGTTGTGGCTTAGTGAGACTTGGGGCGGGGGTTTTAAGTCCTTCTTTAGGGGGTGGCCTGAATTACAGGTCGATGCCATGGTAATTTATGAGGACACGCAATGGGTAGCAGTGGAAGAAAACATCTTTTATTACTACTGAACGGTCTTAGTCTAAAATTAGTCTAAAACATAAGTTATATTTCTGGTAACTGGAATACCCCTTTAACAGTGTCATCCACAGCGCTCTGCCCCTTTAAAGCAGTGAAGAGAAATGGCTGGGTTGTTATTAACCTGAGCTCCTCAGCTGGCTGCTAATTACCTGGCTGGGTTGTTATGGAAACCGATGTGTATGTGGAGAAAATGGCAGTTGGGATTTGAAGTGAAAGGCTGCCAGGCTAATATTGGCTAATGGAGATGATATTTTGGGAACATCTCGGGAATGGTACGTCCTAGAGAGCTGAGACCTGGTCTAAAACCTTCCCGGAAACCTGATGTACCTGTGTGCCTAAATTTGATGAAAATCAGTGCAGAAGTTTGGTCGCGCATAGAGAACAGACAGACAGACAAAAACTAATTTTTATATATATAATATCAGGAAAACACAGATGTGAAGTAGATGAAATGGAAGACAATACGACTCATCTGTCAAAAAATATTGCATTTACTAGTAGGAGACTGCTGCTTTGCCCTCTACCATACTTTACACTGCAGCTTGAATACTGTGTATAGACAAATCCCCATCAGAATTCCACTATGAAGTCAGATCATGGAACACTGACTTCTCCCACAGCAAAGATACAATAATGATCATACTAAAAGCAATAAAAACACCAAGGCGGAACTCTGTGTTGTCTCATTCTTTTGTTATTCCTCCTGGAAATGTCGGAACAAAAATAGATAACTGAGTGTTCTCAGTCTGTCAAGGGGGTGTGTCGCCACATACTCTGACACTGTCCAATCATTGCCGATAGCGTCAGAATGTAAACCCTACTGGCAATAGGAATAGTAACACCCAATTTTCAATCACTCACACATTTCCAAGAAGAATAGTAGAGGAGTATCATAAGGAATACTAAAACAGTTGCATCACGAAAGCTGACAGATGCTCTTCAAAGGCACTGTCTATGACAACAATCCCTGTCCTTAGGCCCTATTACAAAATCTGCTCAGGCCTCTCTGGCCCTTAAACAGGTCCAATCATCAGTGTCAAAGAAGTCATAAAATCTGGGAGAATGTCGATTTTTGTATCCTCATTCCAAATATTAGCTGTCACTAGGGAAGCTGTCTGGCCTGGATAGCTCTTTGTAGCAGTGTTGTTACCTGGATAATAGGGTCTTCTCCAGTTCTTTATAGGGTTTAGGGAAAAAGGACATTACAAGACATTTCAGAGACTGTATAATCATTGTCTTGTATGTTTCTTTCAGGAGCCAATTTCAACTGTCAGATCTGGTTAGGACTACTGGATTTTATTGGGTTTGGATAGCAAACTAATAAGGCTTTTGTTCTGCAGGACTGAGCGTCACAGTGGGTAAAGGCCTGGAAACGTCTGGGGAAAATAATGGAAAATATCCTAATACCATTAGATCAAACGAAAAGTTTTATTACATTTGGACTCCATGCCTGAACAGATAATATGGTGCCCATCATTTCCAAAAGCAAAATGAGCTATAAAAATAAGTGTATTTGTATTTGTTAAGTATCTATGAAGCCTGTGGCAAACCATGTGTCAGAGACAGATCCAGAGCAATTATAATGAGTGTTTCCCAATTCAGAACTGTGACAGATAGTTTCCCACTGCAAAAAATGAAGACGTGTCACCATCTGTCACTGTTCTGTACCACAGCCTGCAGGTGACGTTCTAACCATTGAGCAGATGTATCCGTAGTGTTGCAAGGATGGGAGTGATACAATGTAACCACGGTTCTTACTATGAGGGAACCACGGTTCTTATATGTTGCATATGTTGCCTAGACCACCATTATAAAATATACAGTTTGTATACTGGGCAGTATATGTTTTTATATATCTTTGTATATGTCTTTTGCAGTTTAGGGCCACTATCTTGGCATATGTTGGGTCCTGGCATTTCTGTTGGACCTTCCTATGTATGGACTTTGGCTTTTTTTCTGGACTAACCCCTTGTCTAATGATCTTGCTTCAACTGTCTGTCCTATTGAACTGACTGGCTTGTCTCTGGATTAAGCCCTTGTCACCTGATTTAGCTCCCACTGACTTTCCTAACTTAAAGGGGTTGTCCGAGTTATTTTTTTGTCCTTTGTATGTTTCTAACTAGTCAAAGACAACAGCTTTTCCATACACTTTCTGCTTCTAAAGCTGCTGGTTTCTCAGGTTTCAATGAGGGTCACATGACCTGTGATGTCAGCTTGCCTCCCTGCTAATCTTGTATTCGTGCACAGAGTCTGTACACGAAACGTCACTGTGCTGGCCACGCCCCCCCCTGCTCTGCTGGGCTCCTGCTATCTGCTCTCCTTGGATTATTTCAGATAAAACATTAACCCCTTCAGCCAGAACACACTGAAGGATTTACAACAGCAGCTGCATATGTAAAGAGACACAGGATCTTCCCTCCTCATCCTACAGACACAAAGCTGATACTGGAGCTGATCTGGGCAGAGATTGTTATTACTGGAGGTAAACAAAGACCAGAAGAGAACCAGGAAAATGTGGAAATATAGATTTTTTTTTGCCTAAAACTTGCTTAACTTAGTTATATATTGCTGGCCATCAGATTTAAAGTACTATATATTTTTTTTCATAACTCGGACAACCCCTTTAAGATACTTGCTTGTTCTTCTCTCCTTCTACTCCTTGGCATCTGTCAAGTCTGCTATCTTTGAGCTGGCACCTTTTTTGCCACCTTACTCTTAGTCTAACCGGCCTTGTGGTGAGCTCTAGTACACATCTAGAGGTAGCATTAGATCTACAAAACGGAGTGGTGAAGTAAGGCTAGTTTCACACTAGCACTTACATTTTCCGGTATTGAGATCCGTCATAGGGTCTCAATACCAGAAAAAAACACTTCCGTTTTCTCCCCATTCATTGTCAAAACTGAACAGAACAGAATGCTCCAAAATGCCTTCTGTTCCGTTCTCATACCGGAGAGCAAACCACAGAATGCTGCAGTTTTCTTTTCGTCATGGGATGCAGACCAAGACGGATCCGTCATGACCCCAATGCAAGTCAATGAGGACGGATACGTTTTCTCTGATACAATACAAAACAGATTCATCCCCCATTGACTTTCAAAGAAGTTCATGACGGATCCGTCTTGACTATGTTAAAGATAATACAACCGGATCTATTCATAACGGATGCAGATAGTTTTTTTTATCAGTAATGAAAGTGTTTGTGCTGAACCCTGCCGGATCCAGCAGAAACGCTAGTGTGAAAGCAGCCTTAACCCTTCTTTCACCTTCATGCCCAGGCGATTTTTTGCAAATCTGACATGTGTCACTTTATGTGGTAATAACTTTGGAACGCTTTTACTTATCCAGGACATTCTGAGATTGTTTTCTTGTGACACATTGTACTTCATGACAGTCATAAATTTGAGTCAATATATTTCACCCTTATTTATGAAAAAATCCCAAATTTACCAAAAATTTGGAAAAATTTGCAAATTTCCAAATTTCAATTTCTCTACTTTCAAAATACACAGTAATACCTCCAAAAATAGTTATTATTTTACATTCCCCATATGTCTACTTTATGTTGGCATCATTTTGTAAATGTCATTTTACTTTTTTAGGACGTTAGAGGGCTTAGAAGTTTAGAAGCCATTTTTCAAATTTTCACCAAATTTTCCAAAACCATTTTTTTGAGCACCAATTCTGATATAAAGTGATTTTGAGGGGCTTACATAATGAAAACCCCCATAAATGACCCCATTTTAGAAACTACACCCCTCAAGTTATAAAAAACTGCTGTTACAAACTTTGTTAACCCTTGAGGTGTTCCACAAGAATTAAAGGAAATGGAGGTGACATTTCAAAATTTCACTTTTTTGGTAGATTATTCATGTTAATAATTTTTTTCTTGCAACACAGCAAGGGTTAACAGCAAACTAAACCTCAATATACATTGCTCTGATTCTGCAGTTTACAGAAATACCCCATATGTGGTGGTAAACGTCTCTATGGGTTTGTGGCAGTGGTCAGAAGGAAAGGAGCGCCATACGGATTTTGGAGGCAGATTTTGCTAGAATAGTTTTTAGGCACCATTTTGTAATTGAGAGACCCTGACGTACCCCTACAGTGGAAACCCTCAAAAAGTGACCCCATTTTGGAAACTACACCCTCCAAAGAATCTATTAAGGGGGGTACTGGCCACTTTGGCTCCATAAGTGTTTTACGGAATTTGGAAACACTTGGCTATGAAAATGAAAAGTTTCATTTCTTCCAATAAAATGTTGCTTTAGCCCCAAATTTTTCATTTTCACAAGGGGTAACAGGAGAAAAGCACCCCATAATTTGTTACCCATTTTCTCCTGAATACGGCAACATACCATATGTGGTGGTAAACTGATGTGTGGGCACATGGCAGGACTCAAAACAGAAGGAGCGCCATATGGATTTTGCAGAACAGATTTTGATGGATTGGTTTGCGGGTGCCATTGATTTTTTATTTTTTGAGTTATTGTCTTATGTGGGGGCTCATTTTTTGCGGGACGAGATGACGGTTTGATTGGTACCATTTTGGGGTACATAAGACTTTTTGATCGCATGGTTTTTTTAAAATTTCTTTTACAACATTCACCTGGGGGGCTATCTCATGTAATATTTTTATAGAGCAGGTTGTTACGGACGTGACAATACCCAATATGTCTAACTTTTTTATTTTTGGAAAGTTTTACACATTAGATGCATTTTAGAACAGAATAAAATCTTTTTTTTGTGTTGCCATTTTCAAAGAGCCATATTTTTTTAAGTTTTCAGGCGATTGTCTCAGGTAGGATATCGTTTTTGCAGGACAAGATGATGGTTTGATTGGTACCATTTTGGGGTAAATACACCTTTTTGATCGCCTGCTATTACACTTTTTGTGAGGCAAAAGGGAAAAAAAATGTCTGTTTTGGCTTAGTTTTTTAAAAACAATTTTTAAAGCATTCGCCTGGGGGGCCATCTCATGCAATATTTTTATAGAGCAGGTTGTTACGGACGCGGCGATACCCAATATGTGTATAATTTTTATTTTTGGAAAGTTTTACACATTAGATACATTTTTGAACAAAATAAAATATTTTTTGTGTTGCCATTTTCTGAGAGCCATATTTTTTATTTTTCCGGCGATTGTCTCATTTTTTGCGGGACAAGATGACGGTTTGATTGGTACCATTTTGGGGTACATACGCTTTTTTGATCACCTGCTATTACCACTTTTTGTAAGGGAAGGTGACCAAAAATGTCTGTTTTGGCACAGTTTTTTTTTTTTTTTACTCGTGCACCTGACGGGGTGGATCATGTTGCTATTTTTATAGAGCCGGTCGATACGGACGCGGCGATACCTAATATGTCTATTTTATTTTTTTTTTCACTATTTTTTACAATTTTTTTTTATATTATTTTGTAAAAATGACGTTTTTCTTTTTTTGGGGAACTTGAAACTTTTTTTTGTAAAACTTTATTTTTTTCACTTTTTTTACTTTCTTATTTTACACTTTTTTTTCACTTTTGGGGGTCTGAATCCCCTTACAATGCATTTACAATACTTCTGTATTGTAATGCATTGGCTGGAAGTTTATTACTCAATGTAATACACTTCCAGCACACTGCCTGTGAGATCCAGGGGGCTGGATCTCAGGCTTCCGTAGATAGCAGCCGGATGCCTAAGGAAGGCATCCGGCTGCTATCTCAGCCATCGGGTCCCCGTCACAGCAGCGCAGGGACCCGATGGCAACCCCTTCCGACCGACCGCATCGCATGTGCCGCACATGAAGGGTTAATGCGCCGGCATCGGTGTTTTCACCGATGCTGGCACATTCCTCGGGGGTCCGGCACCTGGGCACAGCTGGACCCCCGACTCTGATCGGGCGGGCGCAGCTCCTGCACCCGCCCGATCAGCGCTCAGTAATAGTACGGCGCTGGGCGTCTAGCACCTTTGCCGCAGCGCCGTACTATTACGGCGCTGGTCGCCAAGGGGTTAAACAGAAAGCAGGATCTACACAGGATCTACCGAGAAGGAACCGTGTTGGGTGTGTGTTCTTTTTTTTGCATCTGTGTTTCACTGACACTGAGCAGCTGAAAAACAATTTTCAAAGCATCTCTTCTTAATGATCCGTGCAACACGGATGAGATCTATGAGGGATCGGTGGTTTTCACTGACTCATTGACTATAATGGGCGTAAGGGACCCGGGAACACGGATCAAGATAGGACATGCATCCGTGCTAAAAAAACGGAACTACGAACCATGATGAAACATTGATGTCTGAACACATATATTAAAATGAATGGGGACGTGTGCTGTCTGTGGAGAACACGTACAGCACACATCCATGAAACACTGACGTGTGAATAGGCTTTACCTGTCCTGCACAATGACCTTTGCATAGGTCACAGAGCATGCCTATTAAACTTTCCCATAGAATTCAATGATCTCCTAATGTCTATGTTAGAGATGAGCGAATCATTCAAAAATTTTATTCGCCGAACATTCATCGAATTTTCATAAGATTCGTATATTCGAGGAATATATTCGTTGAATCTGCGTACAAAATATACGTTATTATGTGGCTTTTAGTGAACATTTGCGCCCTAATAACAAACGTTCAGTTTTAAAAGGTAAGCAACTTCTTTGAACACGTACGCATGAGCGTACAAATTGTGTACGAAAATGACGGGCGAGTCTGACCCCTGGCTACATATGGATACTGTATCAGCAGATGACAGCAGATCACTCCGGCTGAGACTGAGATGAGCGTGCCATCCACTCCACTATGTCATCCACTTTTCTCCTCCACTACAATTTTGCGCCTTGGTGGGTTAGCCCGGTGTTACACCGGCCAAGTATTGCGAATACTACAAGTAGAAGCTCCGGCTACAGGTCCTTTGGCACTTCTGCCCTGTGCCACCTTCTCCTGTTTTTTAGAGCTCGAGGTCTGGCTGGAACTGGACCCCTTTTGCTTATCCATTCCAGACATTTTTCACTTCACTCTGTGGCCCTGCAGCTGGTCTTTGTCTTTGTCCCTGTCTCTCTCCCTGTCTCTCTCTCCCTGCCTGATTAATTACTAGCCCTGCACTGGCCCTGCACTTGCCCTGCAATATCCCTGATGTGTAATATGGATTCCCTGGACAATTACACCCCAATTTCAACAACACAGGTCTCAGTGTCTCAGAACTTCACACACAGTGCTTCTGCTCGTCTCAGCAGTCGCAGCAGAAGTGATGCGTCACTGGCTTACCGAGCCTGAGCCAATCAGAGCTAGCCCTGCCCACTAGGTGAGGTGACCGCTTTCTTCCCGGGCTTTTGCCCACGAATAACGAACTAACAGTAAAAGTTCGCTAATTACTTGAATTCGCACGCAACAGCATATAGAGTAACTTATACGTAGCATTAGCGTACAATTTATCGGACAAGTACGTAGCCAATGTGTAGAAAGCCTTAGGAACATTTTCGAATCTTAACGAAGCAAATCACCTAATATTCGGATTCGCTTCGCAGCTGAAAATTTCGAATTCGAAACGACAAATAGATTTGCTCATCTCTAGTCTATGTGGCTGCTGTAAACCATATCTTTAAATGTTGCTAACAGCTCAGATAAAATGGCTGACCCAAAATCATATGCAGAATATAGAACAAAAAAGTCTACAATTAGAAAATAAAACAAAAAAAAGTGTCACTATCTGGTTTTAATTAGTATAATATATAATATATATATATATATATATATAATTCACGTCGTTTAAATTCCCGTTCACTTGCATTGTACCTTACTTTTATGCATTGTACCTTACTTTTAACATACGTTACATAGGACCTCGTGAAAAACAGTGCAGACAAAAACTGCAAGTGTTTTCAAGTAACCTGTCAGAATCCAGCTGCTATTTTTTGAAGCACTGGTTAGAAAGGAGTAAAATCAGTTACAAAGGTAATTTTGGTTAAGCGCCAGAGCAAAATAATGGTTTTGAAGGTTTTCAATAATCAACGGATTAAAGGTTATGATTTCTAGTAGCATGGATTAAGGCAGAAACTTAATCAGTCTACCCAGGACGAGGTTACAGGAGGACAGCAGGCAACGGTCGCTTCTGGCAGCCACATATAACTAAGCTTAAAATAAGCGTATGTGGATTGTTAAGCAGGTGCAGGCTGAGCTTTCTTTTTTTTCAGTTCCTCGAACGTATCTGAGTGGGTGAGAAATCAAGATGTTATGGACTGTACAACCACCACTAGAAAAGTATAAAAAAAATATTATTTTAAAATGTGAGTGTGCAAATATTATTTCTGTGCTTTTTTATATTATTAATGACATGGCTGGGAGGAAAATCTATAATACTGCTTCCGTCCTATTTTACGTCAAAGCGGATTAAAGTGAAATATGCCTCTCAAGTTGTGGTGGAACTTCAGTGGAAGAAGTATTTTCACAGGGGAGCTACTTTCTCGCTACCCATCAGCATATTAAAGAGCTTTCCCTCATAAGAACTTTGTATGTTTGTTGTTGCCCCCCCAGTTGTGGAATATCCAGACATTATGTATAATGATTAGTAAAAACCTTGGGACCCATAGTAAACTGTTGTAATGTTTGGAGGAACCTGTAGTGTTTAAAGAGGACCTTTCACCACTCCTGACATGCCTGTTTTAATAGCTCCATGCATTCCCCACGTACTAACAATTCTAGAACATCTTTTCTTATGGCTCTATGTTGTGCCATTCCTTTATTATTTGCACTAGAAGTTATGAATGAATTGCTATTTGCCTTTAGTAAAGGAACAGAGGGGAGGTGACCAGTTGGGGGGTGTCCCTGCACAGTCTGACTCTAGCCAATCAGTGCTGTCATGTTCAGACTGTGCATGTACACACCCCCAACTTGTTACCTCCCCTCTGTTCCCTTACTGCAGACAAATAGCAATTCATTCATAACTTCTAGTGCAAATAATCAAGGAATGGCACAACATACAGACATAAGAATAGATGTTCCAGAATTGTTATTACATGGGGAATGCATAAAGCGATTAAAACAGGCATGTCAGGAACGGTGAAAGGTCCTCTTTAATTCTCCTGCGGCACCCCCACAGGGGAAATTACGTATTGTATGTTATGCATCAGTGTAAAATAGAGATGTACTGCACCCCCCCTCCCCTCCCCCAGGGATATTCATTGTAACTCTCTGCTTCCACTAACCCCAAAGAACTCAGAGTATCCTAACTGGGTATTTTGAAACATGTTTTATAAGCTACTGTATGTGTCGTCCATACATTTTGAAACATATTTTATAAATTACTGTATGGCTTGTCCATAAGTTTTGAAACATGTTTTAGAAAATACCGTATGGCTTGTTCATACAGTATTTCCACAGGGGAACTAGGTCCATGGCACGCATCAGCATATTAAAGAGCATTCCCTTATAACATCTTTATATGCTAGCTGCCACCCTTCCCCAATTTTAAAATGATTTGGAATATCTTTGATATTGATCTAATGATAATATGATTAGTAAAGACCATTGGACCCCTAGTAAATGGCTGTAATGTTTTGGGGAAGTGATTCATTCTCCTGCAGCACCCCCGCAGGGAAAATGAAATATTACATGGCATGCGAAGGTTCATCAGTGTAAAATACAAATGTACTAGGCCCTCCCAAGAAACATTCATTGTAACTCCGACCAAGCCCAAAGAGCTTAGAGTATCCTAACAAGGTGTTCAAAACAGATTTAGAAACTAGTCAACCCCTTTACAATTAAAAGTATAATAATTATATCACAATTTTAAGAAATAATAGCAGGAAATAAACGTCTGTGAGTTGTTCTTTTGTGTGCTGGCGCCAGTGATTGTCTGCAGTGGTCACATGTGCAGCTACTGCATGACATTACTGCGGGACAAGTCAACAAAGATCAAAGGGACCACCGGAGTGACTGTGCTGGAGCGGCGGGTCATTTACCAGGTGAGTAAAAGTTATATTTTTGTGTTTTACCACATTCCCTGCTTTCAGTAATTTTTTTGAACTCTTTGACAACCCCTTTAATTAAACTCACACTATTCTAACTTCTATATGATGTTTATTGCCTCCTTAATATATAAAAACACAAGCAAGTGAATGATGAAGAATGCTGGTAAAGGCTTGAAGGCTTGATCGGCCTCCTGAGATCTGATTGTGCTATTAGCGGGGTAGGATTTACCGTATTACCAATCTGAAGCTTAGCATACCACATTTCTTGACACAGTCCCTAATGCAAAAGCATTGCAAGACTCTGGCATTCATCCGAAGCTTTTAGCTGAGCAATGTCTACGAGCAGATGAGATAATGTGCGTCCGTGTTTTGCCACCAACTGTCCAAACACGAAGGCCTTCCTGGGTTGTTTATGTGGTAGCAACGTTCAGTGTAAGGAACACATCTCCCCCATAGCCTCATTACTTGTGTACCCCTCAACTAAGAGGCATGAAAATGACTTACCTCATCCTCACTACTGCTATTATATACAGCATGGGATACTGTACAAATAATATGAATATTACAAGTCTCCAACCAGAGCCACAAATAAGTGCATTTATACTGATAGAATATTCTTTGTAGAGTATACTTGAGGGCACATATTTTTCTTATAATACATACACCTCAGCTGTTGCAGAACCTCTTTTTGAAGAATAACTGGGAGATTATTGTCCTCCATTGATTGATGAATTTCCTTATTTTCAGCAAGAAGGTCTAAAGCACCTGAGGTGTGTTATGGTGTTGTAACCACGTAAGGCTCTGTTCACATTTGAAATATGGGTGAAGCAATATCAACGTGGCAGAACCTGACCTACCCCATTATGAGTCAATTGGGTTCGTCAGGAGCAGGGTCCATTGTGCAACTGATCCGCAATATATGAAAATATATATGGAAGCCACTGCAGGTGAGAGAACTACAGTACATGTCAGTCACAGTTCACCTCATTTACTGACCCCCACCATAAACGTCACAAATGTCCCCATCTGTCACTAACATCTTCTTGTAGCCTGCATCGTGTACCCCTAAATTTTAACCCCCGGAAGACATTCTAAACTAAGAACAATCACCTAAACAACCTAAAGAATACACTTGTGTTGCTAACAAATTAAATATTCTGGTGCTATTCCTAATAACACCACAGGAGGCACTGTTTACAGAGCTCACAGTTAAAATTGCACCTCAATCATCAAATAAAAAAAATGGATTTTCTCATTAATAATAATAATAATAATAATAAAAAGCACAACACTATATTTGCTGCGTAAAAGAATATAATGTGATCCTGACATCTTGGATATGCAGTTTTAACTACCCACAGTATCATATTCATGTACTTATGGAGCTCTGGAAGCAGTTCTTGTTGCCATATTCTAAATAGTGAATGCGCTAAAATGCACTTTTAATCTTCTTCGCGCCATATGAAAAGGAGTCTGTTCAAGTGAAGGAGGCCGGCATTTTACTCCTCCGAGTCAAGGTTTCCCTGCCCAACCACTACAGCTTGATTGATGGAGCCTGCATGGGAACTAATGAGACCTGGGGATGGCGTTCCCTGCCTCAGAGAACGTTAATCAAGCTGCAGGAGGTGGGGTTGGATAGGGAAAACCTTGACGTGGAGGGGTAAAATGCCAGCCTCCTAGACTTAAACAGACTCATTTCCATATGGCAGGAAGAAGATTAAAAGTGTATTTTCAGCGCATGAACCTATTAGAATACCACAACAAGAACTGCTTCCAGTCCAGAGCTCCATAAGCATATGAATAAGGTAGTGGGGCAGCGTATCTGAGATGTCAGATTCCCTTTAAATCCATGTACTATAGGTTATTGAATGGTAAAGAAATACTCAGTGCTGTACATAGAGAAGTAAGGGCCCCATAGCAAGGATCAAACCAGGCCCCCCACACTGGACAGAAGGGTTTCCACCTAAACCCTTTTCAATGACCCTTGGGGCATTTTTTCCACTGTCTCATTTACTAAAAGTTGTTCCTTTAGAGGGTAGAGTCCTGACCAAGTTTTCACCTCCAGTAGAAGAGGAGATGATCCCAACTAAGACTGGGCCGCCTCTTGCCCTGGGCCCCATAGCAGTGGCATGGTCTGCCGCTATGGTAGCTACGCCCCTGGAAATACGGTAATTCTTACTGAAGAGCTCATTCAGACAAGAGATGTTGATGTCCAGGTTCTGACACAGAATTGAACAGACAATGTCCGGACTAAACACTGACCCATTCTAGTCAATGAGCCAATTCATATGTGTGATTTTCGGCATGCAGAGAAAATTGCATCATGCACCACTTAGGTCACATTTTCACGCAACAGCGTCTTGGTGCGTGATAAATACAGACAGCCCATGGACGCCATGCATGTGGAGTGTCTAAAAACTCCTCGGCAAAACATGGAGAAGTTTAACATCACCCATCTGAAAGGGACCTTAAAATTCTGCTCTTGGGCAGGTGACAGGAACTTTGTTCCATCGCTCTCGTCTCGCTTGCACTGCATTTTCCCACAATCCCAGATTCTCATACCCAATAATATGTGGCTTGCTTTTATAAGCCAGACCGCTAATGCATTGAAAACACATAGTAATACACCAAGGCTTAGGACATGGAAAAATCAATGCGCGGCAATCTTTATTAATACGTTAATGGAGAACACAGCGGCAGAAAAACTGGAAAATATCATCTAACTCACTTAGCGTTAATTGGAGCGGCATACACCAAAAATGAACTTTTCCTTTTAGGCGATGTCAACAATCTCAACAATGCATTCACACAAATTACAGCGGTAATGAATGACTCACTTACATTACCTTAATGAAAGTAATATAATAACAGTACAATATAGCCGCTTGGATTTTAACAATTAAATGCCTATTTCTGCAGACTCCTGCTCCAAAAACTATTACCATCTGACAGCTGTAGTCCGGGCTGAGTCTGATGATTTCATACTTGGTGCAGAGCCTGGAGAAGGGACACTGCCCACAATTCTAGGCTGTTTACCAGACTCAGGCTAGACTGCTGCAAGAAATATGTGAAAGGCTAGCAGTCCCTTCCCCCAGACTACGGCTCAGCGGTGTGCAGTACAGTACAACAGCACCCTCTGCAGGTCAACACATGCATTCACATCCAATAGGTTAATAGAATTCAACGAATTAGGCAGCCACCATAGGGAATATATGCAGCACAATAAATATTTCTATATTTCTTCTCTATGATTACAGCTTGTTTTGACATATGCTTCTTTTTTTACTAGCTTTAATTTAAGGCCATTATTGGAAATGAACTGGCAATTATAAAGCAGACTTCAGTTTTATGAAATCCACATGCAACAGGTTTACAGACACATTGCAAATTTTGTAAACTGTCAGAGGTACCGCTCTGTTTTAACAACTGCAAAGGGTGAAATCCACAGCAAATTCTGAATTAAACACATTTTTTACAGTGGCTATCTCTGCAGTGCTTTAAGGGGCCTCTGTCAGCAGATTTGTACCTATGACACTGGCTGACCTGTTACATGTGAGCTTGGTAGCTGAAGGCATTTGTGCTGGTCCCATGTTCATATGTGCCCGCATTGCTGAGAAAAATGATGTATTAATATATGTAAATGAGCCTCTAGGAGCAACGGGGGCGTTGTCATTACACCTAGAGGCTCTGCTCTCTCTGCAACTACCACGCCTTCTGCATTTTGATTGGCAGGTCCAGATATTGTAAAGATGATCACACCTGGCCCTGTCAAAGTGCAGAGAGCTAAGCAGTTGCAGAGAAAGCAGAGCCTCTAGGTGTAATGGTAACGCCCCCAGAAGCTCATTTGCATATATTAAAACTATATTTTTCTCAGCAATGCGGGCACATATGAACATAGGACCAACACAGATGTCTTCAGCTGCCAAGTGCACATGTAACAGGTCAGACAGTGTCATAGGTACAAATCTGCTGACAGATGCCCTTTAAAAATATTTCTTTATATTTCTCATCTCTTTGGTTTTGGTAGGTTTCACTTGAAATGGACTCTTTAATAATTCCTGACACAGTGCTAGGTTGGGCCTTGTGCTGTTTCAGAAGACAGTTATGAAGAACATGGGTGTTTGAGGTGGTCCCAGTGGACAATCCCACATCAATGAGACATTCTTGGCTTTAAAGGGGTTGACCTGTGGCAGCAACTAGTTCCCTATCCACAATGTTAATACAAGGCACTTACTAATATATTGTGATTGTCCATATTGCCTCCTTTGGTGGCTGGATTAATTTTTCCATCACATTATACACTGCTCATCTTCAGGGGTTATGACCACCCTGCAATCCAGCAGCGGTTGTCATGCTTGCACATTATAAGAAAAATTACCAGCCTATGTACATCCCACGGTCCCGGTCACCAGAGAGGCCAGCGCCTTTTTCTATAGTGTGCAAGAACGACCACCACTGATAGATTGCTGGGTGGTCATAACCCCTGGAAACAGGCAGTGTATAATGTGATGGAAAAATGAATAAAGCCAGCAAAGGAGGCAATGTGGACAATTACAATACATATTAATAAGTGCCTTGTATTAATGTTGTATACATTATAACTGCCATTTGCTGAAGCAAGTTAACCCTTTAAGGTGGCCTTACACATTAAATGAATGCTGGCCGAAATTGCTGGTTTTGGCAGAACCGGACGACCGTCTAATGTGTATGGGAGTGTCCTGACTGTAGATGATGGGGAAAAGAAGGCTCAAACACTTTTGTTTTAAAAGTATCTAGATCTATTCACTGCTAGATTTGTCTGGCAGTAGCTTATTAACCTCTTCCTACTGAGAACTACCTGGGCAGGACAGAATACGTTATATGTGGTATAACTGTTCATATTGAATTCTTTTGATGGATACAGCGAATATGATTAATTTACTAAAAAGCCACTTTTTTTGCTTTAATGACTTAGTGCTGTGGTTCAGTTCTATGCATGTTGCTGGACAAGATCACTACCACCAGGCAATTCTACCTTTACCAGTGTGCCAACCATAACAAGACTTACTAATGGGCATATCAGATGTTCTATAGTCTGTTTTGTAGTAAATCTTAAAGAGGACCTGTCACCGCTCCTGACATGCCTGTATTAATAGCTAAATGCATTCCCCATGTAATAACAATATAACAATTCTGGAACATCTATTCTTATGTCTGTATGTTGTGTCATTCCTTTATTATTTCTACTAGAAGTTATGAATTATTGTTAGCAGTCTGCAGTAAGGGTACAGAGGGGTGGTAACCAGTTGGGGGGGGGGGTTACTTTATCCAATCAGTGCTGCCATTGTCAGACTGTGCAGTTACGCACCCCCAACTCGTTACCACCCCTCTGTACCCTTACTGCAGACTGCTAGCAATTCATTCATAACTTCTAGTAGAAATAATAAAGGAATGGTACAACATAGAGACATAAGAATAGATGTTCCAGAATTGTTATTACATGGGGAACACATGTAGCTATTAAAACAGGCTTGTCAGGAGTGGTGACAGGTCCTCTTTAATGTATTTTATTGACTTATATCTCACTGATAGACTCTGTATCCACAGACCCTTCTTCCCCAAGAGAACAGGTTGCATGCTGCCCATGGAGTCTATGTAGAGGGGAGGGCTCAAAGGAGAATGGGGCAGTGATACACACACAGACATGCTTCTGAAGGCTCTAGTATGTGGTGTACCTCATCCCAGTGACTGATTCACAGCTACACTACTGATTAATGTTACTTATTGTCCTCTATTCTGCTGCTTCTTCTGAGTGTGTGCTCCAGAGAGATAGGGGAGACATCATAGGAGCTATTCTCCCGCTCCTCCGCCTCCCATCTCCATAGACTTCTATTGACATCATGTGACCCCCCCCCCCCCTACAGATTCTATCATTGAATTAGGAGTAAATAAAAAGTTCAAGAACCAGTGGAAAGAGGAAATAGGCCTGGTAAGTAAAGAAAGAGGCACTTTTTATCTATTAAGATATTTTCCACTTGTACTACTGATTTTTGCAGATTTGTTTATAGAGGTACACTTTAATAGGCAGTGGTCCTTACTTAAACCGCATAAATAGACACAATATAATATGAAGAACAGTCACAAATTCAATGTTTTCTGGTAAAACCAAGTTGTGTACACTAAGTATTCATCGTTCGTCATACTTCTGCAACTAGCAAGCTCACAACTAATTATAATTACAGAGAGCACAGAAGTTCAGAACATAATTTGTCTGATCATCTACTCACTTGACCTAGGTCAGATTTTACTGTAGGAATCGGGAGACGAAAACAGTCACAAAGATGTGCGTGAAATTAATAATTGATTGTTTTACGGAATGTTTATATCATCTCAAATGGGTATTAGAAATGATGCCTGCAATTAATCCAGCTCTTCACACCAACAGATCGTCTTCAGCTTTCCAAACAAACTGTAAATTAATTATTAAGCAAAGAGTGGGCTGCTGAATTAATAGCTCAAGGCAACAGTGGCAGGGGTTTTATTTCTAATGAGCAACTAATAGTGTGAAAGTGGTTTCATTACTGTCTGATGGAGACAAATGTAAACAGATGGAAATGAATCAACTGCAGTGAAGTTTTGTCAGTGTCAAGCAGTTCAGAAGATGGTTCAGCAGACGCAGAGATAAACATATTTAACGTATGAAAAAGACTCCGCTCTTTCAGTGTACTGTATTAAATGGCAATCAATCCAAAAACTGAAAAAAAAGATGAAAAATTATAATACCTATGTAATATACAAAAGTTTCAAAACCCTTCCAAAAATAAAACTTAACTTTTAACATAACTATATTAAGAAGAAACCCCTAATATGTAAAAATTTTTGATATACGCCATATGGTATTTAAAGGGTACGATATCTTAGTCAGGGGCGGGTGTATAAACCCTACTCACGGTTAGTAGAGAAGGTTGATACTCGAAATAGGTGTTGTCATAGGGGTCTTGGAGCTCCTCTGTCCCTAGTCTGTTCCTACAGTTATCCCTGCCTACAGGCAGAGCACCCGCCCTGAAAGGGGCGACTCCACCTCTCGGTGGCTAAGCCCTAAAATGTACCTAAGAAATACCCTAATAACAAGTGAAACTCAATCCCAAAGTAAGGGACAGACTAGGGACAGAGGAGCTCCAAGACCCCTATGACAACACCTAGTATCAACCTTCTCTACTAACCGTGAGTAGGGTTTATACACCCGCCCCTGACTAAGATATCGTACCCTTTAAATACCATATGGCGTATATCAAAGATTTTTACATATTAGGGGTTTCTTCTTAATATAGTTATATTAAAAGTTATTTTTTGGAAGGGTATTTTGTGTATGTATACTTCCAGATCATTATATGTATTTGTGGTTGTACCTATATAATATCTATCCATCTGCAAGACTCTATTACAGAGATGTGGCTTCTTCTCTGACGCCTGCCATGTTTTCTGCCAATATCAACATTTTGCGATCAGGTAATACCTCTCCATATTAGCTTGGCATCCCCGGCTGGGCCAGAGTCCAAGCCAACATGCTTCAATGGCAGCATGTCGAGGACCTCTGTGAAGAACATTTTAACATTATGGCCTTCAGCTGACAGAAGGCACCAAGTGCCAAGATGAGAATTCCCCAAGTTTCATAAGAGGAAAAAAGACTGAGATTCCAGTATCAACCACTGAGGAATGAATATTTTTCATCAGACTTCAGATAATTCCCCAAGTGTTAATCAGACCTTAGCTCAGAGCCCCAATGTTAAAGGGGTTCTACGGGATTAAAATCGAGCCGACAATAATCTCAGGTGTATGGTCACCTTTACACTTGATTATTGTCTTCAAGATCAATTTTATGTGGTCTGCAGACTTCAGAGAGTTAGCTGTGGAATATAAGAAGTAGCTACAGACATCAGTATTTCTCTGTTGGGTATATGAAGAAACACTTGGAAATAACTTAATTTGGTCTATGTCTACACTGAAAAGGTCAAAAACTCCCATTCTTCTGACTAGAAGACTCTATCTTCTCATGGATACTTGGTAGTGTTTTTTTTTTTTCCCAGGAACTCTTTCATATATTCCGGTGACTTTTTTGGCATTTTTTGTGCATTCTCTGTGCGGAATCTACACAAAAAAAGTCTCTAAATAGCCTCCCGTTCATTTAGATAGTAGGCAGCATTTTTTTCCGCATACATAAAAGAAGTCTTGAAAAAGAAGCCTCATGCTGATTGTACCATAGGAAGCTGAAAAAAAACCCAACCTGCATACATCTGAGTTTTCCGTGCAAAAAACCACAAGCTGAAAATGCAGTTTGTACTGAAGTAAACACCCACTAGTAAACAAAAACAAAAAACACATTGAAAAAACTAATCAAAAACGTGCCAAAAACTTCAAGAAATTTTGTAAGCGTATTTCAAAATCTGTCATGTGAACATACCCTAACAGTTCAAGGCTTTCACTCTTAACCTCATCGACAGAGCTTTCTTATGCATTTTTTATCCCAAGATGTCAATGAAATTGTTTAGAGAATAAAAGGGGTATTTCAGTTTTGTTTTTTTTTTTAATGTATTTATAACATGAGAAATCATATGATTTTCTAATAGACACTTTCTTATATTAGTATATGGTCAGTATAATAGTATAGCCAATGGTTCAGTTCTGTCTAATGCATCCAGGGCCTAACTGAACCATGGCATCATTCATGTGACACTGTTCACATCATCTGACCAGGGTTGGAGTGATGCATGAGAGCACTAGAGGATCCTCTGGTGGGCTCAAGCTCTGACAATAATGGACCCTTAGTAAAACAAGTCAATTAAGGTCCTATATTGGCAGATTGTGGGCCCTCAGAATCATTTCCTCTGGTGGGCCCAGGAGAATTAAGTCCAACTCTGCATGTGACCCATTGACAATCAGTAACTAACAGTGTTATTACTAAATACCACTAATGGTGGAATAAAGATTATTATTGTGGTTCTTACAATAACTACATTATAGTCATTGAAGGGGTTGTCTCACCTCAGACATTGGTAGGATATGCTCCCAATGTCTTATAGGTGTGGGCCCTCAAAGTAAAGGAGGGCGCACTGCACACTGCACTCCATTCATTCCTAAGGGAGCGCCGAAAGCGCTCGGCTATTTCCATTAGCCCCACAGTGAATGGAGAGGTGGCTGCACTTGCGCAGTTCACTTCCCATTCATTTCAATGGGACTGCTGAAAATAGCAAAGCGCACCGCTCGGATATTTTCGGCTCTATCATAGGAGTGAATAGAGGGCAGCCACGCACGCACAGTGCATCCTCCTTCACTTTGCGGACTCCGTTCTAAAGATAGGTGCGGGTCCCAGAGGTGGGATCCACGCCTATCCGACATTGGGAGCAAATCCTAGCGATATGCCCTCAATGTCTGAGCTGAGACAACCCCTTTATACCATGTCATCTTTAGTATCATTGTATAACCTATTTTGAGCTGGTATTTTGCCTAAGGATCTTTACTGGTGTTATATGGTTAATAAAGAAGACATTATGACTCTGATACGCTTTCATGTCTATATTCAACTTTGAATTTAACTGAACTCAACAATTAAGGGTTACTAATATCCATCTTTCGTGTTACATTCTTCAGCAGCGCTGCCTGTCTCCTTGTATTATAAGTGCACACTTTGTTCTACAAAGAAATTGGCACTTCAGTTATTTTTGCTGATCAGCCCTCTAACACTGCGGCTGTTGTTACGGTGACTACCTGCTGGGCCCATCACAGCTTCTGCACAGAATCCATTTTATGCCTATAGCTACACGCATGCTACCTCAGCTGCTGAATTATGTCCGGTTTTCTTTTCCAAAACAGACAAACTTTCAAGTATTGCTCTGTTTCCTTTCTCTCATTTGCCCATAGTTTCCCAGAGAGGGTAGGCCAAGAAAAGTAAACCCTTTCAAAGTGCAGTCTGATTAGCTTAGTAACGTTCTGCTACAAGACCCAAACAGAGCAAAACTGAGAGCTGCCAGTCACTATGCCACAAGTTCACAGCGCCATCTGGCCAATTCATCACTGTGAGGTGTCTAATCCCCCAAGTCTTGCATATTTCTAGAGACTCAGTTGGCCTCATTAACCAAAAGTGTCACAGTCTATCTGTCTATATCTATCTCATATCTATCTATCTATCTATCTATCTATCTATCTATCTATCTATCTAATCTCATTTCTATCTATCTACGCTCCTCAACACTGAATTTGCAACATCAAGAATAACAAGCGGTAAAATTGTGCAAATCGAGGAAGTAGCAGGTGTCGCTGAGATCTACAGATGATTGAATTTTCAAGCACCTAGCTCCAATCTTTAGCATGTGGGAGGGGCATAAAAGTCAGATGGAAAGCAAAGTTTGTTTTTTTTTAGCCGCATGAAACCTCAAAAATCACATCAAGACAGGTAGGATAATTGTGCAATGTCTCCTGTTAGTCAACATGCTAGTTATCACCACTTGTCACAAACTAAGAAGAACAGAATCCTTGAACTGAGAGTCCTTGGCTTATGACTTCAGCAGTTCACTACTCATCTAGGGCTAGATGTCAGCCCTATTCAGTTGGGAGGACAATGATGAACTGGAATGACAGCAAGAGGTGCACAGAGGTGAACCTCTGCATGGACGGATGGTCTGATTAGACAAATGGTGTGTAATGATCCATTCTGTACTGCAAGTGAAACTCGATGTCACATCCCAAGCCTAAGGTCGCAAACTGTGTCTACACAAACCACCAGACAACACAAACACTACAATATGTGAATGGTCTACAAACCACACGGGATGTAAGGTTTGAGTTGATGTGGGGTGTCATAATGTACGGTAGCTGGACCCCTCTAGTCTTCATTTCGGCATTACATTGATTTGTTTGTGGAACAAGTGGTATGGCCATATCTCCAAATTGTCCCTGGAGCTGTTTTAAACTGGACAACGCCAGTTCACATATTGCTTGTGCTACTGGGAGCTGTCAGCATGGTCTAAACGTGCTTCCATCGCACAACAGCGCCTCATGACTTGTCTCCCATCGTGCACATCTGGGATATCACCGGTCGGCAATTGAAAAGGAGCTACCAGCAGCAGATCTTGATGATTTGCGTGCCCAAGTGCATTCAGAGTGGTAGTGTGTATTTCTGCATGTGGCGCTCATACTTAATACTGAATAAATTGAGAATAAATTGAGATTTTTTTGAATATGGCAATTTGCATAAATCTATGACTAGTCCTTACATGCAGTTTCAATGTTGAGGAGTGTATGTATCTATAAATGTTAAATCGTTTATCTTCTATTGAAGTACAGGTCTGAATGTCATGTCTGATATAAGACTTGATACTTAACAATATTCCACAGATGGTTAGTTTACTACCGCTTTATTGGGTAATAAATATAGAAACTGTCCCTCAAATAAAAACAAAACTTTCCCTCTGCCACCAGTTACTCTCAATTTTGCCAATATTTTACCAATATTTTTGCGGTGCGTTTTCACTGCAGCAGCCAAGTGAGCTGCTCTGTGTCCAGCTTTGCAGCAGTTCCCTCTCAAAGAAGGAAGTCCCAGCATGACCTCAAGACCTCAGTGGCTAAACAACATTGATTTAAATCCATTTTTATATCTGTAAGTTTTTTTTATTAGTAGAGGGTAGATCCTCCAATCATTTATCCAAAAAGGGATTTACAGTGCACAGAAATCTGGTGTTTTTAACTCGATGGTCTGCTGATCCCCTTTGGGACAAGGCTATTTTTACATGATGCTACAGATTTAGCACCATGTGGGACAACATTACATGTTGTACTCTTATAATATGGATCTTTGAATCATAATGAGCAGCAATATTAGTAATTTTTAATGAACACATTTTTATATTGTCTACTGCAAGAAATTTGTATCAATGCCCAACTTCCTTCCTCTAACAGAGACTCTAAAATAAAAGTTCCTGAAACAGCCGCAGTTTATATAATCATGCCGGCATACAGATGTGTACAGCATGAGGCATGCCTGCTGAGATCTGGAGAGGGCTTGCTGTGCGAGGGCCATTTGCACTCTGTTCCATCACTGCGCACCATGTAAACAGATCCATTCTGCTATTAAATGTCTTACACAAAGAATGGCTGGAATACGCTTTGCAGTTTATATCTTCTAAAGCTTTTACAAGATTTGTACCCCGGCTTCTGACAGATAAGGAAAAACATTCAGCAAACTTACTCCACCTTCACACAATTTCATTTCATTTAATAGAGAATGGTGTATCTATCAAATTTTGAAATCACTTCAGTTAAAAAATCTGCCTGCATCGACCTGAGAAAAGCTGTAATGTCATGGCCACAAGGCGTCTCACATCCAGCTAATTTTCAGTCCAATGCCTGTTGTTAGGCAAGATCCGTCCCTAATAACAGAAGACGGCATAAAGGAAATGGGGAATGTCACTGCTTCTAAAGATAACAGGACTGTCCTGATTTTCTGTAAGTGTGATTTCCCCCTTCCTAATTTTTCTTCTGTGAGCAGAAAATAAACATAGTGGGAACTAAGGGGACTGCTTATGGGAGAAATGCATCTAGCTGTGCAGCTGAAACTAATTAGGCTGAAAAAGACTTTAGGGAAGCCCAAAAAAGACATATTCCTTCACAGTTATGATTGCACAAAGAAGCACAATTTATTTTACAAACATGTTTTGAAAATTTAGATATGCTTTAAAGCCAAAATGTCGCCTATTTATCCCGTTGCAGAGATTTTACCGATGTGACTGTGATAAGGCCATATATTCTCAACATCGATGGTGATGATCTGATATAGTATTCTGATAAAAATGTGCAAACGTTAAACCTGTAAATTTTCTTGGACCTACTGAAAAATAAGACTGGGTGATCAGCTCATATATTGGCTATTGTGAAGCTCGTCTAGTTCATAATTTCTTACCAACTGAAGCTCTAGTCCAGAAATAACTAGTTCAAGTTTTGTCATTCACTTTATGATCATTCAGATTGTAACAAAATATCACTGGCATAGATGTGTAATTCAATATTAAAGAAAACCTTAATTTTGTGGAGAATTCTTTCTTTCTGTGTCCATAATTTCTAAGCTTTTATGGAAAATCGGGACTTCAATTCCCAGCTGGGCTTGCAGACGTCATGTCCTGTTCAATTTTCACATACCGCTGCAGCCACTCACTGGCCTGAGTGGTCACTTGTGTGTAAACGGCATGGGACCACTGCAGTCTTGGTGGGTTTCAGAACAGCAAATATGAAGCACCACCAGGACATGTAGAAGGTAAGCAAGGGTTTTCTCTCAATTTCATACTGCCCCTATTCTCTGGCAATTTTGAACATTTTTGGACAACAATGTTAAAGGGTTTGCCTTTTGAAAGACAACTCTTCTAGAACATATGAATGTCATAGAAGAAGGTCTCCCAATCAGGCTCCCCATTACAAGCCAGATAGGCAGACTTGCACTGGCAAATATGCTCCTACAAACCAGACTCAACCATGAATTACATGGATGGCCATTCATCCAACTGGCTGGTATGTGATACTACACTTATCTGAGGGAGGATTATGTAGGCTAGACCTGCACCTTTTTTTTTTTTCTTTTTTTTTTTTTTTTTTTTCATATGTGAGATAAACAATATGTTGGGAATATTTAACTATATCATGAGTTGTCTAGTATGTAACAAATCAAAAACAGTAAAAGGGAAATTCTTGGACCATTTGTAGAAATCCTCTAATAGGTATCACATGAGGGACAAAGCCAATTACCTATGACATACTTTTCTCTAGCATGCTTTGTGCATGGTCTCCAATGTATCAAACCGATATAGAAATTAAGGTACCATACATCACTGTGATTGTCCCAGATATTATTTAGCAGTGTACTCTTCTGTGAAGACCAGTGTCTAATAAGATTAAAGGGTTTCTGTCACCAGTTTTGGGCATATAAAACAGGATGACATTTGCAATGTGCAAATGTCACCTGATGCCCAAACTGGTGATCATTTTTTTACTGGTGCCCCCGTTTTTGAAATAAATCAACTTTTGTCGTATGCAAATGAAGCTTACTAGGTGCAAGGGGCGGTAACCCTGCACCTAGTAAGCGCCGTTTCCCTACCTTTATTCACGCCCCCTTTGTTGTGATGGACAGGGCCAGGCAGCTCGCTCTATCTGCTCCTGGCCCTGTCCGTGCTGAAAATCCCGCGCCTGCGCCGTTCGGACTTCATTCGGCGCAGGCGCAGTGAGTGCCGATTGCTGCCGGGCTCCCGGCTTCCTCACTGCGCCTGCGCCGCCTTCTCTTCTGGGTGTTCTGTGACGTCATCGGCGCAGGCGCAGTGAGGAAGCCGGGAGCCCGGCAGCAATCGGCACTCACTGCGCCTGCGCCGAATGAAGTCCGAACGGCGCAGGCGCGGGATTTTCAGCACGGACAGGGCCAGGATCAATAAAGGGGTTGTCACATGGAAATTATTACTATGCAATGAATAGGGCATTTCAAACAAAGTATTACATGTAATAAAGATATTGTTAGTTTTTTTATGAACATTATATTATCCTTTCTGATAGCGACCCCTGTTATTCTTCTTCTTCTGGTCCATCTTCTTCTGCATTCAAAGGTGGACTGACATGCTCAGTTGCTTCTATGTTTTCTTCTTCCTCTTAGTCCAATTTCATAGAAATATATAACCGTACCTCACTCTAGGAGAAGGAAATTGGGTCTGGCCATTCTATAATAGGGAGCTATTTATCGGTGGAATCTCTGGTGCTGTGTGTGAGGGACTATTTTGTATGCAGGGGAGGACAGGGTTAACAAGAACTGATTGCAGTGTACTCCTAGAAGATGCAGGTTTTTGATGGTCAGATGGGACATACACAGAAAGTGAAGGGACAAGACCTGGGAAAGGGTGAGTAAAGAAGCTAAAAGAGTGAAAATTACACTGGCAAGCACATAATAATGGCGTGCATTACTCTGGATATTTTTATTGCTGCAAACTGAGCAAAACTGATGCTCAAAATAAAGGATCCTTTCTTTTCTGTTCTTCTGACGGATGAGAACAGAAAGTGTAACGCAGATGTGAACACGACCGTATGTGTTTTGCGGTCCTCAAATTGCACACCCTCAAAACACGGATTCTTTTCACTTTAAAGAGTAACTGTCATGTTTTCATCAAAAAATAAATTTTAGCATGTTACTGTTGGTGGAGCATTATGCATAAATCAGTCTTTAGTTTCTTCACATACTACTGCTTTCCTTGAGCTTTTCCTTAGTTATGGCTGTTTTAACCTCTACAATATGAGGATCTTCTCAAGATGGCTCCTCTGCCAGTTCTCAGAGTCCAAAACTCCTTACCCTCACTTCACATACACATTTGTTGTGGCCAGCATTTTCCTGCCAGCCAATCAGATTGGATTACTGAGAGACACGCCTCCTCACTCTGAAGCCTAATGCAGGCATGCAGTGTGAAGGACCGCCCCTCTTTCTTCTGTTTATGATTAGCCAGAGACAGACATGTCCTAGCAACAGTCTTTGAAGGGGCCAGTGGAAAGGGACAGGGGACATTAATGAAAGCTGTTATTATAAGGTAATTACAGATCTTTTGACAATAATTGACAGACTAACTCAGGTATACATGCCTAACTCTATTAAACTAGCAAATAAAAAAATATGACAGTTACACTTTAAGAGAAATGTCTATCTATGCCTGTTTTTAGGACATGTTCTATCTTATTCACGGGGACGCAAAACGAACAAGTGGATGCATTCTTTGTGGCCCCATTAAAATGAATGGGTCCGAATACGCACTGCAAATGCGGATCGAATACGGACCAACCATACAGTCATGTGCATGAAGCCTAAGCCTGTCATAGGAGAATGCATTGAGAAACTGACTTCTGGCCGCCACATAAACTCCTGTGGGAGTACAGGTTACACAGAAATCCCCCCCCCCCCCCCAAGCCTCTCTCAACTCTGGGGACTATGTCCCATACAGTTCTGCGCTCCAACATCCTATACTATGAATTTAATTCTCCAATCTTGAAGGTGAAATTATGAACATAAGTTAAAATGCAGGATAAGGATGGATGATATTCCATTTAGAAGAACATGTACATGTTATAAGGATTCCATGTTGTGACTTTCTTCTGGAACAGAGAACCTCTCGTTGGTGAAGGAGGTTGTAATAATTAGGAAAATGTGACAAAAACTACTGAAGTGTAAACTAATTAAATGGAAGTTGCATTAAATTACATGTACAATGTGTCCCTAATGTTAACAGATTCGTTTTCTTTCTTATTGAACTTCACTTCTAAAACGTGTCATGTTTTTAAGAACCATGCAATGAATAATAATGTGTCTGTAATTTGTATGTGTGATGTATTTTAATCATAACGATGGGGGCCACCATCTATGAGCAAAGTGGAGAGCCACTAACAGTCCCAGCCTGTCCATGCATTAGGCTCTTCCATTTACTATAGAGCCATGATGAGCTACATGCTGGATTCACCTGCCAATAGATATCAACGAATCCTGATGAAACCCAACAAACCTATAATGGTTTTGGTCAGAGATTTGGTATTTTTGACCGCAAGACTGCATATCAGGGCTGTGGAGTCGGAGTCGTGGAGTCGGAGTAGGTCACCATTTTGGTGGAGTCGGAGTTGGTATAAAATGGACCGACTTCGGTGCAATAAGTGCTGAATATATTTTTATAAGAATTTGTGGAACATGATGAAATGTCCTATAAATGTCTGTTCTATCCCTGATCTAAGGATTTAGGCTTTTAGTTGAGATGACTGTGTACTGCCCTTTATGTCCAGTGCATGTTCTCTCTGTATGCTTTATGTTTCCTCTGAGCTCATGTTTGGAGAGGTTAGCTGCTCTCATGGCTTCTATCTGCTGCTGATGTAAAACACCTAGAGCCTTATGTATGAAAACTGTCTAGGTGTAGAAGTTTCTTTGTTGCCCATAGCAACCAATCAGAGCTTCCCTTTCATTTCATATAGTGCTCTGGAGAAATGAAAGGGGAGCTCTGATTGGTTGCTATGCGCAACATAGGCCCATCAGGCCCAGAGGGTTAGCTACTGGGGGGGGGGCAGGGGAGGCGATGCTCCGGGCCCAATACCTCTGGGGGGGCCCAGCAGGGATGGCCTTAGTACAATCAGGCGAATACAAGTGAGCGCTTCCATTATGGAGTCTGATGGGGGGTACATTAAGCCGATCTGAGGTCTGATTGGGGCACATTCTGCTGATATGAGGTCTGATGGGGGTACAATCTGCTGATCTGAGGTCTGATGGGGGTACATTCTGCTGATCTGAGGTCTGATGGGATAACATTCTGCTGATCTGGGGTCTGATGGGGGCACATTAAGCCGATCTGAGGTCTGATGGGGGCACATTAAGCCTATCTGAGGTCTGATGGGGGCATATTAAGCCGATCTGAGGTCTGATGGGGGCACAATGCGCTGATCTGAGGTCTGATGGGGGCACATTAAGCCAATCTGAGGTCTGATGGGGGCAAGGGACTGTTAGTTTAGTGATGTAAAAGCTGGGGACAGATTTCCTTTAACATAGGAGTCCCCTTTTTTACTCCTATATTTTACTGCATTATGTGGTAGAGTATTTAGAGTAGGGTATGTAGAAAGTCTATTGTACTGTACTTAACAGCATAGATGATCTAGCAGTTTATATAGTCATCTTTCTAATACAGTATTATAACCACAACTAGTAGTATGTGCCTGTGAAGTTGGAAACGTGCGTTTGGGAAGCCAATAAGTGGGGGCCCACTCAAGTATGTTGAGTGGGCCCCCGTGCTGAACCTCTAGCTACGCCTCTGATCAGGCCCTTAGTGAGCTGTACCCAGAGAAGCCTGATAGATTACAAACTGTTTTTGTCATGACTTCTCTGTACTATTGATTTTATGCAAATTTGTTTAAAGTTATCACTTAAACATGCTCCATGTATGAGGGAGTAGGAGTCGGGGTGAGGGGAAATTGAGGAGTCGGAGTCGGGGCTTTGGCTTACCGACTCCACAGCCCTGCTGCATATGGCACATGTATTGCCAGTAAAAATACCGGAGCCTCTGTTGTACTGGCAAACAGTGCCAATATGAACAGAGCCTTATATGCAGGCCATTCATTTTAATACGGCGGTGTGTAGTATTACATATCCTTGTATTGTTAGTCACAGCTTTCCCTGGCAATAAAAGCTGCTGGCCACGGTTTTCTGAAGACAGACCTGTGTAGATCAGCTGATCGACATACATAAGAGGCAACAGGGAGTAGCATTTTACAGAACACAATTATGTACTTATGTATCTTCTACTATTCAATAACCATCAAAGGGGTTGTGCACCATGGGTAGACCTGTGAAGGGAAGCCTACATACCCGTTTGCCGAAGCTGGCTCATGCTGCTTCTCTCCCTGGCCTCGTAGGTATGCCCAAGAGGGAAGATTTGACAACTCCCCCTCCCCCCAAAGTGCATAACCCCTTCAAAGGGGTTGACCCATCTCACACATTGATGGCATATCGCTAGGACACACTTCTATCTCCAGAACAGGGCTCCACAAGGTGAATATAAGCGCACAATGCAAATGAGGCCACCCTCCATTCTGAAAATAGGGCCAGTCTCATAGAGATGAACAGAGAGGTGTCAGTGGTATTTTCAGAACTTCCACAGGAAGGAGGAATGGAGAGCATGCACACATGAGGTGCACTGTCCTCCAGTTTAGGGGGATAGGGGCAGGTCCCAGAGGTGAAACCTGCACCTATCTGACATTAGTGGCATATCCAACCAATATAATACCAATGTATGAGATAACAAAACACATTTGAATAGGTTTCTCATGAAGATAACCCCTTTATAAATAAAAGTTGGCCACATTTTCCAACCCAAGGAGAAGCCACATAAACCCAGACAGGTTCCTTGCAGTAGAAGGGAAAATGTAGCATCACTAGAGAGGCTCTCAGTCCTGCCTTATAGAAGGGTCATAAGACCATAAACCTCCTTCTTGATCTGTATCTAGTGCTGGCCATACATATAAGACTCTGTAAGCTGACAACTACCTCTCCTGACTCCTCTTTCTTCCTGTATAGGACACATGTGTGCTGATCATGCATATGTCCTTTACTAGCAAAGAGTACAAAACTATTGGATAATTGAAATCCAACTGCTTGATGCTTATGTTCACTGATGTCTGCTGTTGGGGTACAGCCAGGAGGCCTCCATACACAGAATGAAGGCTAGTCCCAACAAAATACTCTAGAGGGATTCAAGAGTGGAGACCCAGTTGTTTATGCCGGTTAGGCTCTCTCTCCTGAGAGAGGGCAGAAGCTCCAGTACTACAAAAACCATCTTTCCCTGTGTAATTCAGGTTTAGCAGATGGGGTGCACAAATTGCATAACGTCTAATCACTTTGGAATTGGAAACTGGAGCAATCCAAGAATAGACAGAGTAGAGGCAAGTTTACATTTAGTGCAGTGTCTTCATCAGCCCATTATTAGACATGGCTGGTTTTATGAAAGTTTTGTGAAATTATTCACACACCTCTCAACTACTGGAACCCTAGTTTTGGATGAAAAACCAATGGAGCTTTGTTTAAAATGAATGGGCAACATTAGGCAAGTTCTGGGAGGAGTTGTGTGGGGACTGTAGCCTATGCTGTCCATTTTTTTGCAGCTGGTGGCAGTTGAAGGAGAAACTGAGCATGTATGTCAATCTCAGTGAGCTGGACAGAGAATTTCAAAAAAGCTCAAACAGCAGGTGGCGCTATACACATACATTTTATTGAATAACTCATAAGCTATACTACATTTTTAATGACATGCAATTATAAAAGTATTCCAATCCAGGTTTTTGTTTAAAAAATGTTCAGTGTTTTTCATGGGACAACCCCTTTAAGGGAAGCTTGTCATATATATTTGCCTCACTGGCTGTGAAGAGATGTTACTGTACCCATAAATGCTAGGTGGCCTATTTTGTGAAGATAAAGCGGCACTTAATATTTTATTAATCATTACTGAGTATTTATTGTGTGACCCTGACAGCTTTCTGCTGCCATGATAAATTATCTGATCCAAGCAAAATGCAAAGAAAGCGCTAATTAACCTAACACAATCTACTTAATAAAAGCTTTTCTTGTCATTTACAATTTGGTCGCGTGGGCGCCATTCATGCACCCGAACAAGGCTCCTGCTGGAGACGATTTCTCATAGGACACTCTCACTTGACACATGTACTGTAAATAAGGTGTTTTTGAATGTCTGAAGTGACCTTTTATGATCAGCATCACAAGAACATATTAGCTAATTGCCAGATAAATGTCACAGTTAGGGATGATAAACGTATAGCCTAAACCCTGCTGGATGTTGAATTTTAAAGCTTCAATGTAATACATGTCACCTAGGGGTGAAGAATTTGCGTAGGAATTTTCACTGAGGGAGTTCATTCAACTTCACAGATGCAGAGAACAGGAGTTAGTTACATGCTTCTCAATGGCTGCAAGTAATTTACCCGTTGTTTGGTGCTTGAGATTGTGCTTGGACTTCTTGCTGTGAGAGGGGTAGACAGACCTAATAAAGTTACTTTTTGTAGTTACTGGTTAAATGGGTTTTCCTTCAATTAGAACATGCCACCACATCATGACTGGTGAGGGTCCAACCTCTGGGACTGCTGCCAATCCTGAGAACAAAGGGGAAGAAGCCCCTTCAGCAGTTTCTCTGAAAAGTGCTGATCCCGACTACCTGCTATGCCGGGAACTGCAACACAACTCCATTCAAGTGAAGGAGATGGTTGTATTTTGCCTGCAAAGAGCATGCAAGGGAGTACAACTTTACAGAGACAACCCGCAAAAAAAGATACAGCACTTTATTACGAGTATCGGTGCCAACATGCCAACAATTCTCCTAGACAGAAAACCTTTTTAAAATAACAGGTTTTGCTGGAGTTTGTGATTATGAACTGACAAAAGCAAGATTTAAAGGGAAAATGAATGTGCTACAAATGGAAAACATCAAACCGAGTTGTTTAGGCCACTTACTAAAATAAGGGCAAGGTAGTAGGGCATCTTTATATACAGTGGTACTTGAAAGTTTGTGAACCCTTCAGAAATGTTCTATATTTCCCCATAAATTTGACCCAAAATTAAATCAGATTTTCACACAAGTCCAAAAAGTATATAAAGAAACCAAATTAAACAAATGAGTCAAAAATATTAGATCTGGTCATTTATGTATTGAGGTAAATGATCTAATGTCACAGGTCTGTGAGTGACAGACATATTTGAACCTTGAGGATTAGCAGATAATTTGAAGGTGAAATCAGAATCAGGTGTTTTCAATCAATGGGATGACAGTCATGTGTGAGTGGGCGAGTGTATCATGATATGAACAAAGGAGACTTCAGAGGACCTTAGAAGAAGAGTTGTTGATGCCCACTAGGCTGGAAAAGTTTTGAAAACCATCTCTAATGAGTTTGGATTCCACCAATCCACAGTCAGACAGATTGTGTATAAATGGAAGAAATTCAAGACCATTATTACCCTCTCCAGGAGTGGTCGACCAACAAAGATCATGCCAAAAACAAGGTGTGTAATAGTCTGTGATGTCAGTTGTCAACCTCTAAGCAACTAAAAGCCTTTCTCACATTAGCTAATGTTAATCTTCATGACTCCACCACCAGGAGGACACAGAACAGAAATGGTGTGCATGGTAGCATTGAAAGGAGAAAGTCACTACTCTCCAAAAAGAACATTGATGCCCATCTGCTGTTCATCAAGGATCACTGGAAAAAGCCAGTAGGCAATTGGAACAATGTGTTGAGAAGAGTTATGTAGAAAGTAGAAATAATAAAGGAATAGGACGACATAGAGCCATCAGAATAGATGCTCCAGAATTGTTATTACAAGGGGAATGCATGAAACTATTAAAACAAGCAAAACAAGTGGTGACCTCTTTAAAGCAAAGGTTCACATACTTTTGCCTCTCACAGACATGTGATAGTGGATCATTTTCCACAATAAGTAAATGACCAAGTCTAATATTTTTGACTCGTTTGTTTGTTTTTCTCTACTTTTAGGACTTGTTTGAAAATCTGACCTAGCTCTATGTTACATTTATGCAAAAGGGTTCACAAAGTTTCAAGCACCACTGTATATGCAGTTTCCCTGCCATCATGCCCTTATTTATTTCTCTATGTCCTCTTTTTAATGATAGCCCCCTTTGTTTTAATTGAAACTTTTATTGTAACATTAACATTATTCTGAACATATAAAAGTTAGAAACTATTTTTCTACATTAAAGCAGAGCAGGTCACTTTTGGCCTGAAGCAACGTCAGGACATTTAATGATCTTTTTTTCTTATACTTTTTTTTTAGAAATTGGATATATGGGAGACTGAAAACTGCAAATGCTAATAGTTCAGGGCTGACAGCACTAATATGGATCAATTTGATGTTGGCATACACACTATAAGGTAACAATCTATTACAGACTAGATCTGTCTAGGAAAGTAAAAATACAAAGCCACATTTCAGCTAAAAAGTTGCAGAGCTTCAACTATAGATTCATCCATGGAGGTGCAGTGAGACTAAATACAGATGTTAAGTGCCACAGACTGCCATCTAAATAGAACAATGTGCAGTATGCCTACGTGTATGCCTCCAGTACACAACAGCGGCACTCACAGTAGCGCCGCAGCCTTCCTGCTGCCTCCTGAAGGCCAGTGAAGTCACGTCTATTTCACGTAGCCTGGATGCAGCTCAGCCCCATTCACTTCAAAGGGGCTGAGCTGCACCGAGCCCACGAGACATAGTTTTGACATCACTGGCCTGCAGGAAGCAGCAAGAAGGCTGTGGTGATACTGCTAGTGTTGCTGCCTTCTCAAACAGCTGATCAGCAGGGGTCTCGAGTGTCAGGCCCCTGCTGATTAGATGCTGATGACCTAAAAGGATAGATCATCAGTAAGAAAAAGGTATAGAACCCCTAACAATATCTCTATACTTTGCTCCATTCAGATTTCCCTCAACTTTGTCAAGTATTCCTGTCCCAGTGACTGAAATACAGCCCCCCAGCATGATGATGCCACCACCATGCTTCATCGTAGGGATGGTATTGAACAGTTCCTGGTTTCCCCAGGACATGATGCTTAGAATGAGGCCAAAAAGTTCAGTCTTGATTTAATCAGACCACATAATCTTGTTTCTCAAAAGTCTGAGAGCCCTTTTGGTGAAAACTCTAGGCATGCTTTCATATGTCTTTTATTGAGGTGAGGCTTCTTTTTTTCTTGTTGATCCTCTAGAAGTTTCTCCTATCTGCACCCTGGATCTTTGGAGCTCAGCCAGAGTGACCATTGGGTTCTTGGTCACCTCTCTTACCAAGCCCCTTCTCCATCAATTACTTAGTTTGGTGAGGCAGTAAGCCTTAAGAAGAATCCTGGTTGCTCTCGGGAACTTTCAGTGCAGCAGAAATTTATTTTTGTATCCTTATCAAGATCTGCGTCTACCCAATAGTGTCTCTGAGCCTTATAGGCAGTTCTTTCCTCCTCATGGCTTGGTTTTTGCTCTGATATACATTGTCAGCTGAGAGATCTTATACAGACAGCTGTGTCTTTGCAAATCATGTTCAGTCAACTTAATTTACCCCAGGTGGACTCCAATCAAGGTGCACAAACACCTCAAAGATTATCAAGAGAAATGGAAGGCCCTAGAGCAAAATTTTAGTTTGCAGAAATTTCTAAAATGCTGTTTTCACTTTCTAATTATGGGTTATTGAGTGCAGCTAAATGGGGGAAAACCTGATATATTTTTTATTTTTTTATTTTATTATTTTTTAAATTTATATATTTCATTATTTTATATATTTTATTATTTTTTATTTTACAATCTGGCTGCAACATAAAATAAAAGGGTCTGAAGACTTTTCGAATGCATTCTGTGTGTATATATATATGTGTGTGTATGTGTGTGTGTGTGTGTGTGTGTGTGTTCGGACACAACTGGCCATTTAAATGGCAAAGTTATACTTTTGTCAAATAAATATTTAATAGCCGCTTCCTTATGAAGTAATACTATAAAACATATCAATCTGAATGTTAAATATGAAAAGACTTCTTAATGTTTTCTTAATAACAGCAATAAAGTCATCTAAGCCAGCCAAACAGTCTGAATAAGCTGTTTTAAATGTCTCTCAGGGACTACGATACATTTCATATTAAAGAATCCTGGCCACTGAAGGCATAAATAACACTATAATTGGAAATACACTAATACACGAGTGAAAATGGACCAAAAACATAAATGAGTGATGTGAGAAATATACACTCAATAGAGTGAATTCCAAAAGAGCTGCTTTTTATGCTTTTACCTCTTAAAATTTGAATAGTTTACAGGCAGCTGCCAACTTTTAGACTTTCTAGAAAATGTCAACTTGACCTAGTAGGAATTAAGAAGTATTTAAACGTAGTAAGCTATTAGGGCAATTTAGAGCGTTAGATTACATGGTACTATAGCAAACAGAACTAGACAAAGGAATTGCACCATATAAACCCCCACATCTCCATCTCCACAGTGCCCATTCGGAGTTATGTCCGTAGCTTTATACAATGTAGACATGACCAGGATTATGGTAATGCATATGCTGCAGAATGATAGCTTCTGAGCCTGACCAATAGCAATTAGTGCTTATGAAAAGTTTGTATTTTTTAAGGCTTTCACACGGGCTGAGAGAGGACAATGTCGGAAACAAATGTTCCTGTGTCATAGACTCCAATGCATTAGCAGGCTCTCCATAGGAACATAGCTGCAGCAGCCTTGGATCATTCATAAGGATTGGGGCTGCCACAGGGAATTAACAAATCCCCTGATCACTGCTACGGGGAGCCGTTCCAGTTCCAGAAGCACAGTGCTTCTGGGTTTTCAGCCTTCAGATGCTATGGTCACATTTGACCATAGCATGTGAAGGGTCAAATGTCTGCGATCAGCGTTATCGCTGATCGCAGACATTAGCGCCGAGCCACTGCTATTTGAAACAGCAGAAATCCCAGTGGCTATGGCACCCACTGCGCTTGTCAGCGGGCGCCATATTTAAACAGATGACTTCTACCATACATGTATAGTGGATGTAGTCTAAGGGTGAAAAGAGATGATATAACCTTTTTTCCTCTTTGGAATTTAGAGCAAGCAAACAATGGGGAGGGGGTGCTTGAATTAATGAAGCCATTGTACTTTTCTACTTTTTGAGCTTATGTTCACAAACTTTGGCGACGGTGGCATTTTGCACAAAGAAAATTTCAGTACAAGACCAAGTCCAAATCGTGTAAAGTTGACATGGAATGCAGTGGAATTTCCCCATGTTACTTTCACATTACATCATGTTAACTTTTAACAGAAATGTCGGTTTCTCAAAGGAAAAAAAAAAAAAAGAAAAATAAGTGTGTGGTGAGCATCGAATAGTATTTTTCATACATTTTTCAATGTGTTTTAGACGGTGTGTAAGTGGAACTCCATTTTTAAGAGCATCAAAGTTACATCAGGCTTTATTGTGTTTCACTTATGAACCATAAATTTGCTCAGACCATATTAAAATATGCTTCATAAAAACAGCCTAAACTGACTTGACTTCATTAATGTAATGCTCCCTGCACTGTATCTGACCGCTAGTAATGCCTCAGACGCTTGTTGTGTTTTTCTTTGCCTTTCTTATCCACCATGTGTAAAGCACCTATATTTTCTTTCCAGACGATTGATCTTTACAAATGCTACCTGTGTGCGGATTATATGGCTCCAGCGGAACAGGGTTACAAAACTCCTGGGTTGTTTTACACTTTAGTAACCTACAATTTATTGAAATACTAAAATATTACAAGAGGCGCTGCAGTGTTTAAATATTTTTTATGTGCCTTTCAAAGAAAATGTGCACACTGAAGACAGACTGCCAAGGAAACATAAATCTCAAACATGAGCCCATAAGAAGTAATAAGCATCTCTGCTAATGAATTTATATGGAAAACAAGTTTCCCTTTTATAATGTCGGGGTGTCACTTTGCTTACATTCTACCATTATTTTATTCGGTAACATACCAACTAGCGTGTACTCGTAGAAAACGGGCAGGATGACGGACAGCTCTCCCATTAGAATTTCATAATCACATTCTGACTGATTCATGGCTTTGCAAATTAAAAGAACTTCAATATATCTATATTCTCCTGTGAGATTTATTGTTCTCAGTTCCCTTACTGCAGTATTACTACATATTTCATATAATAGAGAAAAATTCATAATCCTGAAAGCAAAAAAACACATAATCCTGAAGGCAAAAAGGTACACTGCTGTCCTTCAGGTCCCACTCACAGGACTGCATTTTTGCGGATTGGATGTGGACCCATTCATTTCAAAGGGGCCGGAAAAAATGCAGACAGCACACCATTTCCACAGCCCCGGAAAAAAATATAGAACATATCCTATTCTTGTTCTTTTTACAGACAAGAATAAGTACTGTTACAATGGGTCTGCAAAAAATCATGGATGCAACATGGGCGTTACATAAACTCGTTTTGAGGACTGCAAAATACATATGGTTGTATAAATGTACTCTAAGGCCCCATTCACATTTCAGTGTCCGTTTGATGTCCATGAAAAAAAACAGTCCATGTTTCATCCATGAAGGATCCGTGTTTGGTCCGTGTGCCCACTTTTTGTCCTCCTGTGTGTTATCCGTATTCCACGGACAATGCTCAGCTGAAAATAAATTTCTAAAGCATCTCTTATTAGTGGTCTGTGAAAAACAGACCAAACACAGAAGCACATACGACTACCCGTCGGTACCAAGGTACCAATCGAAACCAAAGCCGAGTTTGGATCCAAGTTTTAAAACGGTTTTTCCAGTTTAAAAATCAAATATCGAAGTTATTCACTGAAGTCTCGCGTGACTTTAGGAATAACTGACTTTGCCTCGGCGGCTTATTTGTGATGAGGTACACATCTTGCCATATGTTTGACACATCCTCCGTCAGTCCACGTGCCTAAATAGAGATCTACAGCAGCTCAGGGCTGCCATAGATTTCTTTCTTCATCTGCCCAGAAAACTGGTGAAGATGAAGATAAACCTGTTGCTGCCGCAGGCCACGTTGCACTGGTGTCTAAAAAGTCGAACTCTCAAGGTTTGCAACTTTTTACGCCAGAAATCAGTTGCAGGGAGATGATAAATCTTCCCCATAGTGCTGACAGTAGGTATACAGGAACATAGCGCACTTACTGTTAGTGCTAAGTGGTAGCAGTTCAGTTCTCCGCTCTTTCCAGTGTGCTTAGAAGGGAAGAGAGAAATGTACAGCGGTGCCAGCGGTTACAAAGGCAGAAAGGGCGAACTATAGGGAGGTTAGGAACTGGGGTAGTGAGCTAAGATGTAACTAAGAATCCACATAGCTGTCTTCAGCGCTCAGTAGAACGCTGAAGACCGACTCTCCTTAGCAATGCTTAGTTATAGTATTGTCAAGGAAAATCTACATCCTGTTTTCTAGAAAAAAATAGATACTTTTGCCTATTAAAGTATATTACAAAAAATGTTCACATTTGTTCACATATAACCCTCGAATGATTAGATCACTGCTCTTAAAAAGGACTTGTCTCAACAGAATGCAATGCAGTCTGAAAGCACCATGTTGTAGAGCAGGAGAAGCTAAGTGGATCGATATATTTTTTGGGGAAAAGATTCAGTAAAACCTGTAATGTATACATTTATATCTTTGCTTTTTTCACCTCCTGTGAATACCTATCAGTACAGGAGGAATGGGCTATCAGTAAATGATGGCATTGTGTGTACAGTGGTCCCTCAAGATACAATATTAATTGGTTCCAGGACGACCATTGCATGTTGAAACCATTGTAAATTGAATAATCGGTTCCAAAGCCCCAAAATGTCATCCAAGATAAGAGAAAATGAATATTTAAGAAAAATAAGCAGATAACTAAGACAGATAAAACAAGTCCTTACATAGAACAGTCAGGAATAGATGATAGCAACTAATACAGATATTTTACCAGAGAAGTGACCTGGATTGGTTGGATCTCAGTCTGAGACATTGTATGTTGAGTCTGGTTTCAACTTACGATGGGTGAGAAGACCATTGTATGTTGAAAATATTGTACCTGAGGCCATTGTATCTTGAGGGATCACTGTATAATGTGTATATAGAGATAGCTGTCAATCACAGATAATCCCTCCCTTATGCACTTCACAGGAAGTATAGGTTTATATAGGTTTTACTGAATCTTTCCCCCCCCCCAAAATATATATCAATCGGCTCAGCTTCTGAGGCTGTATAACATGGTACCTTCAGATTGCACTGCATTTTGTGGTGACAGGTACTCTTTAAGGCCAGTGTGAAAACTGGAAGATGTTGTGTGTGAATGTGGAGAGTCATAGAAAAATATTAACCCCGCCCCCTCCCCAAAAAAAACTAAATGATATGTCCTTTTTCATGATACATTCTCTGCTTCTTCCCAGCTCTGCCCATGCTTGATCATAACTGGTTAAATGTCTTAGGACTTGTCCAACTTAACATATCCTCACGCTTTTTTTTACAGCTTTCCTTAAATGCTCTGATGTGCAGATGATTTTCAGATGCATGCCTGTAAGCACTCACATGCATTTAAAAACTTTAAATGTGTTGATGTGCACAGGTCTTTGTCTGGACTAAAGTTGAGGAAATAAAAAAATGAGAGACGTATTTAATCAGCCATACAAAATATCACTTGAGTTCATGTATGTAATGCAAGACAAAGCAATATATGACCACTAGTTCTCATCTACTGTACTTCCCACCAATATCCTGATAATGTCATGTACGTGGGTCCTCCTGACCACCACCCTGACCGCAAATGTCAGTCAAAAGACGGAGTAGGCATGCAGGATTTCAACATGTTGGATTTCAACAAGTGTGCATGTGTATGGTAGAGTAGAGCTGTTGAATGTATCCAGCCAGGGTCAGCTGGATGGGTCAACAGTCCATTGAGAAGGGAAAGATGCTGGCATTTCAACATGCCCAGTCATTTGGGCCTGGGAAATAAAAGCTGCCATTGGGGTCTGGCAGCACATTTCTATAAAAAAGCTGGAGGAGTTAGCTGTTGGCTAAATGAGCATAACCAAAAGGTGTCTCATGCAGGAACAGCCTAAAGGTGTCCATACACATTAGATGAATGTCGGCCCTATTTAATGACTTGAGTAGGACCAGTTGACCATCTAAAGTGTAGGGAGGGTCCCATGATGGCAGATGTCAAGAAAAATAAGGGAGGGGTGTGTAGGACTTCATGTTAAATTTCAACATCCTTTGTTCTGAGTACACATGCACACTCGGCCAAACAAGGTACTCTAAGGTGTATGGCCAGCTTCAGGCTTACTATCTAAACACAATCCATAAGGAGACCCTCCAAACTAGAAAACAGAGAGAATACATCCATAACATTGCAATCCTTTCTGATACATACTTTGTAACCAGATTCCTTGTGCCTCTCTGTCTTTGCTAATCATTCATTTTATCGTCTTCTATCAACTTTCACAGTTATTCTGTTTTGTTACTCCATTTTTCATGTACGCATCTTCAAATTCTCTATGATATTTTTTCTTTTTGTGTATGTGTTAACCTTAACTGAATGGTACATGTAGAATACAGGCTGCCACAATTGCCTTCTGTATCCTGCTGACAGATTTACAGAGTGGCAACAAGAAATTAGATTTACGATGATTCCCTGCTTCCCAACATTTTCCCCAGTACAACATTCAAATCTGTAAAAACAACAAATGGCCAAATACTCCTCTTAACTGTTTTGCCAGAGTCCAACTCCAGCAGTGGGAAAAGTAGCTAACTGGAGGGGGGAGTTCTACTTAGATGATGCTACCTCCTGAATGGTAGCAGCTAGAAACATACAACTGATTTGAAAGCAGACATTCCAAGCTTTCAGACAATACCAAAATTACAGCAATATGTTCAGGACAGAGAAAGATATCACTGAGAGAAATCAGGATGCTGTGAATGCAGCTGAAATAAAAGTATAAATATATTATTCCTGACTTGATTTCTAACAGTGATTTCTCCTCTGTTGCTTGGACTTTAGCTGTTATTTTGGTCTTGTATGAAAGCCTGTCAGCTTTCAGACAAGACCAGTTGCATGTTTCTAGCTGCTACCATTGAGGAGATATCACCATCTAAAGCAACCCTTCCCCCTCCAGTTAGCTGCTTTTGACACTGCCCGAGCGGGACTCGGGCAAAATAGTTAGGTGGTTAAAATCCCTTAAAGGGTATGTCCCATTATGAAAACTTATCCTATATCCTGATCGTTCGGGGTCTGACCTCTGAGGTCCCTTCATTCATGAGAACAGGGGTCAGTGCTCATCTCACAGTCATGCGTAGACGTTGCCACTCCATTCACCTCAGTGGGGCTGCCGAAATTAGATGACAGCTTGCACTTTGCTATCTCCAACAGTCCCACAGAGTTGAATGGATCTGAAATCACGGCTGCCTGTCTGCCTCTCCATTCAAATGGGGAGTGCCGGCCCCCACTCTTGTGATTTGCAGGTACCTCAGAAGTTGTAATCCGCTGATCAGACACTTATCCCCTATTCTGTGGATCGGGGATAAGTTGTTGTAATAGGGCAACCCCGTTAAAAACATCTTAATATTCCTGCAATAATGGTTCCATGGCCCGTTCTGGTCTTTGTTTACTTGGCAGCTTACTTGAAATTTTGTAATTTGTTCTCTACAGCTGTTGTGTAGCACCTTTTTTTTCATCCACTACACGACCAATCATTTTTACTGGCCTGACTTCATAAAAATACAACATTAAAAATCTGTCCAAATCTGTGAGGCATCTGCATTGGCTTCATTTGGATGAAGGAAGTTATGTTTTATGTGAAATAACAGCATTTCTATTTAGTTTTTTTGTGTTACTGGAGAGAATTGAGTGGAAAATGCATGGATACAAAACATATAAAAATTTGTTTCTAATATGGCTGCCGACGTGGGCTTCTTTATCGGGTCTGTGCTGGAAAAAAGCAACACATGAAAGGGATTTGGCCGTGTATTTTCCCATGTGTTTTGGAAGCAATTTCCATGGACGTTTCACGTACTGAGCATCTATTGTACTAGTAGTAAGACGCATAGAAAATACGCCACGCCACATTCTTAAATTACAAAAGCAACATTGAAATTTTACAATGCGCTGATGTCAACATAACCACAGATTCTTATTTGTCCTACTTAACAGTAATTCTGTTTAGAATATAAAAAGTACATTGAAAGCAATGTGAACGGGTCATACGTATGGTGCAGTAGGACGTCAAATGGCTGTTTTTTTCTTTAAAAAAAAATAGAAAAAGATAAATAAATGTAATTAATAATGTAATTTTTTCAAAAACATATACTCTCCCAAATGTTTGGGAGACATACTGTATAAATAAAGAGAGACTCACAACAGATCAACTGCATGATTTCAATGGTCCGTCACTTACATGTTAATATGCACCCGGTTTCAAGGACTTAAAGGGGTTGTGCCAAGTTTAGAACTTATGCTCTATCCACAGAATAGGGGATAACTAACCTATCACATAGGGCTGGGACCCCCAAGAACACAGATACCATTCCCCCTGTCACGAACCAGCAGGTGTGAACCCACTGTGCCTCGTGCCCTACCTCCTCTAAGAGCGTTGTCTAAGTGAACCCCTCGATCTTCACAATACCCCTGATGGTGGGGATAGACTTTCCGAGGGGAACACCAGGTCGCTACCTCTTGAGGAGGGTTGGAACACGAGGCAGCTGGTCCAGGCGGACCAGGAGGTACCTGAGCAAGGCACCAGAGGTACAGAGTAGTCAGAAGGCCGAGTCGTTACCAGGAGCAACAATGCAGGACCGAAGGATGAGGCAGATGCGAAGTCAGACAGGCAATGTGTCAGGGCAGGTGGCACAGGTACAAGTCAGGCAATCCGGGTCGGCAACAAGAGAGTCAATGCAAGCAGGCAGGGAACAGGTGGGTAGCAGAGTCCGGTAACACGAGCAGGAGTCAGGAACACTGGAACACCAACAGGAATAATAGCAACCAAAGGCAAGACACAAGGACCTTGACACTGAGGCATCTGGGAAGAGCGCTGAACCACTTATAAATGTGCAGGAGGGCCAGGATTGGTCAACCACATCACATGATCTAACCCACATCACATGATCCTTTAGGGTGCCAGCCCTAGGAAGAGATGCAGGTTACAAGCAGTAGGCATGTTGCAGCCAGGGCTAAATGGAAACTGTGGAGTGGATCCTGAAACAGCACTACACAGACAGAGCCCAGGACTGCAGCGGTGAATGGGAATCATAGGCAGGAGATCACTGCTGAACACGGTGGCCAGGACAGCGGCGGTAAGCAGGGGAACAGCACAGCAACCGCTGTTACATCCCCAATCTAATAGAGCAGCAGGTTGGGCATTCTCCCTGCAGCTCCATTTATTCTCTATAGTTCAAGTACAGAGCTTGGCTATTTCCGGCAGCCCCATAGACAATAAATGGAGAGGCAGGGCATGTGTCTGACCTGTTGCTCCATAAGATAGGTGGAACGTGACCCCTATTCTTGGGAACAGTGGAGTCCCACTGGTCAGACCTCTAGCGATCAGTCTGTTGGTCTGTCACTACTTTATGCTGCCCTCAGAGAGGTCGTAACGGTTGACCACCTTCTGGTTAATGTTGACCAATGTGTTTGTAGGATCATTATATTGCACTTACTAATATAGCCTTTGCTGAAATTCTGTACCATTTTCATAAGATATGCTCCCTTGTTTACAAAGTCTTTTGTGCTATCCACACAGAGGTCCTGTCCATAAGATGGCGGCTGTGACCAGGCAAATCACCTCCATGTGATGTCTCTTCCATGCAAATACACAGCGCCTGCCAATTGTACTTGTTTTGTTGGGGGTTTAGTGCAGGTGCAGTGTGTCTGATTGGAAGAGAGATCACATGGAGGTGATTTGCCAGGTCACATGACCCTATATCAGAAGCCTTTTTATGGACAGGACCTCTGTGGGGACAGCAGAAAATACTTGGTAAAGAAGGGGGCATACCTCATGAAATATAGAAAATGGTGCAGAATTTAAACAAAGGCTATATTACTAAGTGTCGTATAATTAGCTCACAAATACACTGGTCAATAATAACCAGAAAGTGGCCAACCCCTTTAAGCTTTTGTTTGGTTTCCACGCAAAAAAAGTGTGTGCTTAGGACAGGAGATAGGCAATGTGGCGTATTGCATGGGTACTGCTGCAAGCTGAATGGTATTAAATTTAGTACTGGTCTTGAGCTATATCGTATGGAATCACTGGAATCAAGGTCTCTGTAGCTGGTCCTGCTTCTGGAATCCTTGATGATGCTCTGTTATTGTTGGGGGAATTCAATGGCCCACATTAATACATAGTTGCAATGAATCATCCAGAGCTGCTGCTCTGCACTGAATGACATCCACATGCACTAAAGAAATATATTGAGGGATTGTCCCTGAAAGGGGCACTAGACATGGGATGAGGAGAGCAGTAGAATCATACCTTCTGTGGAACTTTTCTTATTATCGATCTTCATGGCTAAGAAATGCATCCATCACCACTGGTTTCCACCACAACCTCTGGTAATAGCGGCAGTTATATCTATGCCTGAACGCCTAATGTTCTTGGATAACCCAGATGTAGAGAGGCATAACAACAAGTTTTTTTTAAGAAATGGAGAAACTTTTTGGACCATTCACTGTCTCAACAAAAAATCCAAACACTGATAGGACCCTTTTTTCATAACCTACCAGGTGTTATACACAACTCTGGGAGCATTGTGATGGCAGGAAGAGGTTGGACTGGTGGAAATTAATTTTGTTAAACTGGTTTTGCTTCATATTTAGTTGCTTCGGTACATACAATGGGGGAAGTACTGTATTTCACTGTCTTGTCACTGATTTGGGCCCTACTCTTGTAGGAGGCTAGAATTGGACATTAATATTAGATTGATGGGTCTCCAACTTTCTGCACCTCAAAGATCAGCTGTTTGAAGGAGCCGCTGTGCTCAGATAAGTACTGCAGCCTCTTTATTGGCGTTCCGGACACGGTTCCTACTGCAGAACATAGTACTGTTAGCAGGAGCAATGCAGGGTATTACAGCTTTGTCCCATTTAAATGAATCGGGCCCTGACCATTCTAATTTTGACAGTCTATCCTAAGGTTAGCCCATCAAGTTTAGAAGGCTGGATAACCCCTTTAAACCATCATGTTCAAGAGATGGCAATATCCAGAGCTAGTCTACAGATGGAAGAAATTTCCCCATCACCTTGATGATTTATTGTGACATTCACATAAAGCAAAGTACAGTACGTTGCAGCCTTTACTATATTAATGAACAAAAGTCAATGGGTTACTCAGCCATTTTCTTTGTGCTAGACAAGTAAAGTGCTTGATATTTATCTAGGGCCTGAACTATGTTTTCATTTAATAAAAGTCAAGCTATTGTGTTGGCTTAAAATATTATGTATTAAAATGGAAATATATTATTTAACTATCGCCTTTTAATGAGACATTACTTGAGCTAAAACAGATTTTAGCCATAGCTCTCGGGTATTAACTAATTAAACTTTCAGAAGTCATTTCAAGCTGGGCGCCCCCCAAAATAAACTGAGCTAAGTAGAAAGCATTACGTTTAATAGGAGCACTACCACTATCTTGTGTACCTATCTTAACAACTTACCATATGGCTTTGTACATTGCTTTTACACAATTAATAGCTTGCAAGGCATGATTCTCTGGGCATGTGCTCCAAAATTAATTAATAATACAAGTACAGTAGAGATGGTACAAAACATGCCTAAGTCTTCCATTCACCAGCTCTGGACTCCTTAAAGGGGTTTTCCAGGATTACAATTATTTTTTTAACATATACCATGTACATCTTCCCCATTCATTTTTTTTTTTACAATTTGGACTCTCCTGACCCATATTAACCATGTCAAGAAATCATTCGGGTTTCTGTACATCCTGTAAGTAAGATTTCCTGTTGCTATATCCAACCAAACCCATGCACTTTTCCTTTCTCTGCCACAGCTCCAGCACTGTCCCCTAACAACATCCAGCTACTTTATAGCTCCCTCCCACCCAGCTAGTGTGCCCCTGTTGTGGCTTTGACACGTCCATGGACATCACATGGACATGGTCATGTGACCACTGACAACACAAACAGCTTGATGGACATGGTCATGTGACCACTTCTAAGAAAAGAAGATATATCAATAAAGGTAAAAGAAATACATTATAAAATTACAGTTAAAAAAGGTGAATATGCAAAAGATTCAGCCCCAAGCTCTTAAAAGTGTAACTTCATCTTAGACATTATAATTTGCTCCTAGTACCACATGCTTTCTCAAACTCTGGAGTTACAGTTGATTCTACTAATTTTCTAATTCACATTATGGCAAGAACCACTCAACTAAGTAAAGAAAAAATACAGTCCATCATTATTTTAAGACGTGAAGGTCACTCAATCTGAGAAATTTCCAGAACTATGAAGGTATCCTGAACTGCAGTCACGAAACCCAAGAAACGCTATGATGAAACTGGCTCTCTTGAGGGCCACACCAGGAAAGGAAGAACAAGGGTTACCTCAGATGCAGAGGATAAGTTCATTAGAGTTACTAACCTCAGAAACAGCAAATTAACAGCGCTTCAAATAAGATTGTACATCAATGAGATCAAGCACCAGCAACATCTCAACATCAGAGGAGACTGTGAAAATCAGACCTTTATGATTGAATTGCTGCAAAGAATCCACTACTGAGGAACAAGAAGTAGAAGAAAAAGAGAATATCCTGGGTCAGAAAACACAAGGAAAGAGCATTAGATCAGTGGAAATCTGTACTTTGGTCTGATGAGTCAGATTTCTGGTTCCAACTGCCCTGTGAAATGTAGAAAAGGTGAGCAGATGGTTCTAAATGTGTGGTTCCCACCATGAAGCATGGAAGATGAGGTGTGATGGTTTGGGGGTTCTTGCAGGTGACATGTGGATTTCTTCAAAATGCAAGGCACACTTGATGGACTTATGTCTTTTTTCAACCGTATTAACAGGGCATTTGGAAATTACAAACCACCCCATCTGATTTGAGCTTACTGGGACCATTGTTTGTTTTTCAACAGTGACCCCAAACACACCTTAAGGCTATGCAAGGGCTATTTCACCAAAGACGGGAGTGATGGAGTGCTGCGTCAAAGGACATGGCCTCCACAAACACCTAACCTTAACCCAACTGAGATGGCTTAGGATGAGTTTGACCACAGAATTAAAGAAAAGCAGCCAACAAGTGCTCAGCACTTCTGGGAACTCCTTCAGGACTGTTGGAAAACCATTCCAACTAACTCATGAAGCTAACTGTTATCGCGGCATCCAGTGCCCACCGCTCCTCCACTCTCCCTGGCAAGCATGGGCACTGCTCTGCTCACCTGCCCTCTCGCTGCCTGGCAATCAGTCATGCCATCTGGGGGGCCGGCCACAGGAATGCTTCTCTGCTAGGAGCATGTTTGCCCTAGCCTATGACAGATCTTGCTAGGGTGTATAATGCACCCTCCCCAGTGGAGTGTGTCTGAGCAATAAGTTCTACTCAGTGTAGAGCTGGGCGATATGGCCAAAAAAAAAAAATCGTGATTTTTTTAAAATTTTGGACGATTCACAATTTAAATCTCGATTTTCTTATGTTATTAAAAATATAAAAAAATAAATAAAAAAGCCTACTGTGCCCCCATCAGACCTCACATCAGCCCACTATACCCTCATCAGACCTCAGATCAGCCCAGTGTGCCCCCATCAGACCTCAGATCAGCCCACTGTGCCCCCATCAGACCTCAGATCAGCCCACTGCGCCCTCATCAGACCTCAGATCAGCCCATTGTGCCCATCAGAACTCAGATCAGCCCATTGTGCCCATCAGAACTCAGATCAGCCCATTATGCTCCATCAGACCCCACATCAGCCCAGTGTGCCCCATCAGACCCCACATCAGCCCAGTGTGCCCCATCAGACCCCACATCAGCCCAGTGTGCCCCATCAGACCCCACATCAGCCCATTGTGCCCATCAGACCTCAGATCGGCCCACTGTGCCCCCATCAGACCTCAGATCAGCCCACAGTACCCCCATCAGACCTCAGATCAGCCCACAGTGCCCCCATCAGACCTCAGATCAGCCCACAGTAGTGCCCCCTTCAGACCTCAGATCAGCCCACACTAGTGCCCCCTTGAGACCTCAGATCAGCCCACAGTAGTGCCCCCTTGAGACCTCAGATTAGCCCACAGTAGTGCCCCTTGAGACCTCAGATTAGCCCACAGTAGTGCCCCCTTGAGACCTCAGATTAGCCCAAAGTAGTGCCCCCTTGAGACCTCAGATTAGCCCACAGTAGTACCCCCCTCAGCCCTCAGAACAGCCCACTAGGCCACCATAAGAATAAAATAAAAAAATCTCTCACCTGTCCTGCGCCGCGGCTCCGCTCCAGGTCCGGCGCTCCTCAGTCTTCTTCTCCCGGCGCTGCACTGTCAACTGACTGCATGCAGCATCAGGTCAGAGTGCGCGCACTACGTCCTGACGCTGTACGCGGTCAGGACAGTGCAGCGCGGCCCCGGAGAAGAAGAGGAGCGCCGGACACCGGAGTGGAGCCGCGGCGCAGGACAGGTGAGAGATTTTTTTTATTTTATCTGGCGGGCGCCATTTTAGGAAAATCGAGTTCACGATTTCCTAAAAAATAAAATTGTGAGGCTTTCAATTGGCGAATTAATTGAATTCGATTAATCGCCCAGCCCTAACTCAGTGGCTCCTGCAAAGGTGTCAAACTCGCTTGTCTGCATTTCCCATGTATCGTCTTGGGTCTGTGTTCTGGATTTTGACTCTTCGCTGTCTGACCTTTGCCGCGTCAACTCTGAGCTGCCTGCCCTGACCTTAAACTGTTTTTTTCACAAACTCTGCTCGCACCGACCTGTTACTGACTACGATTTTCTTTTACCTTCTGTGTTATGCACAAGTGTCTCTTGCTCTTCGTGAGTCAGAGGCTACTCTAGGAGGTAGCAGCCTTGTGCTTTCCCTGCAGCACAGTCCAGATTCCTGTATAGGGTTAAAGTGTGAAGACCAGTAAAATCTGTCTGGTTGACACACTGGTTCCACAGCCACTGTCTAGCACTGACTGAGAAGATGCCAAGAATGTGCAAAGCTGTCATCAAAGCAAACAGGGGGGTAACTTTGAAGAATCCAAAATATAAAACATATTCTGGTTTGTTTAACACTTTTTTGTTTACTACTTAATTCCATATGTGTTCCTTCATCATTTCCACATCTTCAATGTGAATCTACAATGTAGAAAATAAAAAAAAAACAATAAAAGACATGGAATGAAAAGGCGTGTCCAAGTTGTGACTGGTTCTGTAAAGAAAAATACTTGTAATCCATCATAACCAGGACCAGGTGGGTGACAAATTATCAGATAATGGGGATGACTGAAAAGTTATATAAAATAATTTAACATTTAATGCTAATTGGTCATTTCTATTAAATTTTTAGTTTCTAGGTCTGTACAATTGAAAATCATGATTTAGTTGTGTGTTACCAAAATATCTTGGCTATTCATTGCTAGATTAAAGGGTTTTTTGGTATTTACATATTGATGACCTATGCTCAGGACTGGTCCCATCCACTGTATAGCGGCTATGTCAGGGTACTCCATATCTGCATCCCAAAGCTGATTGGTGAGTGGTCGGGTACCAGATGACCTATCCTGAGGATAGACTATTAATATCTAAGTCCTGGAAAACTTCTATAAGTATATATTTTCCCTGGATTCTCACAATGAAAAATTGGGGGAGGGAGGGACGAGGCAGGGGATTCCATTACTGTGTGGTCCTTTTTCAGTTGATAACACTGGTCATTCTACTGTTGACTGGTGGAGCACTTTCTAACATTATCCTCTTTGTTCCTACTATCCCCTTTTTGATCTTTACTACTTTAGATGTCAAAGAGAAAGAAGTGTTTTATCAAGTTCAAGAAAGTTACATTTTGGTGAACTTAATCTCTGATAAAAGGATTGAAGACAAAGTCAAATACATAAATCTTTCGGCAATGCCAAACGTTTCCCTTTTCCCTGACCTAGGACCGATTTGTGCACATCTTGTTTAAATTTATCATCTAAAGTCTGTCTTTGGCTTTTTGCAGAGAAAGCTCGCATAGCATAATGTAGTGATCTTAGTGCATGAATAAAAACACATGATCGGCGCAGACACATAAAAATGGGAAGAAGCAGGAATTATTATCTGATGAGAGATGTGTGGCTTTGATCCATCAGTCTCTGCCTCATGTCAAAGAAATCCGAACCAGCTCCTTAGGAGTCTAAAGCTTCCTCCATTTCACTGATCTCTCCTTAAGAAAAAAACGGTTTCCTTAGTCACACGAATGAAAACATTTAGTCAACTGGAACACACGTCGGTGCTACAAAATGGATGTGAGCCGAAAGTTTAAACTTTTACGATTTTGGTGGATCACACGTAAAGCATCAGTGCAAATATGGTGACCATTGAGGTCAACAGAACAGAACGTTGGCAAGATGAGTCCATAATGATGTCTCAAATATCAGAGCGATACCTGCTGAATAGTTCTTCTAGATGTGTCTGGAGCATGCGAAATTCTAAACAGGGAGAAGATAATGGGGGCACCACATAATATTCTATGGCAAATGGTTAAAGGGGTTATCCAATACTATAAAAATATCCTCCATATGCCGGGTCCCTCACAGTGAATATACTTACCCCGCTCCCTGCGCCGGCCCTGGTCCCCGCACCGCCACTGCTGCTTCTCCCCATGTGCAGATGAAAACATCCGACGTAGGGGGTGGGGGGTATGGGGGGATAGCCAATGGCAGACGGGGACCAGCCTCCCTAGCATCGCAGGTGATGCTAGGGAGGCTCGTCCTCGTCCCTGCCTGCCATTGGTTGCTCCCCCGTCACCGGATGTTTTCATCCGCACACAGGGAGAAGCAGCAGTGGTGGTGTGGGGACTAGGAGCGGCACAGGAAGCGGGGTAAGTATATTCACGGTGAGGGACCCGGTATATAGGGGACATTTTTATAGTATTGGATAAACCCTTTAAGCATTACTCATTGATGGATCCTACTATGGTACGTCCACACAGGGCATACATGTTGTGGAACCGCGGGCGGAAAATCCACAGCATTTTACAGTAGCAGCAAATTGAAAAATCTGCATAGAATGTACATGATAATTGACAGGCGGTGTAGATTATAGGCCTGCAGCATGCCATTGAATATGATGCATAAGGTGAGATCCATGGCATATCCTCAGCAAAATTCACAAAAAAATCCTCATGTGGAAGTTTGCCATGAATTTGTCATGGAATTTGCCACAAATGCACGGCAACAGATGCAAGTTGAAGATATGAGGAACAATATCCATTATAGTTTTTGTACTGGGCAGACCCTCTAGTCAGGAACTCAGAAACTATATGTAAGTGAGGGTCTACAGGGTACAATTACCTGCTATTTATTTTCTTTGCATCTTCCTCTTTGGCTACTTTTCTGCTCAGCTTCATTACGGTAGTGCAGGATAGGTCATCAATATCTGATGGGAGGGGTTTCATACCTGGCATTCCCGCTGATCAGCAGTTTGTAGAGGAGGCTGCACTCCATGCGAGCTCCGCTTCCTTTCATTACACTATGTGTTGTCTCCTCTGGAGCAACGACGTATTGTAATGACAAGTACTCACTCCATTCAAGTTAGACCGTATTTTCCATCCACGTGCTATCTGCATTTTTTACGGATTGCACACGGATCCACTCCTGTCTTTGAGTCTACAAACAATGGACAGCACACCGATGTCGTCCGAGTGCTGTGTGTATACGTAAAATTATAGAGCAGGCCCTCTTCTGGTCCACATTGTGGATGAGAACAGCCATTTCTATTGATGGGAGTGAGAAAAATGTAGAAAGCACAAGAAAGGTATCTGTATTTGGTGGATCCGTGGTTTGCAGATCAAAATGCGGATATGTTCATGTGCATGAGGCCAAAAAATCACTATAGAGGAGTGGTCAACCTGTTTCGGATAAAAATCCTTAAAAGGGTTGTCTCGCTTCAGTAAGTTGCATTTATCATGTAGATAAAGTTAATACTAGCCACTTACTAATGTATTGTGATTGTCCATATTGGTTCCTTTGCTGGCTGGATTCATTTTTCTATCACATTATACACGGCTTGTTTCCATGGTTACAGACCACCCTGCAATCCATCAGTGGTGGTCGTGCTTGCACACTATAGGAAAAAGCGTCAGCCGGGACCATGGGAGCGCACATAGGCTGGTGCTTTTTCCTATAGTGTGCAAGCACAACCACCACTAATGGATTGCAGGGTGGTCGTAACCATGGAAACGGGAAGTGTATAATGTGATGTAAAAATGAATTCAGTCAGCAAAGGAAGCAATATGGACAATAACAATATATTATAAGTGCCTTGTATTAACTTTCTCTATATGATAAATGTCACTTACTGAAGTGAGACAACCCTTTTAACCATGATTTACCATGAGGATCATAAACCCCCTTGGATTTCACTGGACTGTTTCTGATGCTGGATTTGTTTTGCTACAGTTCGGAAAACCTGATACTCCAGGAGTTACCGTGCACAGATATTGAGAACAAGACAGGAGAAGCTGGATTTGTTCTTTTTTGCCTATGATGTGACATATAAAACACAAATATGGTAGAAGAGCTACTGTACAGTGAAATATCTTTGTATCAGATATGTGCACACTTTAAATGTTAGGTGTTGTTATTTCCAGTATTGAGATCCGGCAGAGTCACTAAATACACTGAAAGTCAATGGGTGATGGATCCGTTTTTTTAGGCTCCTTTGACTTAGCCCCCATTCACACGTCCGTATAATGTGTCCGCATCCTTTCCACATCCGTTTCCGCAATTGCGGACAATTATGCGGATAGGATGCGGATCCATTCATTTCAATGGGTCCCGAAAAAATGTGGACAGTACACCGTGTGGTGTTCGCATCCGTGTGTCCGTTCCGACTGTCCACATAAAGAAATCCTCCTGTCCTACTTTTCTCCCGAATTGCGGTCTGTAGCACAATGAAAGTCTATGGATCCGCAAAAAATGCGGAAGACATGCGGAAAGGCATCCGCATGTCATCCGTATTTGCGGATTCCGTTCCAGGAGGGGTGAAAAAAAAAGATGTTATTCATCCTTCCGTTTTTTGCGGATCTGCAAAAAACGGATGACATATGGATACATCCTTTCCGTTTTTTACGGAAAAACGGAACGGATGTCCTGGAAAAACTGAGTTTTTTGCGGAACAACGGATCCGCAAAAAAAACTGACCGTTTTCCAGGATGTGCAAAAATACGGATGTGTGAATGGAGCCTTAGGCTCCATTCACATGTCCTGTTTTTCTTTCCTGATTCGATCCTGATCCTGATCCATTCATTTCAATGGGTCCTGAAAAAATCAGGATCGAATCAGGAAAGAAAAACAGGACGTGTGAATGAAGCCTTACATTGTTTTCACTTTTTTTTCAGTTTTTATGCCCGAACACAAAACTGCAGCTTGCAGCAATTTTGTTTCCAGTCACAAAACGGAATGCTAATGGAATGGAAGACATCCTGATGCATCCTGAACAAATCTCTTTCCATTCAGAATACATGAGGACAGAAACTTTTTTTTCCCAGTATTGACATCCTCTGCCGAATCTCAATACCGGAAAACAACAACGCAAGTGTGAAAGTAGCCTTACAAATAAGTTGATTCAGGCAACAAAAATTTGCACCTGATATTATTAATATTAGTATCATTATATAATAAATGTTAATTCGGCTGAAGGCGCCATTTATCTATTTATGCTCCAACCATTGACTTTTTGCTCAAAAGGAGACAAAAAAAAAAACAAAAAAAAAAAAAAAAACAAGCAGAATGACATTAGGAATAAATAATGATTTATGTTGTGAACAACTATTATACTTAGCTACAAAGCATCAAATCTGTTTGTTGGGGTCGTAAATCTGGCTACACGGCTCTGCACTGTGGTTCAGCTTCATGCTACAGTTCCAGAATCAGTCACCACCTTGTTAGCTATTTGTTGGAGACGGCACGCTGGTGCCAGAACAGTTCTCCTGGACAGATCACTGTAGGCAGCACTGATATATATGTATTCCTTCATTTACATCAAACAATCAGCTTACAAATAGACATGCACATACCGGTTGACGTAACTCAACGCAACGTACGTCGGCTGCTGAAGTTCCTGCTTCTCCAAGACGCGCGGATCTGTGTCTGTAATACAGAGAGCAGTTCTGTTAGACCACACATAAAGCAAGTCATGTATAGTTTGTTATGTACTGTCCTAGTACACGCACTGTGTAAATGAACTTCATAACAGTTTTACTAAAATGCAGTAAGGTCCTAATTCACATTTACAATAACATTTTAATGCATTTATTTCTATTTACTTAAAGAACATCTGTCACCATGGTCATTCCTATTAAACCAGTCATACTGCTTGGTAGGGTTGATCATGGTGAATTAAATGAGCCCTATATTGGTGCAATTGGATGTACTGTTGTAGCAAAAGGCAGGCCTAGCTTACACACTTATATAGCACTGCTATATTCCACAGCACTTTACAGACATTAGCATCCAGCTGTCCCCAATGGGGCTCACAATCTAAGTTCCCTATCAGTATGTCTTTCGAGTGTTAGAGGAAACCACATACCTGGAGGAAATCCACGCATACACGTGGAAAACATACAAACTACATGCAGATGTTGTCCTTGGTCAGATTTGGCACCAGTGCTAACCACTGAGCCACCGTGCTGCCCCATGGGGCCGTCCCTGCTTTGGGATGTGCACTGCGCAAGTCTCCTCGCCAGCATATGCGAGATTTCAAGGCCAGGTATCGGAACAGTGAACATGGGGAGTGGACGAGGAAAAGCAGTGCTCCAAGGGGAAAGGCTAACCCCTTGGTGCTCTTAAAAACAAAAAAAACACTTTGGTGGAGATTTATAATCTCCCTTGAGCCTGAAAAATGTGTTAAAAAGTCGCAAGTGTGACTTTTTTAAAAATTGTCACATCTATCAGTTTTACGACACCCTCACCAATTTCCCTAAGGCAATTTAGCGATTCCAACAAATGTCTCTTCACTTGCGCCAGTTTTCTGGTGCAAATGAAGCAATAAATCTACGGCAACTCTGAACTGTCATAGACTTCTGTTTAGGTGCATGGACTGCGGGAGGATGCACCTAATATATGACGAGGCCTGCAATTAGGCACATCCTCCAGTGGCGCAGGGGATATCAAGACCATCTCAGAAAGCGCTGGTCTTGATAAATCTCCCCCTTTGTCTATGTATTTTCAAACCAGAAACTTGATAATTTTAAGGACATGAACACAAAGAATTCTTAATGATGTTTCATTCTATAATTATTAGGCGTGGGCTCGGACAAACACTTTCGTTTTAACCTAAATATGTTGCATCCAAAGGTGAATGGTAAACAGAAGCGATGGCTGTGATGTAAAAAGAAGCACCTTCAGGAAAGAAACTTAAGGGAGGCTGCACACTATGCGGATAATGCTCATTTTCCTTTTTTTTGTTAGGATTTTAAAATCCGCAGCATGTCAATTATTTGTGCGATTCTGCACCTTCTGTAGAGAGGTTTGCCCTGGCAGTAGTTCACATAAACAGAAAACCTGAATGAAATTTGCACCAAAAACCGAATCAAAACTGCACAAAAAAAGGCACCAAAACAGTGATAAATAGCGCAGATTTATTTGTGGTTTTTAGTGCAGTTTTGGTGCGGATTTCATGAAGATTTTCTGCACACAAATCTGCACCGTGTGCAACTACCCTTAAAATTGCATTAAATCTATAAGCTTTATAATAGTATTTTTCATACCACTTTCAGCTTTTTTGCTATTACATGGATTTGTATCTTTTTTACATGAATTTGTATCTCTTATAAGCCACATAAACCATTCATCTATGTAACAATGTATCAGTGTTCTACCGCAAACATTACATCTTTGTTTTCCGCCGGCAAACTTTCCAACCACCACTTTGTTTACCCCAATGCTTAGTGTAATTTACTATTACTCCTTGTGACATATTCTAAAAATATGCTATTAATTCACCATTAAGATTCTGATTAAATATGACTGTTCATTCCGCCATATATTTTCCCTTTGTCTATGCACAGGGAAATGGGGAGAGATATATATCAGCGCGTGGAAATAAGCTGGCGTACAAAAAGGCACTGCGGCGCTCACAAATTCTGTTACTTTGTGATTTGTGCTTTCTGACAGTTGCAAATAATGTTCATTCAGCATTTTATCAAACCCTACCTTGCATCACTGTGCTGCCGGCCTATTGCCTCTAAATCCAGCTACCTAGAAAAAACATGTCATCTGAATCATACATATTCCTCCTAAGTTCGGCCTGTTTTATTATGTTGCCAACCATGCTCCATAGGTTATATATTACTGCCTGAAATTGACTGTCAAAGTGTATCTGTTCCCTGCCACGGGCTTGGAAGGATTTAACCCCTGGCGCTCCTCAGCCTCTTAATACCTTGGTCGAGAAGCTGACTGCAGACTTTGGCAGCGCCTTACCTCACTGCAATTAATGGTAAGGTTTATGGCAGCGAACCGATAAAATATTTATGTCTATTGAACAAGAGCAGTTTCTCCAGCTTCTTAAAGTAACATTGATTTTTGCTTAAAAAGTTTGTTAATGTGAATTAGTTGACCTGAACTGAAATGCTGGGGAAGCGCCAAGTCTGTTTTTTTATTTCTTTCTTACGGGCGTTATCATCACTTCTGGTAATCATTGCAACAAAAGTTTTAAAATGAAATTAAAATAAAAAAATAAAGTTCTTGAGTCGTCAAAATGTTACTAATTGTACTTAGCTAATTGATAAAAGGAAGTTATAAAAAATGACATATATTTATACCAGGCTGCTGTTCTAAACATATATGGTGTTTTTTAATTTTTTATTGAATAATCTTAAAATGTTATTATCTTTATCAGTTGCTTTTGGGCTTAGCAGCCTAGGAAAGCTGTGTGACAAAGTTTGTGGGGGTGAAATGGCAAGCCATATGGGCTGTCACACACCCTTTCCAAAACATGACCTCTTATGTGCAGCTGATGTTACCAACCACACTGCTCTTATACTAGGAATGTACATTAATTTTGCTATTGTGTCTGCTGTGGCTTCCAGCAGTGGCCATTCTCAATTACTATAGCTCAGCTGCGCTGCAGTACCTGAGACGGGACACTACACCGAGTTTTGGTGTTCCATAAACGGTTTACTTAGCTTTCTTACAAAAAGAAAAAAAAGCTGAGCCTCGAATGCCATCAGATGTAAGATAACTATCCTATAAGTCAATACTCGAACATTTAAATAGGCCTTGGATTATAGCTAAGCCAGTACCTCATGCAGACAAGATACTGGCTTAGCTATAATCCCAATAATTTCTCTTGTACTTGCAACAGCAGTAATACAATTCTAGAGCATCTGTTCTTACAACTCTGTGTTTTGATGTTCCTCTGTTATTCCTCCTTATGAAAAAAATGACAGCTGGGTGCTGCCAATCTCCTAGTCAAATGAGTGTGTTCATACACAGACTGACAGTGTTAGCACTGATTGGACAGTCATAGGGGGAAATTTATCATGAGGTTAATATTTAAAGTCAGTTTTGCGTTGGATCACTTTGCACCAAATTTATTTGTGGCTTTATTAAATTTGATGCACCCTTAACCCTAAGAGCCCTTACACACGACCGTATGCGCACCGAGACATACGGTCCGTGAGCGGGCCATATGTCCCAGAGCGACACCGATCATGCGCACGGGAGCGCACAGCATCATAGATGACAATGATGCTGTGCACGTCGGGACGCCCACGGGACTACTGTCCCGCACTCGTATGATCTTATGAGTGGGACAGTTATCAAAATTGGTGCAAAGTAGAACTGGCTGAGTTGCCCATAGCAACCAATCAGATTACACCTTTCATTTTTCAGAGCTCCTTTGGAAAATGAAAGGTGGAATCTGATTGGTCGCTATGGGCAACTAAGCCAGTTTTCCTTTACAGCAGTTTGATAACTCTCCCCTAAAAAGTCTGACTGGAAAGTTAGAAGTAGATGCTATAAAATGCCCATATAGATGTAGGAAGCTCAGAGAAACACTAACAATACTCACAGCCTAGCACAGAACATCACCAACCAGACGGCAGCTTATTTATGGCTTTACGTGGGATGGATCGGTCAGCGGCCAGGATTACCCAGAAGCCCCTGTTCCACTGATTCGGCAGGTGCACAGAATCAGTACAGATTGCCAGAAGCCGTGTAGATGCCGGAGCTGAGCAGAATTAATAATGATAAATGTCGTTATCTCTAATGATTTCCTGACGTACACCGGGCACGCGCCAGAACTGCCTGACTTTGCATTTTCCAGCCAGTTAAAAAACACAAAATTCTTGGGCCTTTTTCAATAAATTATTTCAAATCTGTACGAGCGCCGACCATTATTAAAAGGCTGCTCTGTAAATCATGCGGCGTTTTTTCATCTTCTGCCACTTTTACGACAGAAAAATATCTTCATCATATGAAATTATGCGCGTCTCGGCTGTTACCCACCTCTTCTCCATATCAATTATTACCGCGCAGTAATGAGACGAGCTGCTATACGGGTGTGAACAATTGGTCTTAACTATAACCTTTCCAGTTGTCATGGCAGCCTCAAATATGCAATTAAAATGAAAAATAAGTGTGCGCCGAGGATTCATGCATATTACTCCTAATAACACACAGATACAGACAACGGCAAGCGGGTGGCAGCACGGAGAACATCAATCAGAGCCCGCGGAGAAGTGCCCGGAGGGCATCAACTGGGCATCAACAGTTCACAACCCATGGCACATGCCAGTGTATATTCAGACGTCTTCTACTTTTATCTTTTGCTACATTTTCACTTACCTCTTCTAAGGAATTTGTCAGCAGAGACATTTTGAAGTCTTGTTGCTTAATAGCAGTGCTTCTACACGGCTGTCAAATTGCTGATATTTTTCCAACTGGTTAGGGCTCATTCACACGACCGCATGAATGAGTCTGCATCCGTTCTGCAATTTTGCAGAATGGATGCGGACCCATTCATTTCAATGGGGCCACAAAAGATATAGACAGCACACTGTGTGCTTTCCGCATCCCTTGTTCTGTTCTGTGGCCTCTCAAAAAAGAGAGAGCATGTCCTATCCTTGTACGCAGACAAAAATAGGCATTTTCTATCATAGTGCCGGCCATGTGCGGTTTGCAAATTGCGGAACGCACACAGGCCGGTATCCGTGTTTTGCGAATCCACAAATTATGGACCGAAAAACACTACGGTCATGTGAATGCGACCTTACTAAAATGCTGAAATCACCTAGATAAATGTCACTCAGTTGCCCAATTAAAGAGAACCGTCTGCTCTCCTGACATTATGGCTTGTTCTATTCCTGTGTTATTCCTACTAAAACAGGGATCACCTCGGCACTCCAGCTGTTGTGAAACTACAACTCCCAGCCATGCATGCTTATTTGGCTGTTCTTATAACGTCCATAGAAGTAAAAGGAGGATTCTGGGAGTTGTAGTTTCAGAACAACTGGAGTGCCAGAGGTTGCTGATCTCTGTACTACAAACATGTACAGAAAAAGTAGGCCTGGTGTTAGCAATTGGGGGGGTGTCCCTGCACTGTCCAATCACTGATGACAGAGCCAGACTTTGTAGGGACATTCAAACATGTAGGAGATTCATACATTTCTAAGAGGAATAACAGACGATTGGTACAAAGATAAGAAAAGATTATCCAGAACTGTTATTTAAAGGGGTTATCCAATGCATACAATGAATAAAGCATTTTTAAAATTCTTATGCAAGTAGTTTTTTGTATTTACATTACATTTTCCTCTCTAGTAGCACCCCCTGCTGTTTATCCTTTACTTCTCCTGCATTCACAGATGGGCAAACATGCTGAGTAACTTCCCTGCTCCCTTCAGCTCCCCGCAGTGCTGGCATAGTGATCTCACAGAGAAGCAGGTGAAGTGCTTCACACAAACTTCATTCATCCCTACTTCTAAATTGTGTCTCTAGACAGTGGAGGAGGAAATGTTAGCATTACATGCCATATGTATCTCTGGGGTTATGTATTTTCTATGCACGGGAGGAAGGGGTTAACAAAAGCTAATTGCAATGCATCCTGGGAGAGGCAGGCTCCTGACTAGCTGCTGCCCACCCACAGAAAGGAAAGCAAGTCCTGCTATATGTGAGCAAAACCAGTTGAAAATCCACGTGATTAAGGCTACTTTCACACTTGTGGCAGCAAGGTCCGGCAGGCTGTTCAGGCGGGAGAGCAGCCTGCTGGATCTGTGCTAACACTAGCCCACCGTGCCGCTGAAAGTCCGCTCGAGCGCCATTCACTATAATGGGGGTGGGCCGAAGGTTTGGCCGCAGCAAGGCAAACATCCCGAGAGGCAGCCGAACAAAAAAACCAGCACGGAGCGGACTTCCGGCGGCATACTGGGCTGGCGTTAGCATGGATCTGGCAGGTTGTTTCCCTACCAGAACAGCCTTTCAGACCCTGCTGCCACAAGTGTGAAAGTAGCCTTACCCTTTAAGGAGGAATGTATGAGGTGACGGGTCCTCCTTTAGGTTTAGGTCTTATTGGAATTATTTTGGTCAGTACTGTGCCCCTTTGGGTCACTACCCCCAACATCATAGATTTTGAGTGACATTTACTGTAGATCTGCCTTGCAGCAATGTAATTAACTGGAGCTATAACTGGTTGTCGTTCAGCATCTGCTACCTTTGAAGAAGACGAAGGTACAGCAGATCTAGAAAATTGACTCCATTAGTTTCTCACAAGTTTTATAGTGTATTTATTTATACCATACGTATCTGATTCTGGGTGGTCTGACTTCTGGGCCCCCCACAGATCCAGAGAAGGGAGGACCGGACCTCTGTTTACAGAAGAGACTTGGACACATGTATGCAGTCACTCTCCACTGAAGTCTATGGGAAATACGGAAACAGCTAAGTTTTCAGATAAATCTCCCTCTCATACTCCAGGGCTCAGCAGCAGAAATTTATGTACTTCTGTCAGCTTCACTGCAACAAAACTATGAGCCATGTCTATATTTTTCTAAAGGATTTACATGTAAAATAATGGATTGCAGACAATTTTATTATTTTTATGGGGTGAATAGTTGGTCCACAAGCCCACTGTTGGCCAAAGGTACAACTGCTTCTAAAGACTTCTAGCTTGTACGCACATAAAATTAGGGCGAATCATTTTCTTTATTTTATTTTTTATTTTTCATAAATTTATTATGTTCCACATGACTTAAAGGGGTTGGCCCATCTAACACCCGCACCTATCTCTAGAATAGGGCCTGCAAAGTGAAGGCGAGCATGCTCTCCATTCACTTCTACGGGAGTTCCGGAAAGAGCCAAGGGAGCACACTCGGCTACTTCCGGAACTCCCATAGAATTGAATGGAGAGTGCACCAGGCAAGAACGGCCACCTCTCCATTCCCCTCTAAGGGAGTTCTTGAAATAGCAAAGACAGTCTCATAGAAGTGGAGGATGACTGCGCCTGCATTGTAGACCCTTGTTCACTTTAAGGTTCCTGTTCTAGAGATAACTGCAGGTCCCAGGGGTGAGACATGCACTTATCTGACGTTGGTGTCATATAATAGCAATATGCCACCAATGTGCGAGATGCGCCAATTCCTTTGAGATTCATTCATACTTGTCAAATATTTGTCAAGATAAGAATGTACTAAAAACCTGAAAACTCAGTTGTGGCTACCGTTAGCACCAACCCGCGCACATCGACTGTGGAAGCTGAGATATGGGAGGTTGTCTTACTGGTCCACACACTGTACAGCAGCTTTAGCTTCTCTTTTCCTGTAAGATGTAGAGAAGCCTGAGCATTTCTTTCCCTGACTACGGGCTCATTCACACGAACGTATTTTCTTTCCGCGTCCGTTCCGTCTTTTTTTGCGGACCGTATGCGGAACCATTCATTTCAATGGGTCCGCAAAAAAAACGGAAGGTACTACGTGTGCATTCCGTTTCCATATGTCCGTATTTCCGTTCTGCAAAAATATAGAACATGTCCTATTATTGTCCACATTACGGACAAGGATAGGACTGTTCTATTAGAAGCCAGCTGTTCCGTTCCGCAAAATACGGAATGCACACGGACAGTCGTGTGAACAAGCCCTGAGACTATTTTGTCCACTAAAATGGCAGACTCTCGAAAGGAAACTTCTATTATTTTCATTGTTCTGTTCCTATAAAGCAGAAGAACTAAGGAAATCAATAGTGCTAATGTGAACAAGCCCTACTAAAATACTCTCTGCACCCTAAGGAAATAAAATGGAGATTAAGTTAATCAAACATATAGAATACCATATCAGTCACAAATTTGCTGGGACTGAAGAGGAGCCTGGCCTACAGAAGAGGATTGGGGTGAGAAGAGGTGAGTATTTAAAGAGGTCAGATAAGGGGTCTGATGAACTTTGGGATTTGGAGGCCGAATTAGGGGGCTGATGTAGGGTCTAAATATTGGTTTTTGGTCAGGGTTTTGAATACTGAATTTTGAGCGCTGAATGTTGGGGGTCTGTATTATGGGGTCTAAATTATGGCATATGGGGTGTGAATTATGAGGTCTGGTCTGGGTTCTAAATATTTGGGTCTGATCTGGGGACTGAATATTGGGTCTGGTCTGGCACATGAATAATTGGGTCTGAATATTGAGGTTTGGTCTGGGGTCTGCAAACATATTGGATTAAGAGACATTTGTAATACACTTTTCTCACGAGGGACTGAAAGTGCAGAAAGGGTTATTCAGGCTTTAAAAAAAAAAAACTATAACAGCAAAATAGGTCTGAGATCATTGTTACAGGCAATCCCCTCCCTCTATAATGTCCTCACTGTATCATCCTTAGGGCTCATGCACATGATCGTATGTATTTTGAAGTCCGCAAAAAACGGATCCGCAAAAAATACGGGTTTTGTGGAACAGAACAGCTGGCCCCTAATAGAACAGTCCTATCCTTGTCCATAATGCAGACAATAATAGGACATGTTCGATTTTTTTGCGGAACAGACATACGGAAACGTAACGCACACGGAGTAACTTCAGTTTTTTTGGGGGGCCCATTGAAATTAATGGTTCCGTGTAAGGTCCACAAAAAAAAAAAAAAAACAGAACGACACGGAAAGAAAATACAATCATGTGCATGAGCCCTTAAAATGACAGGGCCAGGCAGCTTGTTGGATCCTCTGCCGGCCCTGTGCTCCATTCAAATCCCGCGCCTGCGCCCTGCGGAATAAAAGCGGCGCAGGCGCAGTGAGCGGCGCTGGCCGCCGGGCTCCCGGCTACCTCACTGCGCCTGCGCCGATGACGTCATGTGTACTCTGACGTCATCGGCGCAGGCGCAGTGAGGTAGCCGGGAGCCCGGCGGCCAGCGCCGCTCACTGCGCCTGCGCCGCTTTTATTCCGCAGGGCGCAGGCGCGGGATTTGAATGGAGCACAGGGCCGGCAGAGGATCCAACAAGCTGCCTGGCCCTGTCAATCAAGTGAAGGTAGGCGTGACCTCGGGTGGGCAAACGGAGCTTACTAGGTGCGAGGTAACCGCCCCTTGCACCTAGTAAGCTTCATTTGCATACAACAAAAGATGATTTATTTCAAAAACGGGGGCACCAGTAAAAAAATTATCACCAGTTTGGGCATCAGGTGACATTTGCACATTGCAAATGGAATCTCATGTGCCAAGTGTAAAACAGAAGATCCTGATTTATATCATGGACTTTGGTCTTGTCATGCCTCGAGACAATATTAGAATCAATTAAATAAGCTCCTTAAACATAAAATAGGCGATACATTCCAGGAAACACCAGAGATGATAATTTTCCAAGATTCAGGGACAATAGATAATGTAAAAGAAATAATACATATATTCCTGCTGGCAGCTAAACGACGCCTCTACAGATGGCTAGACCCAGAATGCCCTAACATGTCAGAAGTGATAGCCCAAGTGAAGCAATGCATGATAGAGGATATAGCTGAAGCTGAAAGAAAACAAAGGCTTTCTTTGAGGCTACATGCACACGACCGTATGTGTTTTGCGGTCCGCAAATTGTGGATCCGCAAAAAAACAGATGACGTTCCTGTATGGCATCCGTGTTTCTGTTTTTTTTGCGGATCCATTGTAACACTGCCTATCCTTGTCCAAAAAACGAACAAGAATAGGACATGTTCTATTTTTTTGGCGGGGCTACGGAACGGACATACTGATGCGGATAGCACACGGTGGGCTGTCCGCATTTTTTGCTGACCCACTTGAAATGAATAGGTCCGCATCCTATCCACAAAAAAAAACGGAACGGACGCGGAAACAAACTACGTTCGTGTGCATGAGGCCTAAGAAATGGAGAACGTTTATTTGTACATTTCTATCAGAGGCAGACATACATAGATTGGTTCTTTCTTTTAAAGATTCAACATGGTACCTTAAAGAAGACATATCGGGAACTTTAGGAAAACTGAAAGTCTCAGATTTAGGGCAATTTTGCGGAATAGATGAGGCCCCGTTCACTTCAATGGCGGACGTGTGATCTTGCCGAGCTGCCGCTCCGTGCCGCGGCTCCGCAAGACAATACAGAACATGTCCTATACTTGTCCGCAATAGCGGACAAGAATAGGCATTTTCAACGGGGTGCCCGGCCACGCCGTTCGACATCCGTGGTATTGCGGATCCGCATTTTTACGGATCCACAATACCACGGCCGTCTGAACAGCCCCTTATCAGCTAACACATAACAAGGTAGACACACGGATCGAGGAACCGACATCATTCATGATCATAATTCATGATTAAAAAAGAAACAATAGGAAACTGTTCACCTGAGAAAGGGGGGAGGGGGATAAAGGGAAGGGTTTTTTTTACATTTTGAATTATGTTTTCGCATTCTTAGGCTACTTTCACATTAGCGGCAGCACGGATCCGGCAGGTGAAGGGTGCCACCGGATCCGTGCTGCCGCAGATGCACGTGTGGAGCTGGAAACGCGCTCCGCCCCACACGTGTCAGACAGTGTCATACATACATACACATACATAAACTTACATAGGCCCAGACAGCAGGAGGAGGACGGCGCGCACAAGGGCAAGTTTACCCACAGCGCCACCTGCTGGAGGGAAAGGAAATTGCAAGGAGACGGATCCGGAATGACCCCCCCATTGAAAGTCAATGGAGGACGGATCCGTTTACCATTGTGTCACACCAAACGGATCCGTCCCCATTGACTTGCATTGGGGGTCATTCCGGACCCGTCTTGGTGCGGATGCCCAGACTGGAGAGCAAACCGCAGCATGTTGCGGTTTGCTCTCTGGTCTGAAGACGGAACGGAATGCTTCTAGGAGCATTCCGTTGTCTTCAGTTCAGTTTTGTCCCCATTGACGGAGCTCAATACCGGAATTCAAAAATGCTAGTGTGAAAGTAGCCTTACTTTTGTATATGTACAATTATATCTGTTCATTGATATGACAATAATGTGACCAAGTCAATATTCTTTATGTAAAATGACATGTGCAGTCCATGTCATTGTAAATTTGATATAGAAGACGTGTGCCTTGAAGGTTTTGTATTCTAGAAAAACTCAATAAACAAATTTTGTTAAAAAAAAAAAAGTGAGGAATATATCCAGGGAATATTATTTTTAAAAAGTATACTCCGCCTCATGTAACACTATACCCCAACAAGCCCCACCCCATAACAAGACAAAACCTGATAAACGCTATCAAAGCTGAAGTGTCCCTTGAAAATGTTAAAATGTTGCCAATTACGAGATATTCTGGTTTAGTTCGCTACCTGAACAGCAGACAGGGGACTAATGTTAATCATGAGAGCGAGGTAATTCGGGGGAGATACAGCAACATGTCTTTCTGTTTTGGGCAAGCGCAAAAGTGTTCAAATTCTGAGCCGCACATAAAACAGATTTAATAAAAGGTCAAACCTGGAAGCCAACATGGAGAGCGGTGAATGAAACGTATATATCTGTAACTAGGAGATCATTAGGCCTTTTTACATGGTGTAATGTTTTTGTAGCTTATGGTAATGTGGACTGATTTAAAAGCTATAATTATCTCCATGGCCCATGGCATTTATTAATGGGCGATTCAATTTGGCAAAAACCTTCATTAATCAAAGCAGCCAACGGTAGACCCTGAGAATTAAGGTAGAAATAACAAGCGGAGTAAATCACTGGTGCATTTAATAAATATAGCTGAAGGCTCCAAACCTACATATGGTTTCCCAAAGAGAAGAAAAATGGAAAGTAGATTTTACTGAGCAGCTCTACTTACTGTACAAGCCTCTGTAAGCCTTCTCAGATGATACATGAATAATATAATAATATATATAACACGCTTGTATAGCAATTATAGCAAGTAATATAATAATAATTATAAAATTTAGTTTTATTATAACAAAAATACTAAAGAATAAAGAAATAACTAGACGTCATATTGTACTTCTGTGTTTCAGTCATATTTGTTACAAATTATGCCTTGAACCCTTTCGGGACACGGCTTATTTTTAGTTTTTAATTTACGCTTTTTCCTTCCCAGCCTTCCAAGAGGCATAATTTTTTTTTCCGTTTTCTGTTCACATTTACATATAAGAGCTTGTTTTTTACAGGACAAGTTGTATTTTTTTAATGGTACTGTTTATTTTACCATAGCTTGTACTGAAAACAGGGAAAAAAATTCTTTGTGCTGTGAAATGAATGGCAATTCTACCAAGTCTTTTTTGGGTTTTGTTTTCACGACATTCAATGTGTGCTAAAAATTACATAACCGTATTCTGTGGGTGAGTAAGGTTACGGCGATACCTAATTTATATCGTTTTTATTATGTTTTACTTCTTTATAAAATAAATAACTTTGAAAAAGAAAAGGTTTTCTTTGCATCGCCATATTCTGACAGCCATAACTTTTTTATATTTCTGTCTTCAGAGCTCTATGAGGGCTTCTTTTTTGAGGGGCAAACTGTAATTTTTAATTATACCGTGGTATCGTTTTGGGGTCTATATCACTTTTTATTACATTTTTTGGGAGGGACAAGGTGACCACAAAATGGTGAATCATACCTTTTTTTCATTACAGCGTACACCATTCAGGAAAAATATTTGGATATTTTAAAAATTCAGAATTTTTCAGACGCTGCAATGACTGTTAAGATTATTTTTTGCTGTTCATTTATTGTTATATGTAAATGAGGAAAGAGGGGTGATTAGAATTTTTGTTTTTGTGTTTTTAGATTTTTTTAAACTTTTTTTTCCCCTTCATTTTAATTTTTAGTTCCCGTAGGGGAACTGGACATGCAATCTCCTGATCGCTTGTCCCATAGATCGCAATAGAATACTATTGTGATCTAAAGGATTCTGACACTCTACCTGAGAAGCCATGCCTCATGCACAGCTTTTCAGGTAGTTAGCCATGACAAGCCTGGGAAGTTTCAAGGCCGTCATGACAACCAATCAGACCCCTTCAATTTCACTCTCTGGGGCTCCAATAGGAAGTTATAGGGAACCCCGTCCTTCAGCCTAACCCCACAGATGCTGTGATTGCTATTGATTGGTGATTTTAATTTTCTAATTTTCATTTTTTTTACATTTTATGTTAATTTCTTTTTCCATGTTACTACATAAAAAAAAAATAATCTAGGGACACTAGCCTAGTAATATGCTGATATTTTATGTCCTATAGAAATCCCTCTTCAGCAGTCATCTCATTATCATTACAAACAGGCTTAAAATGAAAGAAAACACCTATATACTGATAACACAACATCCACCATTCACACTAGGTGATGTCATGGGTGACCTCCTCCCCTTCAATGCACAGGTCACAGAAGATGTCCCCCATAGACATCAATGAACATTTCATGTCTATTGTGTCTATGGTCTATGTGGCTGCTGTAAAGCATGTCTCTAAATGTTGTTAACAACACCTCGGGCAAGATGGCTGCCCCCATATTCTTGTATAAAAATCTATAATCAGAAAATAAAAACATTAGAAAACAGAATATTTATCTGGTATCCCTTTAAATTAGGGCCTATGTAAATATTCTAGCAAATTTAAACTTGTTTATGCAACTAGAGCAATAAAGACCACCCCCTGTCAGAAGAATCAGCATAAAGGCCAAAAGACATTAGGTCTGCTACTTGATAACCAACACCTTTATAAAGTCGTATTTTAGCTGCAGAGATGTGTGTGATCTGAAGCTCTTCATGCTCCTCATAATGCCCTCACTCACAGAATGAAAGGGGCATAAATGGTGAGCCAGTCTGGAATATGCTGTTATTTGGACAGTTCTTTGAAGACTCAATATTGGCATTTTCTAACTACTCAGTAATACACGATGATATAGTCAATACAGAGATCTCTCCTATGATCTACAGTATTTATCCCCAGGACTGTGACGAGGGGACATCCTCTGCGTCTGGAGGAAAGAAGGTTTGTACACAAACATAGAAGAGGATTCTTTACGGTAAGAGCAGTGAGACTATGGAACTCTCTGCCTGAGGAGGTGATGATGGTAAGTTCACTAAAAGAGTTCAAGAAGGGCCTGGATGTATTTCTGGAGGGTAATAATATTACAGGTTTTAGTTACTAGCATGGACGGACCTATAGTCATAGCACTTACTATAGGGGCCCAATCAGGTGCAAAACTATTGTACAATATGGTGTTTTTTTCTGATATATGGTGCTATTAGTCTTGCCCCTGTTGTCTGGAAAAAGGCTGTTGATACAGGGGGTTATTTTGATTGCAAGAGTTTTACTAGATTTATTTCAGGGCATGTTGGGGTATTTAGATCTTTTTAAAATATATATTATTATGATATGTATTATATGATATATATATATATATATATACAGTGACAACATATTCCACAGTACAGAGATGGGAAACACATCGGAGATCCTGCAATAGGTGAATCCTGTAGTTCTTCATCCTTAGGGCTAATGCACACGACCGTTGTTTTGTGCTCCGCAAATTGCAGATTCGCAAAGCATGGATACCGGCTGTGTGTGTTCCACCTTTTGTGGAACGGCTGGCTTATAGAACAGTCCTATCCTTGTCCATAATGCAAACAATAATAGGACGTTTTATTTTATTTTTTTCGGAACGGACATGCGGACACGGAATGCACATGGAGTAATTACGTTTGTGCGCATGAGCCCTTATTGTTTGGACATTCTTCTGAATGGTGACTAGAGCAACTGTTGTTTTTTGTTAGCCCTTCAAGAGTATTACCCACAATGCCATTTAAAAACTTGTAGCTAGTGTAGCTGGTGAAATGGCTATTCAGCACAAACAAAGGGGGGGGGGGGTTGGGGTGGAAGCGTCTCATTTTATTAGGAGGGTTCCATGTAAACCTGCCAGTATCTCCCAGGCAGGCAGTCTCAGTGTATACACCAGGGGATACACGGAGCAGCCACACATCTGTGTGCAGCATTCCTTACACCGACTGTGACTAAATAGGTCCTGCTCAGATTTTCACAAAGGCCGGCTCTACTATAAATAGATAAAAGGCGCTTGCACTATTTTCCCCTATATTTAGAGCCTACATCAAATTGCAGTGTGACCCGAAAGATTCACAAGCAGACAGCATGTCATTGCTTTATTCTACTGTTAAAGTCATTAAAATTTATGATTTGCTGCATTTTTTGCACTGATTTCGAGGTGAGCTGGCATAACATTAAGGATGAATGTGTAGTGCAAATAGCTCCAGGTAATCTCCTCAAAGGGGTTGTGCAAGATTTTGATATAGACGGCCTATCCTTAGGACAGGCCATCAATATGTCATCAGTGGGGGTCTGACTCCCGCTACCCCCGCCGATCAGCTGTTTGAAGAGGTAACATGTCCTAGGGACACCTCAGTCCCATTCAAGTGAATAGTGCTGAGCTGCAATATCAAGTAGAGCCGGCATACATGGGAGATAAGAGAAAACTGCAAACGAGATAAATTTGAAAAAAAAAAACCCATAGTAAACTTTAGAATAAAAATTAGTTTATGGCACACCCCCTTTAGGGGGGAAGCTCTGGATTGATATGAGGTACCGGGTTGGTTCTGGCTCTGTTAGAGATTGCTATGGACTGTATGATGTCCGATTTTCATTAATCAAGGGATAAGTCGTTTAGCCAATTTTTTTAATTTTGGGTACAAATTCTCTATATTTCTCTCTGTATATATAACACTAAACAATCAATAAGAAAAAAGAAATACACTGACAGCTTCTTTAAAGATTGTGTACGAGGAACAATTATCTGGTTTCAGTGGACACAGAGCATCTTTCTTGTGTAAATGAAATATATAAAAGGCCTTTCTTACAATAAAACGCCAAGTAATTTCTTGGCTTCCTTGAAATACAAAAAGCATGACTATACTGGATATAAATATAGCTGAAAATAGGCTCTGGATTACATAAACGGCTTGGGATGGTGCTTCGATCCTATTTTTTCTAAGTGGAAATTTTCTTTGCACACAATGGTCTAGTGTGTGAAGAAAAGTAGCTGGTTGCTCGGCTTCCCTTTCCCATGTAGAGCAGTTGTGCTCTGCTATATGACTTAGCGCACACAGCGGGATACCGTGGTAACCAGGTGCAGAGAGATTGACAGTGGAAGTTTTATGACAGCTGTCACTTTGCAGGACTAAAATTAAAAGACACTCCAGTCAGCAAACCTTTATAGGTTTGTGTTCATTTTTTCTAAGCCGTGTAATGCCTTACATTGACCTAAATAGGGATTTCTAAAATTCTAAAGAAAATATATCACGCTCACTAGCACTTTTTATGTCAATTGTAGGTTGTTGATATTGTTAATCATCCCGTTACGATAAAAAAAAGACATTTTGTGAGGCTGTAATCCACCTATTGAGCAGCTATGCTTTAAGCAGGACATAATGAGGGTCAGGCACCAAAAAAACGGTCCAAATTGGTCTCGGCTGGGAGACATATTCAGAAAAAAAGGCTTGCAATATATGAGGAGTAAGTCACATAAGGCACTTTGTACGGCAGATCATTATAACATGAACAACAGATAATGTAAAGTTTTTTGTTGGCGTTTATTTTAGAACATAAAAAATGTCTTAGGTTGGTTTCATACCTAGTTGTTTTTTTTTTTGCAGATTTTGACATTTTTAACATTTCTTTACTTTTTCTTTTGCAGAATTTTTTTAAAATGTCAGCCACTATAGAGGATTAGGAAATGCCACATACATACTACAGACACAACGTTATATTTCATGGCTTTTTGGTGCATTTTTAGTTCTTTTGGGTGTTGTTTTTTTTTTTTTACACAGCTAGGTACAGTGTTTTGTTTGCTGGCAACTCTATAGGAGTTGAAAAATGAAAAAGAAACATTTGTTTAAAATTTTACAATAAAAAAACTCTATAAACAAAACTCTGCAAAAAAAGGGTAAAAAAAAGTAAAAAGACTATAGGCGAAGGAAGCCTTTAAGTGTATTCACTGCTACAATTAGCACATGGCATTTCCCACCACAGATCCTTTATGGCTTTTTAAAAGCTGTCCTAAACCTTTAATATAGCCCCAGAAACAGGCAAAACAGGGTACAGAAACATATTTAATTTTATTGTATATATGTGTAAAATTAATTTTTAAGTATTTGTATTCCTATAATAATTATTCATAACATTTAAGGGTCATTTACATTTTTGTCATTTCTATGTTATGTACTGTATGTTTTATTCAAAACCATCACAATTTTCCTCATTTTTGCCTTCTTCCTGTTTCCCACACTCTGACTGCCGTTATACATGTTATTATTACATTTTTCTGTTGTTGATTTAAATAAGTGAATTGCATTATTACCGTATATATGCTTGTACTGTCGATATCACTAATGGAAATTTCTGATATTGGTGATATACTGCCACCTAGTGACTGTCATAAATCCTGCACAAATGCTTGACTTTTGAGTTTTTCAATGTGTTCAAGATTGGCTGCGGCAAAACCTCAGCGTAATACACCACCATCACAATGAATGAAATTAGACACTTTGTTTTTTTTTTCTTAGGTGCAGAAATTTACCTGTTGTGCATATTCTCTAAAACCGTTGCATGTCAGTTGTGCGATTCCACACCTTCTGTAGAGCGATATTCCCCATGTTTAATGGGGTTGTTTACATAAACAGAAAATTCGCAACAAAAACGCAAGGGTCAGATTTCATGCAGATTTTATGCACACACATGTGCACTGTGTGCAGCCATCTTAAGTATTTTCGTATTTTCTTTCTGTGTCCGTTCCGTTTTTCTTGTGGACCATCATTTCAATGGGTCCGCAAAAAAAAAAAAAAAGTTACTCCTTGTGCATTCCGTTTCCATATGTCCATATGTTCGTCCCGCAAAAAAAAACAGAAGATGTCCTATTATTGTCCGCATTACAGACAAGGATAGGACTGTTCTATTAGGGGCCAGCTGTACCATTCAGCAAAATACGAAATGTACACGGATGTCATCCGTATTTTTTGCGGACCACAAAATATATACGGTCATGTGAAAGAGCCCTAATAAAGAGGTTGTGTCATCTAATGCATTGGGGGCACATTGCTAGGATATGCCCATAATGTCTGATCACCTCTGGGACCCACACCTACCTCTAAAACAGAGCCCGCAAAGAGAAGGAGAATGAACCGCGTATGCGCAGCCACCCTCCATTAATTTCTATGGGACTGCCGAAAAGAGCAGAGTGCTTGGCTATTTTCGCCACTCCCACAGAAATGGATGGAGGGCAGTGGTACATGTGCAGTGCGCCCACCTCCGTTTAAAAGATATGCCCCAACGTATGAGATGGGACAACCCCTTTAAACAAATGCACCTGTAATATGCACTACATGGCTCATCATAGAGGGATATATGCCTCTGTTCATCATGAGCTTCCTGGTTCAGAATGTAAGAAATACAGCAGATACTAGATAAAGGAGGGTGTCACTGCAAATTGCAAAAAAACTGTGGAATGCGAACGCATAGCACCCGCACTGAATCCTGACTCATTCATTTCAATGGGTCTTTTCACATGAGCGATGTTTTTCACGCATCAGTTCGCCGTTGCGTGAAAATCGCAGAATGTTCTATATTCTGCGTTTTTCACACAGCCCTGACCCCATTGAAGTGAATGGGTCTGCGTGAATCACGCATTGCATAATATAATAAAAAATAAAATTAAAAAAAATGTTCAACTTTTAGCACCTGACGCTAATAAACTTTGGGTGCCCAAATCCAGACAATGATGAAAGCAGATTCCAGCCAGGCACTTCCTGTGCAACCACAGTTTTCATTGAGCACAAAATACACCTATTAAGGGGTGAACCAAATATACACGGTGCCCCCCTCAATATCAGCTGATTGTCTGGTCTCCAAGAAGAAATCACATGTGATAAAGTATATCATGTGCGGTCAGTTCCCGTGCTGTGGACTGCAATGCACAGGCACTGACAGTGGGGCCGCCGCATTCAGATCGCGGACCCATTCACTTGAATGGGGTTCACGATCCGCATCCAACGGTCCGCACTGCAATAAAGTAGCACATGCGCAACTTTTTTGCGGTGCGGAGGCACGGGCAGAAACACCACGGAAGCACACTGTAGTGCTTCCGTGGTGTTCCGATCCGTGCCTCCGTCCCGCACCTCTGGGATTGCGAATCCATTCAAGTGAATGGGTCCGCGATCCGTGATGCGGGGTGCACACGGCCGGTGCCCGTGTATTGCAGACCCACAATATGCAGGCCACTATACGGCCAGACGTGTGCATGAGCCCTTACTCTGAGTGCTCCACCTTCCTTCCGCATCCAATACTTGACTTTGTATAAACAGTGTTTTTAGAATACAGAAATTAGATTTTACATCTTAAATGCCACCAATAACGTCAAATCCATAATTTATTGCTCACTTTATTTTCCCAAATGACAAAGATATAAAATGCTTTGCAAGGTCACCAACAGACAACAGGCTATTTACAGCAGACTGTATTCTAACTGTAGATCAGCATGCAACGGGGAGCCAAAGGGAATCAAAACTTTACAAAGGCAGAAATCAGTAAGGGAATTCTCTGCAATCTATACGCTTCCTAATATTAAAGGGGTTGTCCAACATTTTGATATTGATGGCCAATCCTCAGGACAGGGGGTGATTGGTGTTGGACTCCCATCAATCTGATATTGATGACCTATCCTGAAGATTCTTTGGATGCAATTGTTAACATTCTCAAAGTAATCACCCTCCCATGTACAAGACCGTATCCATTTTGAGGTCCACAAAATGTGGATCTGCAAAATATGGATGTGGTCTGTGTGATGTCCGCATTTCTTTTTCTGACCCATTGGTCTGTGGTGTGCATTTTGCTAATATATTCTGCGGACATTCATTCATCTGTATGTCCATTCAGCAACTGTCCTATATTTGGCCACAAAATGCTGACCACTGACCCATTGAACTCAATGGGTCCGCAAAAAATGTGAATGCAACATGGACGGTATCCGTATTTTGCTGATCTGCAATTTGCAGACCACAAAATTCATACAGTCGTGTACCTGGGGCCTAAAGGGGTTGTCTCACTTCAGTAAATGATATTTATCATGTAGAGAAAGTTAATACAAGGCACTTACTAATGTATTGTGATTGTCCATATTGCCTCCTTTGCTGACTGGATACACTGCTTGTATCCAGGGGTTACTACCACCCTACAATCCAGCAGCAGTGGTCGTGCTTGCACACTATAGGAAAAAAAGCCGTCCTATGCTTGGTCCTGTGGCACTTTTTTCCTATTGTGTGCAAGCACGACCACAGCTGCTGGATTGTAAGGTGGTCGTAACCATGGAAATGAGCTATGTATAATGTGATAGAAAAATGAATCCAGCAAGCAATGGAGGCAATATGAACAATCACAATACATTAGTAAGTGCCTTGTGTTCACTTTCTCTACCTGATAAACACCACTTGCTGAAGCGAGACAACCCCTTTAAGGTAAGCACTCTCTGAAGTTGAATTAGGGACAAGGCGTTCTACTCTCTCAGTAGGCTGGACCTATAATAAACCCCTATAGGAATAAACATGGTGTGTGCACGATCTGAACTAATTTTAGCAATGATGACAAGTCCAGAGAATGATAACAGTGCATCCAGGAGAATATACAAACGCAAGGCTGCAAAGGAGAGTTTGGCTCCGGATGAGCGACATTTGGACAAGTTAATGGAAATGCAGGAGGCCTGTGCGTAAACAGTGATGAGAAGAAGTCTAAGCATGGCTACAACACTGGACGTCTCAGCGAGGAAGGATACTGTACTTCTGGCAAGTTCGTTTACAAGTGATCCGATTTCTAAAGATTTATTTTATAATACGCCGCACAAGTTGTAGAAGCCAGAACACCTCCTGCTGGGTGAGGACAAGCAGAGAAGTACATAATCTGCCTGAGAACTGAATGCTCCCTCTACACCCTGCCTGTCCCTGCATGCTAGCACAGGAAAACATGAGGACACTGGATAAAGCTGGAACCGTGACTCACTGTGCGCAGCTATGTCCCGTGGGCACTCACTGCATACATTTTTGTTTGTTAAAAATGTAAAAAATGTCTGACTCTAAGGCCATATCTCATAACTTGTTATTTTCTGTACTGGAAGAGCGATAATATACCATATATTTGGGGTGCATTATAATGTATAGGTCCGGAACCGCCATTGAAAAATATCTGGGTCCCTTACATTGAAATGGGCCATGTCTCTTATACTCCATCTGGTATCTCTTTATATACCATTGGTGGTAAACTGAGGGAGGGTGTTGACATGGTCATAAGGCAGCTTAAAGAAGAACGGTCGACAAAAATTTTATTCCATGTCCTGCTAGAAATGTACATGATGTAATCTGTAGTGAATGTCATTTTCTTACCAGTGTCTGAATTTTTGACTTAGATCATCCTGAAGTTTCTTATCTGTGTCATGTGACCAGCAATTAGACCCACCAACTTACACATAGACTTATGTGTGGACAGGAAGTCTAATTCTCTATGTATTCGTATGAGACTGAAAGTGAGGCTCCCATAGGAATGAATAGAGCAGTTACTGGCTTTCTGTCCTGGGTCAGTTGGAGGTCAGGGAGTTGGTCACATGACCCAGCTACAATAAGAAGAGAGGTTTTTACTCACAGAAACAGTCACTGATACTGAAAGTGACAATCACTACAGATTATATCATGCACCTTTCTAACAGGTCAGAGAATAAAATTTTTTTCTTCTTTAATGTTATCTTTTTCCATGCACATTGGCCCACATATTATGTAATCTGACGACACCTCTAGGGGGAACTGAACAGAGAATAATATGACCCAAATACTTTTTAGGTCCCTAGAAAGTTAGAAAAGGGGTGGCTGTGGAATTAATGGCCCAAATAGCTGCTTAATTAAATGGAGATAATTTATTTAAAGGGATTTCTCTCCTTCTGACAACCCCTGCTTGCTAAAACAATCCTTTGGCAAAAAGCAAATCTCAAAGTTTAACTGTGTGTTTCCCATGGTGAGAGTGGGCACCTTTAGTAAACTTATTTCATTCTTATTTAGACAGCTTAGATCTGACCTCCTGGTTGTAGTGTAGAAGTGTATCTATCTTTTGGAGACCTTAGGAGAATTTATTAGGGAACTGCTTATGTATATCACCCAAATAATGTTGGGCTTTGAAATGCTCGCTTCACTTCCATGAGGCAAACAATATCATTTCCTGTAGGCAGCCGTTTCTGGTTTACTGTACCATGCTGATCGATGGGAATCTCAGCAGAACCCTTTACACCTTTCCCATTTTAGAAATTATACTGGGGAACTGTTAATATATTTTCTTATGTTAACCAGGGAATTAATCTCAATGTTAGGTTTCATGCACACAACCTTTTTATATCTGTGTTCCATGTGCATTTTTTGCGGATTTGATCCGGACCCATTCATTTCAACAGGGCAGCAATAAAATGTGAAAAAAACACCATGTACATCCCCCCGAAAGTAGAACATGTCCTATTCTTGTTAGTTTTGCAGACAACAGTAGGCATTTTTACAATGGGGTCCAGCGAAATTGTGGGATGCACATGGCTGGTATCCATATTTTGCAGATTTGCTGTTTGCGGACCGCAAAATACATCCAGTCATGAGCATGAGGCCTTACAAAGAAACAGTCTGTCCATTGATCCATTAACATAATGGACTAATACACAAAATGTGAGCAAAGTGACTGGTTACTTCCACCCACAGAAGTGCCATCTGGTGAACAATGTCTACCCTCTGAACCAGTGGGGCATATAGTCCATATGACAATAAAGATGCTGAGAATGTATGCAGGAAAAGTGACTAAAAGGAGAAAAGTAGGCCCTCACTTTCTGCATATTGTGTATTATCTATGGGACCTGTGGTTTGGTTCTCCCCAACATTAGGCATCATGTCCCGTTTTATGAGACATAGCAGTCAGTGACTTCCTGTCCACAAACATCCAGGGGTTACGTTCCCTTTCCACATCTGATGAGCAGGACAGAGGTGAGCTGAGATCTACCAAACTGTTGAAAGTTGTGTCCTTTAGTAAGGGTCCATTCAGACAAACATAAGTGCTCCTTGCCCATGCTGCAGACTGCATGCATTGACTTTAATGGGTCTGCCATCGGCAAGATATGGCAAAAGATAGGACATGTCCTATCTTTTGCGGTGCGGAGGCACGGACCCGAAAGCCCACGGAAGCTCTTCTGGGTGCTTCCATGGGCTTCTGATCCGTGCCTCCATCCGCAAAAGATAGCATATGTATTTCTTTTGCCATATCTTGCAGATCGCGGACCTATTCAAGTCCATGGAGTGCACATGGCTGGCGCCTGTATATTGCGAAGCCGCCATTTGCAGCCCGCAATACGGGCACAGAGCCCTACTGTCATCTGAATGGACCCTAAATGACATAATTTACATCTGTACTTTTGACATTTTTTAACAGGCACATTAAGTCCATGGGTTCCACATGAGATATGGACTTGGCAGTGGCTAAAGGCGCACTCACAGTTACTGAAGCAAATATCTTGATAACCTAAAATATCAGCAATATAGCTTAAGACATGTATATCAGAAAAAAATCTGTCAAACATTATAAACAGCATTAGGTCAACAGGGGCATACCCTTAAATTCTAAAATGTATATATAGTATAATATAGTAACACATTTACTGAATAGATTTCTTCTCCTACTGCATTCAGTCATTTCATAATTCTATCAATTTCTTGTAAAAGCTGACAGGTATCTTCCAAAGAAAAGAGGTAAAAGAGTAAAAAGCATAAAGGTAAAAAGAGGTATATTCCAAGGTAAAAGAATCATCTCACTAGTGCCACCTTGTGGACGTGGCGCTGACTTTTTAACTAAACCTTGAGAAATAATAAGGGAATATTGCCAAGCCAAATATCTATCTGTAGACAGCTGTTTTGGAGTACTTGCCAAGAGATCCAGGACCCTGCCTAAGCTGCATCCAAGGCAATGCACCCAACCAGCCAGAATCCTACCCCGAAACAGCTGTCTGCGGATGGATATTTGGCTTGGCAATGTTCCCTTGTCCTATCCCAAGATTCAGTTGAAAAGTCGGATTTTGACTCATAGGGGGCACTTCAAGTGCCTTCAAGCAGACCCAGCACTCCGTCCATTGGAAAAGATGAAAACATCTTCTACCCTGGTTGCTATTCCACTTCTTCTAGTTCCTGAATTGCAAACATTAGGAGATGAATTCACATGTAGCAGATTTGTTCCATACATTTGTACAACCGCCCTATCCATCTGAATAGAGCTTGCAGATATCCATGTGTTTGCCACCAAAACCATCCCATTCAGATAAATGGTACTGATGTTCGGTTGCAGAAATTTCTGAAACAAATCTGCTGCATGTGAATATTCCCTAACTGCATCATTGGGTAATGTTCACATGGCGAAATATAAGATGGATTTCTGAATGCCTGATTTCTTCTGTGGATCTGTAATTTGCATGCCGCAGATCCTACTGCAGATTAGCCCAATTCTATAGCGCTAATCCACATTTGGACCTCTGCATGCGGAAACCAAACTAGAAGGTCCCTTCTTGAAGCACCTTCCAATTGAAGAAGAATTGGAGGAGAAATACACGTGGTTTTCCTGTGGATTCTGGCTTGCTCTATGCATCGAAATCCACATGGAAAATCACCATGTGAACATGGCCGTAGGACAGTGTTTCTCAACTCCAGTCCTCGGGACCCACCTGCCGGTCATGTTTTAGGGATTTAGGGGAGTATAGAGCAGGTGATATAATCAGTGTCAATGCATCAGGACTTATCACAGGTATTTAGGCCTCATGCACACGACCGTATGAAAAAACGGATCCGCAAAAAAATACGGATGACATCCGTGTGCATTCCGTATTTTGCTGAACGGAACAGCTGGCCCCTAATAGAACAGTCCTATCCTTGTCCTTAAACGGACACAGAAAGAAAATAAGTTTGTGTGCATGCTTATTCTGTGGGATATTCTCAAAGTCTGACCGGCAGGTGGGCCCTGAGGACTGGAGTTGAGTAACACTGCGTTAGGGCTCATGCACACGGCTGGTGCCGTATTGCAGCCTGCATACGTCGGGTCCGCAATACACGGGCACCAGCCGTGTGCACCCCGCATCACGGACCCATTCACTTCAATGGGTCCGCAATCTGGGAGATGCGGAGCGGAGGCACAGATTGGAACACCACGGAAGCACTATGGTGTGCTTCCGTGGTGATTCTGGCCGTGCCTACACACTGCAAAAAAGTAGCGCAAGCACTACTTTTTTGCGGTACGGACCCTCGGATGCGGATCGCGGACCCCAGTCAAATTCGCGATCCGAATCTGGCGGCCCCACTGTCAGTGCCCTGCATTGTGGACCGCAAATTACGGTCCACAGCACGGGCACTGACTGCACACGTTTGTCTTTCAGGAGTCTGGGAATGTTTGATGACAACCCATAATGATCGTCACCCAACTTTGCCATAGAGTGACATAACTAAAAAAGAATTGGACTGAATCTTTAGCTGACTGAACTTTTCTTTGATTGTTTACATTTTTTTTACAAAGAAATGTTGTTAAAGGAGTTTTCCAAGATTTTGTAACTCTGGATAGGTCATCAGTATCTGATTAGTGGGGGTCCAACACCTGGAACTCTCACCAATCAGCTGTTTGAGAAGACACCAGCGCTTGTAGTAGCGCCACGGCCTTCTCTTAGCTCACTAAGCACAGCGCCGTACATTGTATAGTGGCTGTGCGTAGTATTGCAACTCAGCCCCATTCACTTTAATATGGCTGAGCGGCGTCTAGGACTGGGATCAGAAACCTTTGGCACTACAGCTGTTAGGAAACTACAACTCCCAGAATCCTCCTTTCACTTCTATGGGAGTTACAAGAACTGTCGAGCATGAGTGCATGCTGGGAGTTGTAGTTTCACAGCAGCTGGAGTGCCAAAGGTTGCTGACCCCTACTGGGGACGCCAGTGCCTTCTCAAACAGCTGATCAGCAGGGGTCCCAAATGCTGGCTTCCCATTGATCAGATACTGATCACCAAAGGACAGGTCATTAGTTAAAAAATCTCAGAAAACCCCTTTAAATAATTAACTACGAACATCTGCAAATGTACAATTTCTCAGAGCAAAGGTTTTTCCTGTCTTTGTTCTCCTGCTGCTTTAAAATGTATATGAATTGGCGACCACACAGCCCCCTTTTCCTACAAGTGGCTGAAAGACTGACAGATAATTCTTATTTACACTCTGCGTGTAAGTGTTGGAATAATTCACCGAGCTGGCTGGTAAATAGGTGTAAAAAGTCAATGAATTACGCCCAACTATTTCAAGAAACTGGAAATACCGATCCCATATAATCACTGACGGAAATTGGAGGACATAAATTGTATGAAGCATGTTACCAAACATTTGTGTGAAGACAGCTCCGGGCCCAGCCAGCAAAAGATATTAAATATGAGGTGCAGACAACGACGTCTGTGACTCTCTGACAACACTGCTTGTGCTAACAGTCACAAGTCATAAGAAAACCCGCAGCTCAGCGTGATAACATCGCACATATGACAATACATTGACAGCTATTACAACCTTTTTCTCCCACTATTGACAAATGATCCGACTCTAACAAAAAAATGCATTTATCCTCTTTGGCTAATGGAGCCAGTAGGCCCCGGGCTAGAGGTTTGACATCTCCTTACAGAACACCTTATGAGAGACTCGTAGGACTCATTTATCATCCTGCCTCCTGTTTAATTATTACGTTTGTGCCATAGCAAAAAAGACTGGTCTGAAAAGTAAAGCGTCCATGAATATTGGTGCACCAAGTTTTTTTCTATGATGCATTGAAGGACAAGGAGAGAGATGTTATTTTTCTTCAGATACTGGTTGCTCTCTTATTACTAAGGCTGGATGCTGAAAAGTAAAGGTAAAGTCTAGGAGGGCTTGCCACTATGCTGGTTGGTTCTCTTTACTTTCCAGCATCTAGACTTTGTAAGACGTGAGCTACCAGTATCTGAGGTTAGCTTCCTTACAGGGGTTATCCAGGAACTTGATATTGATGGCCTATCCTCAGGATAGGTTATCAATATCAGAAAGGCCAGGCTCCCAGCAAACCTACTAGTAAGCCGCGCTCACCAGAGCTCCCGTAAGCACAATGGTCTCCTCGCAGCTAACCAAGCACAGCGCCATAGATTGGATAGTGGCTGTGCTTGGTACTGCAGCTTTCACTTGAATGGGACTGAGTTGCACCTAGGCCACATGAACAATGTACAGTGACATCATCGACCTACAAGAGCTGATCGGTGGGGGTCCCAGGAGTCCTGAGGATAGGCCATTAATATCAAATTTCTGGATAACCCTATTAATAATACCCCGTCCATTTTGTAACTCCCCTGATGATCTTTTTCCCAAAACACAGCCTGTCAGGACATTAGGATAAGGTCGCTTTAGGGCATGTAATTTAGGGTTAGGTTTCCGATGGGGTTGCCCTTTTCAGGCCAGGTACTATGTGGTTAAATTATCAGGGACCCCCTGTTCGGGTATGCTAGGTTCTTCTAAAACTCCATTGACGTCTGAACGGCATTCATCTGTATTATGAATAAAAGTTAAAGGGGTAGTCCCACAAAAAATATTCTACAGTTTTCAAACCAGCACCTGGATCTGAATACTTTTGTAACTGCATGTAATTAAAAATTTAACAGACTGAGTTATTCAATAAAATATATCTGTATAGCGCTATCTGCTGTTTGTTCTTTTTCTTATTTCTTTGTCCTGCTCACTGAGATGGCCGCACATGCTCGGTTTCATCCTTCCACTGCTTCCTGAGCTGTGATAGGGAGAGCATGGACACGCCCCCTTAGCTGCAGCAGAAAAGACACTGCCCTTCAGCTGTCAGCTTGATCTAAATCTAGGAGAGCAATGAATGGCGAGATCTCTGGATCCATGTGAGGTACAGCGCTGGTTCTAGCTTTGTTAGATAGAGATTGTCAAGTACTATATGATGCCTGGTTTTCTTTTTTACATTAGTCATGGGGTAAGTCTTAAAGCAATGTTTCACCCTACATTTTCTTATCCAAAGTAGATAACCCCTTTAACTCAATAAGAAATAAAGAAAAATATATCATACATTTCTCTAATTTGGCATCTATTAATCCAGAAATTCTGATGAATGACAGCTTTCAGATGACCGGCTAACTTAGTTTTCCTACCTTGCAAACCAGATTTTTCTATATTACTTTACACATTTATGGCTTTCGATCCAAACATATCTGTGGACATGAGCATCATGCATTTGACTCACATCTACTCAAGTGACACCCACCTCGGCCAGGTACACAAGTTTCCAAGCTGACTCCATTAATGTAAATCGGCCAGCGGTTTCCACCCACTGTAACATCAAAGGCTGACTCCATGCAGACTGAAATGCGCTGCAAAGATTCTTTGTGTGTGTGTGTGTTTTTTTTTATCTGCTACTTCCAGTAACAGTCCGGGAAGTCTTGCCAAATTAGACATTTTTGTTTTACGAATGCAATTTCAGAATGCCGTCCATTCCAATACATGTCCACGTTTACTAAGTCCGGTTCACGCTAGTTTTCTCTGACTCACTCTAGTTAACAGACAAACCACTTAGTACCCGGATTCATAGGACATGTCGTGCGTGCGTGTGTGTGTGCTGGAATTTCAAACCCTAGCAAAAGGTCAAGTTCAATTCCATGAGGGCCAGATTGAAATGATCATTTTTATGGGCATCTACACACCCATAAGGAACACATTTAAACATACCATGGAAGAGAAAAAAAAACAGGGGGGAAAAAAATCTAAAGAAAGAACCATTCTGCCACCTAGTGGTCAACAGAGAGAACGCAATCGCCGCAATGATTTATTGTGAGAGTCTAAACTCTCTGGTGTGGGCTAGTTGTAAAGAAAAAATATCGTTATTTTCGTCAGTATCAGAGAGGTACTCAAGACGCTGCTGGTTCACTTAAAGTGCACACGGCTTTTGAAGTTGAATTGACTGAAGAGAAAGGAGTTTTAACCTCCTGCGCACCATCCATATAATCTGCTGAATAATGGAGGCCTAAAATGTTTTATTCACTGCAATGTTTCTGCTTTCTGTCATTTTAATATACCTAATAGGATCATAACTCACAGGGGTCACACATTGTAAATATACTCCCAGTGCGAGCTTTTTTGGATCAGCAATTAGCCCAACGTTTGTTACTTTGTCTACTATAAACAGTTTAGCATTGCCTGGTTGTTAATGGATTGCAATTAAAATCTTCTTTCCATCTGCAAGAGATGGCACCTACAAGAGTGAAGAACTGCAGTCAACAAGTTCCATGTGTAACAAGAATGGGAAGAATCTGGAGATCCCGGCTTAGATCTTGCTGTCGGAACAATTGGGGTCATTTATCAAACTGGTATAAAGTAGAACTAGTTTAGTTGCCCATAGGAACCAATCACAGTCCTCCTTTTATTTTTCAACGGAGCTGTCCAAAATGAAAGGTGGAATCTGAAGCCAGTTCTACTTTACACCAGTTTGATAAATGACCCCCAATATCTTGTGCAGCTTTGGCACCAACACAACTGTAAGAGTTCTGCATCTAATTCTCCAAAAAACGGATCCACATTTTTGTGGACAGCACACAATGTCTAACATATATATATATATATATATATATATATATATATATATATATACTGTATATATATATATATATATATATAACATGAGCCCTGAATGGGCATTTACTAATCACTAATCATACATGTAACATATCTGTGTGTAAGAACATGTTTAGTTCTATTCATCTATTCATTACTTCATAGATGCGTGACACAAAACACATCCATGGTTTATACAGTTGGACAGGGCTGAGACAGGGGTCTCCCACACTAGTACTGATGTGTCCTTTCTCACCTTTCCTTTCGGTTCAGCATATCCCAAAGTGTGTGGCGCGAGATGACCAGATTTTAAATGAAAACATAATTTGGTGATATTGTATCATGAGATCTCTTCCCTATACGACTGTGGCCACCTAGTGGTTGTGATGTGTATTGTGAGTTGTCATAGGGTTAAATTAAAGAGTAAAACTCACCTTACTAATCCCCTGCCGGTCTCTGTTCAGCTGGCTCCAGCAATGATGAGGGATGTCATTGTGGGCATCATGGTGGCTCAGTGGTTAGCACTGTGGCCTTGTAGCACTAGGTTTAAATCAGACCAAGGTCAACAATTGCATAGAGTCTGTATGTTGTCCCTGTACTTGCATGGGATTTCTCCGACACCCCAATGGCATATGGGTAGGGGATTTAGATTATGAGCACCATAGGAGGAGACAACAATGTTTGTAAAAACCCTGCAGAATATTTTTGGTTCTATGAAAGCAAAAGAAAAAACAAACAAATATGACCAATGCAACCACTCTCAGGATGTAGGGTGACATGTTGTCGCTCCAGGGCCTCAGGGTGGGCTGCAAGGGAACATCACTAACCACTGAGCCACCATGCTGCTGTCTGTCACCCACCGCCACCTTGATGCACATACGTATCTAACCAATTATAATAGCTGGGTGATGTAGCTTTTATCGATGTGAGGATAACAACAGAGATTAAAGGGGTTCTCCGAGCTTTTGTCCTGCGGAAGAAAGATAGTTTGGTTAATACTTAACCCACTGAAGTCTTCACTGAAGTCACACAGGCTGCAGAATCTTCTGCTCGGGCCCCTGACTGATGTGTGCTCTTCTCTTTCTGTTCAGCTGCATAGTAGTCAAAGCAGTTGAACACAAACACAGGGGCATACATCAGATCGAGACCGCTGTGGACGGGCCTGCAGCCTGTGTGAGGGCAGCAGAGACGGCGGCATCAGCAGAGCAATGAAGGGGTAAATATTAACGTATCTTTCTTTCACAGGATAGAAGAAAAGACTGAGTACCTAAAAAGGAAGATCCCCTTTAGGGTACATTCACACGTCCGTGTGTGTTTTGCGGACCGCACATGGCCAGCTCTATAATAGAAATGCCTTTTCTTGTCCGTGGATTCGGACAAGAATAGGACATGTTCTATTTTTTTGCGGGGCCGCGCAACGGAAATGCGAACGCGGACGGCACACTGTGTGCCGTCCGCATCTTTTGCAGCCCCATTGAAAATGAATGGGTCCGCACCCGTTCCGCAATTTTGCGGAGCGGATGCGGACACATTCTGCGGATGTGTGAATGGAGCCTTAAAAGGTTTATCCAAGTTTTATCCAGGTTAGCCATCAACACCAGATTGGTGGTGGCCCAACTCTCCTCACTCCTGGTGATCTGATGTTTTACTGGGCCATGGCCCTCATGTCATCATTACAACTGTAGAGAACAATGTAATCCTTTGATGAGCACTTGTTTGATCCCCACAGCCCCTTCAAAGGGGTGTCTCACGTCAGTAAACAGCATTTATCATGTAGAGAAAGTTAATACAAGGCACTTACTAATGTATTGTTATTGTCCATATTGCCTCCTTTGCTGGCTGGATTCGTTTTTCCATCACATTATACACTGCTCGTTTCCATGGTTATGACAACCCTCCAATCCAGCAGCGGAGGCCAATGCTTTTTGCTATAGCGTGCAAGCATGGCCACCACTGATGGATTGCAGGGTGGTCGTAACCATGGAAACGAGCAGTGTATAATGTAATGGAAAAATGAATCCAGCCAGTAAAGGAAGCAATATGGACAATCACAATACATAATTAAGTGGCTTGTATTAACTTTCTCTATATGATAAATGCCACTTGCTGAAGTGAGACAACCCCTTTATATGTAAAGAGTTGGACCCCCTCCAATCTAATATCAATGACGAAGCCTATGGATTGAGCATGATAATAACAAAGTACCATCATTTTCTTTTTTTTTTTTTTACACAGAAACAGCGCCATCATTGGCCATGGGCTGAGTCAGGTATTACAGCTCAGTCCCATTCACTTAAATGTGTTTCCGATAATAAAATACTTTAAGGAATTGCTAAATATGTAATTCTATAATATATTTATTGAAAGGGGTGGTCTGATTTTTTTTTGAAATTACTAAAGTTCCAGGAGTAGGGATGAGCGAAACATCCAAATTCAATTCGCATAAAACTTCGTTCCAATACTGTACGGAGTGGGTGCTCAGTATAGTATTAGAATGTATTGGCTCCGATGAGCCAAAGTTATTGCTTGGAACCGAACCAGAGTTCAGGAAATGTTTTTTACAGTAAAAATTAATTTATGAAGTTATTACGCAAAGTCTCGCGAGACTTCACGAAGCAATAACTTTAGCTCATCGGAGTCAATACATTATAATACTGTACGGAGCAGTCGTCCGAAGTCGATTCACTCATCCCTAGCCAGGAGTCATGTAAAATAAAACAATTTATCTCTCCTAGAGAAAACCTTGACGCGGTGAATGGGCTTATGGCTTTTGATCAAAATGTACACTAATACCTCTTGTATAGCATGCAGTGCAGGGGCTAGTGCATTAAAAATTGCGTTAAGAAGCGGTTTGAATTTTGCTGAGAAGCAGTGATAGATCAAAAGCATATTTTGGGGATGTGCCATCCAGTTCTGTTTTCTCCTGTGACGTATTAAAACTATTTATCTGCTCCGATCCAGCGCCACCATTCTGTCATTTTCCCCTGCCTGTGGCCACTGAAGTATTGTTTGGCTGCAGCGGTGATGTTCTGTATACTGCCACAGCCAAGCACTAGTCTCAGTGGTCCCACACTAGGGCTGAGGCCATTCACTGGCTGCAGCGGTATATGGCATGTCACCGTTGCAGCCAAACAATACATCACTGGCAGCAGTCTGGCGAAGATGACAGGAGTACAGGAGTATCAGCGCTGGATCGGAGCAGGAAAGAGGAGGTTTTTTTTAGCAAAATAAAAAAAACCTCAGACCTCTTTCAAGATAAAGCTCCACTATGAAGTATTTCTCCACCCAATAACAAAATGGAGGGCATGCTACCTGATACCGGAAAACCAAACAGACTGCAACAGAGTCTGCCTCAATCTAGCTGCACATTGCTGCTGAAATCACGGACAGAGATGTAAATATGGTTATTATAGCACTAGTGTTTGATATTCACAGTGTATTCTCCTCTCTTCCAGTAATTTTATGGCCACTTTCACTGTGGCCGAAGACTCAGGACATCAAAGGTACTAATATAAATGCCCCGAAGCAAAGGACGGACATGTGAAAAGAATGGCGCTCTTAGTCCTAGAGCTGCCATAAAAGCGCGCTTTAAGGCTTTTAAATATTTAGTAATACATAAAGAGACTGCGAGAGTCTGAAATCATTAACAGGAGTCTGAGGGCGACCATACAAAGTCCTCCAGTGAGATCATCTGGGAAGAGACTTAAAGGAAAACTGTGACCATTTATACATCTTCCTCTGGTGTGAGGCTGGAAGAAACGCATAACCCAGCCAGGTGCTTGGGGCATTCTCATGCCAAATCCTTGGGAGGATGTAGCGCAGCTGGCAAACTAAGACACGGTTCAGATGCCAGTCTCTGTTAACTCCTTGGACACCAGGGAGTCCGGCAGGAAAGCGCTGTTTAGTCTTTGTCTGCATAAATCGCATAGTTATGCTTTCCCCGCATTCATCTCCAAGTTGTAAATCATAGTGACCTTGTTTAACAAGAAGCCGGGGTGAGCACAGTTTAACCCCTATATAATTCATTATTACATGTGCTTTGTAAGAACACAGAGGGAAATTATTGGGTCTGCCAGCAGGCGTCCAGTTCTACACACCTTGGGGGAGATTTATCAAAACTGCTGCAAAGGAAAACTGGCTTAGTTGCCCTTAGCAACCAATCAGATTCCACTTTTCATTTTTAGAGCTCTTATGGAAAATGAAAGGTGGAATCTGATTGGTTGCCTATGGGCAACTAAGCCAGTTCTACTTTATACTGGTTTTTCTCAATGCAAAATCTAGAACAGGGCTGGCAACTCTGAAGAGTCATTTGTGGTACTGGTCGCATCATAGGTTACTGTATAATAGGCTACACATATAAAACAATTCTCTAATATTCTTCTGTCATCAGGGGCGCACAGAAAACTCATAGGGCCCTATTCAGAAAGGGCCAGAGAGATGATCTAAACGTGCTATCCGTAATATAATGTTAATCCAAGGTAATGTCAAAAGGAGTCTTCGGAGATTTACATATGGATGGCCTATCCTCAGGATAGGTCATCAAAATCAAACTGGCAGAGTTCCGGCTCCCGGGATTCCTGCCGACCAGCTGTAAGAAGAGGCCGCAATGCTCTGTGAGCACTAAGGACCAGTTGACATTTTGATTTTGAAAAACACGCTTAAAAAATCAGCACGGAATACACATGTATTTTTTCAGTGTGAAAAAAACACACGTGTTTTTTGTGTGGATTTTGATGCGGTTTTTTTATGTTTTTTTTACCCAGTGGATTCAATACAAAGCTGAATTTTCATCTTGAGGTTTCCGGAGCAGATCTGCACTAAAAAATGCACAAAAACGCATGGACTTACTGTTTTTTTTTCTGCTTCCTATTAATTTCAATGGGAGATTCAGCGCCACTTCTTTTTCCCACGCTTTTTTTTTTACATGTTTTAAAAAAAAAACTGTGCTGCTTCTCATTGAAACAAATGGGAGGATATTTTGAGGCGCTTTTTTGGAGCAGATTTTGAGACAGAAACGCTCCAAAATCAACGCCAAAAAAACTCAGTGTGAACTGGCCCTTAGACCTCTTCCTAGGCCATGTGACTTCATGCACACCGGAGTTCCGGTAAGCACAGTGGCTTCCTCAGACAGCTGATCGGCGGCAGTGTGCTTTCCGCATCCGTATGTCTGTTCTGCAAAAGACAGAACATGTCCTATTCTTGGCTGCAAAATGCATTTCACAAACCCATTGAAGTCAATGGACCCACAAAAAAACTATGCAATGTGGACGTCACATGGACGTCATCCGTATTTTGCAGATCTGCGTTTTGCGGACTGCAAAATACATGCATTTGTGTAAATGACCTCTTACAGTTTCAGTTTTTTCACTGAGGTGTGCTGTCCGCATTTTTCGCGGACAGCACACGTACCCATTTATTTCAATGTGCCTGTTCACACATCAGTATTTTTTACTGACTGTGGGTCAGTGAAAAAAATCACAGGGACATGCTCTACTTTGGACTGTGATGCAGACCAAACTCACTCATTATAGTCTATGGGTCCGTGAAAATCACTGACACAACATGGATGGCATCTGCGTTGCGTCCGTTTTTCACTGACCACTGATAGGAGATGCTCTGGAAGTTAATTTTCAGCTGAGAGGTGTCCCTGGAATACGGATGATGCACAGAGGGTAAAAAACAGACACACAGACCAAACACAGATGCTTCACAGACATCTTGATTTTTTCACTGACATGAAACGGACATGGAAATGTGAACGAGGCCTAAATGAGATATTTTTTATTTCCAGACAACCCACTTTGGCTCTATTTACATGTGCACTAGTGTATTAGTCACAGGTTCTGTCACACAACCCTCGTCGCCACCCTGACTGACCTCATTATAAGTCAATGGGATATGTCAGTTGCCATTCACGTCCGGTGAATGATGGATCTGAACAGAGCTTTATCTCTTTGTGCCAAAAATTTTGCTTTATGGGTTAAAATGTAGATGGACTAAGACAAAAAACTTTCTCATCCTCCTCAGTCAGTGATATGTCTTGAAGGAGGAACGTCTTCTCTCCACTTATCTCATTTGAAAAGAGCATGCAGAATGTTAATACATTTGATATGTCTGACACCAGAACACCTTGTGTCACTCAATGCTAAAGGCTGAACTCTCCCAGACTTGACACCATAGTTCAGATGGATCCGGCTTGAAAGCAAAGCTATGATTTACAGCAACGTAGAAAAGTTCAGCTTGGAGACTAAGTGATCTGAGAAGAGCTGATTGATTGTGATGCGGAGTGCGGAGCGCTGCAGTCGGGGTAATATTCTGACATATCCAAGACCCAGCAGGAGCAGCACATTTCATTACCTCACGTTATTTATGTTCTAACTTTCTTAAGTGCCATTAGCTATTATTATGTCCAAATGTCTTGTCACCAGAACAACAGGCACGAAAAATACACTAAGGGGGGTCATTTATTAAACAGAAATAAGCCTAAATTAGGCGTATTTCTGGTGCAGATTGTGCCGCAATCTGCGACTTCACCCTGCTCATGCCAGGTCTAAAAAAGTGGCCGTGGCGTGGGCGGGGATTTTGAATTTTCTACGCCCGTTTTAGGCGTAGAAAATGTTCTAAATGTAAGACAGCTCGGAAGCTGTCTTACATTTAGAATTGGCAGTGGATATGTATTTTGTTTCCGTGTCCGTTCCTTTTTTTTTTTGCGGATTGGATGAGGACCCATTCATTTCCATGGGTCTGCAAAAAAATGTAATACTGATGATAAAAGGACGTAATCCGTATTTTTTGGGGATCACGGTTTTGCGGATCGCAAAAAAACATATGGTCGTGTGAATGTAGCCTAATACTCTGCGGGTGGACATACAGCTTAGATGGCTGATGGCTGCTCTCTCTTTACATACCTATAAACATACATGCTTGGCTCTCAATCTTGCATGCTCTCTCAGTAAGGGCTCATCAACACGACCGTATGTATTTTTCAGTCCGCAAAAAAAAAAAAAAATGGATGACATCCGTGTGATATCCGTATTGCATCCGTTTTTTGCAGATCCATTGTAACAATGCCCGTCTTTGTCTGCAAAACGGACAAGAATAGGACATGTTCTATATTTTTGCGGAACGGACATGCAGACATACGGAAACTGAATGCACACAGAGACATTCCCCTTTTTTTTTTACGGACCCATTGAAGTGAATGGTTCCGCATATGGACCTGTAAAAGAACGGAAACGGAAAAGAAATACGTTTGTGTGCATGAGCCCTAAGAAGGAGGAAGAAGAAGACACCCCTGATGGATGCATATCTCCCTTTAGAACAAAATCCAACATACCCATACCCGTTGGGGGAGAGCAGAGGCACATTAGATAGTCGGCCAGTGATGACAAAAATGGCACATTGTACGGCTAGCTTTAGGCTCTACATTAGCATCTTGACTTCTGTTTATAAAGGAGCCATAACAGATTGTAACAGTATTTTGAGATCTGCAAAACACAGATCCACAAAATAAGAATGACGTTCGTGTGATTTCAGCAGTGGACCTGTTTTTTTTTTGTTTTCTTTTTTACTTCAATGGATCGGTGGTCTACATTTTGCAACCAAGTATAGGACACGTTCTATCATTTTTTTGGAACAATCATACAGATGTGGCCAGGGGCGGACTAGGAACTTAAAGTGGCCCTGTAAAAAATATGAAAAGTGGCCCCGTTTTGTAGTTGGGTCCAAATTGATGGAAGGCAGGGCCAGCAATACCATATTGTGGCACATTATACCACCCCAACAGAGCCAAATACCACAATCTATCACAAAATCAGGAAGCGGCCAGAGGAAGCACGTGTGTGCGAAACGGCCGTCGCCGCTGGTCTCCTGGTGCACTGAATGGCGTCTGCTCTGCAACCTGTTTTTATGTAAGTGTTTAATAAAACTTTAAGAAGCAAGAAGACTCTGGTGAATGCCGCATCAATTCTCTTTCTACACATGCCTATCACAAAATACTGCTGCTAGAACAAAATACATCCCCAAAAACCTCCACTGGGCAGCCGTGAGGAGGGCTCAGGCAGCCCCCTGGGTATTGGCCCACCGGGAAATTTCCCTGTAAGGTCTATGGCCAATCCGCTCCGGATGTGGCAGGCACATGGATGTCTTCCATGTGCTTTACGCATCTGCATCTCTGTGCCACAAAAGATACAACATGTCCTATTCTGGTCCACAAAATGTAGATCGCAGACCCACTGAAGTCAATTGGTCCCCCAAAAAAAACTGCAGATCACACATGGACCGTGTCCATAATTTGTGGGTCCATGATTTGCAGACTGCAAAATGGATACGGTCGTGTGCATGGGGCCTTAGGCACATCCTGTAGGATCTCAATGTCTTGTAATGGTCTCCAGTAGATTTCTAATATTTTTATGAAGGCGGCTACGACCACACGGTTCGGTTGTCATGCGGTCAAGATGCGTTTAGGAATGCATGCAGTCGATTACCGAATGCATAATCATGAGTTTAGGGAGAGGGTTTTTCTTTTATCTGCCACTGTTGTTTGAACTGTGAATTTTCCTGGTTCTTTAGCTTTCTGATTAACATGAACATTGACATTTTTTATGTGCAGTCAATTACAACTTTGAAAGTGCTGGATCTATCTCAGAAACCTATTGGAAAATGAGACGATGCGGTTCCAAACTGCATCATGATCGCATCACGAACACGCCATGTGGCCGTACCCTAACAAAAACTGAGTGACTGCTTCCACTTATTAGCGACCACACTGTGCACATATTATAGGTGGTGTTTCTCCAAAGGCCTTGTTCACACTAGGTTTTTTTGCCATCAGAGTTTGATGTGGATGCAGTGAATATGCCTCCTATTGTTTTCAATTGGAGGCCGCACTGTACTTCACGCAGCCATGGTTGATAGTCTCCACTGGACCAAGAAAAGACATGTATTTTTTGACGCAGTATCAAGATGGGCGCTGCTGGAAGCTGGGGTGGGTGTAGACTTGTGTTTAGCTCCATTCAATGGAACTAAACTGTGAACAAACCTGCAGCACTGAAACTGAAAATCCACAGCAGAAACAAGGGTGGTTTCTGACGTGTGAACTAGCCCTTACACCAAATGTGACAGGAACCTGCATTTGGAAGCAGAGTTTTATTTTCCGGAATTTAAGAAATCTGGAATTATATTCATCAACCATGAAGATCAAAATCAAAGGCCAGATCAAAGGCCATGCTCAGCTAGGATAATAATTGGAGTGTATGAATTAGAAAAACACAATAAATGCCCTAGGAAAAAAAAGTAGACCCTTTTACCTAATAATGTACACCCCTTTAAGATTAATTCCTACTTAGAGCTGGCCTAGAATAGAGCTGGCCATACATATTGGATGCATGATAGCAGCCAAGTCTGCCAATTTTGGTGGGACTGGCCAACCATCAAATGTGTACAGGGGGCATTGGTAGATGTCAGATAAGGATCAGGCTGTCAGATTTCAACATGTCCAATTTTTTGCTCTTGGGTAGATAAGCCACTGCCAGAGGAAACCTTACAGAGTCTTGATCCACCCCTCCCTGTTAAAAAAAAACATATTCATGTTCACAAGCATGCATTTGTAAGGGAGGAGTGTCTGATTAGATAGATGCCGGCCGACCGAACCTCAATGAGGTCTGAAGATTTCCTGCAGTAGCAGGGTGTGAATCTGGAGCAGCACAAGAAACAATATACAATATCATAGAGAAAATGCATACTGATATCATGACTTAGATGACCTGAAATCAGGAGAAGAAAAACTAGTTGACCTCAAACGCAGCACAAATCCTTCTACTTCAGGCATCACCTCTCCCTTCAGTATGGAGGTGTCATTTCCTACATCACTGAGATAATTCCCTCTCCCAGACCTGCCCTTCAATAGGTTTGTCTGTTCTCTGGTAAAAGATCATCTGCCGGAAGGTGGATTACCACGCGTACTTTGTATTATGTTCCCACAGACACTTGAACTTTTATTTACTTCCCGAATGCCTCGTCTTTCATTTGATGTGACTGGATGTGTACAATGACATCAAAAGAAACAGGCCTGACATATCCTAAAGTTTAAGCTCAGGAGGTTCCTAGTTCTTTAGATTTTGTGATGTGCGAAGAATTGAAGATAAAGCAGGCACCAGAGTCTAACTTGTAGAAGACAACGGACAAAGTATTGTTATGTTCTTATGTATCATATCAAGTGCACCACATTCACGTCAGTATGACAAGGTAAATCTCATAACTCACATGGGATGCATACATAAAACCTACAAAAGAATGATGCCTATATTGTAAAGAGACTTATACTAAAACAAAACCAGTAGGTTTATAGTTTATCCACTTAGACAACTTCATTTGCACAAATATTTGTCTGAGTACCAAACTCTTGGCTTGGGAGTGATGATATCACACTTCCAATGATGTCATCCGTTATGAAAGTGAGAATTTCTTAGTAAATGTAATTGCACAATTTTACAAAGTGGTGAATTATACACTAGGTCAATAGCTAGGTTAGGACATGTGGTTTTCCTATTAAAGGGGTTCTCCGGGAATTAGGAAAATTAAAATACCTAAATATTACTTTATTCCTAATATATTCCTAAATACTTTGCACTAGTTATAATGGCTCGTTTTGTCTAGGGAGCAATCATTAGGAGAAATAAAATGGCCGCCGCCGTCCATCAGTACACACAAAACCTGTCCTTATCACACAGGAGGACATGTTATTTCAGAGAAGTGAGCCAAAGAGCTGCCTTATCTTCTTCTCTAATCCTGAATACAGTTTAATATGATCTTCAGCTAAATCTCTGCAGAAATGGAGTTCATGAGAAGACATGAAGTACAGAAAGGAGGTGTGGATGTGGCTTATGAGCAGCAGCTCTTGTATGCAGTCTCCATTACCACAGTCTGTCCTGTCCATCATCTCTGCACTTCATGTCTCCTCATGAACTCCATTCCCACAGAGATTCAATTAAAGTTCTTATAATCTGTATTCAGGATCATAATCCATGACAAGCAGGAGAGGAGGATGAGCAGCTCTTTATCTCTGTGCTCAGAAGTAATATGTCCTCCTGTATGAGTAGGACAGGTTTTGTGTGTACTAATAGTACGGAGGCCATTTTGTTTCTCCTAATGATTGCTCCCTAAACAAAATGAGCCATTATAAATAATGAAAGGTATATGGGAATATATTTACAATAAATTAATATTTAAGTATTTTTATTTTCTAAATTCCCGGAGAACCCCTTTAACAACAGGTGATAAATATATGATTGGTGGGGGTCTCACCTCACGAAACATCAGAATGGGCTCCCCGAGTGACAAATGCTGAGTACAGTGCTTGGCTATCTCTGTCAGTCCCATAGGAGTGAATACAAGTGGTCACACTCCACTACTGCTCCATACACACAGGGAACTCGAAGGGTCCACATTCTGGTGACATATGGGGGTCCCAGGCAGTAGTCAGATCCCCATTGATCACACATTTATCATCTATCCTAGTTTACTTTTGTAGTTAATGGGATTGTGTGATGAATAAGGAAAATGAGGTAGGGCTGGTGGAGGTGTGACCGCTGAGACTTTGTAGTGACATACTGTTCTTGCACACCTAACTGTAGGAACCAGTGATTGGCTGCAGTGGTCAGGTGGATCAGGTGGATGGGGAGGCGCACCATCAATTCTGGTCTGATGAGGACACGAGCCATTGAGCTGGAATGGAGGGCTTTCAAAGAGTGAGTGGCTCTTGAACCATACCCCCCACCACTACTCCATTTTACTGTTTGGTTGGACAATCCCTTTTAGATGTATAACACGACATCAGTAAATTTGTTATTGTAATTACAACTATGAGAAGCTGACAGGTTCTAAAGTTCAGTCACAAATTTCGGATCCAGCAAAAATTCTTTGTGGGACATTTCTTAAGTAGAGGTAATGGACATGTATCTAATATGAGCGAGGGAGAAGAATAAAACATGGAGGACTGGGATTTTGCACAGTTTGTAAGGTCTTCTGTATTCTTTGTTCCTGGAGTTATACCTGTAGATTAAGTGTCAGCTTAGCAGGGCCAGAACGTGAGACCGATGACATACTGCTGACTAAAGAAGGTGCCATCTACAGATGAATGAGACAACCTGCACTGTTCATGATAGCGAAAACGAAAGCCAGGAGTCCAAGTGCACTGGCGTTCACACCCAATAACCGAGGGGAACTCGGCCAAATGTTTATGGACTTACAGTGCGTTACTTCACGTTTATGCATTTCACATTAGAAAAAGGGATACATGTATATTAAAAATAAATGAAGTGCTTGCTTCTCCTGCCAGCCGCCAGGAAACCAGCTCAGAATAAAAGAGCGCGCCCACATCTGGGAATGAAGTGGAGAACACACACTTTTATATCCTGCTGCAACTTTTTCCCTGTAGAGGTGGTCATTTCTCTCGAACCCCTTATGTCTACTTTGGTTGGTAACCAAAAACATTTCCAAGGCAAACCAACTCCCAACCCACATACAGGCAGCTGTGAATCTGCCAGCATTAACCCTTTGGTTGATGCACTGGCACTGAACAATAATTCTTACCAAACTCTGATCCACTGCGGACAAATTAACAAATTGCTCAATATATGCACGTAAATATTTTTCTATTGGGGAATCATAAGATCTTCTTATTGTAAATATATTGACAGCAAGGCGGAGAAGAAAGAATCTCGGAAGATGGGGTTCGCCAGGATCCTTAGGACAGCTCATCAATATCAGATTTGAAAGTGTTCGACAATCCACACCCCCACCGATCTGCTGTCCAGTAGTAGGTCTGGAGCTGGATCTACACAGCTCCGTCCACTATGTAGTGGACATAGCTGGTTTCTGCAGCGCTGTTTCAATTCACGTTAATGGATTACAGGAGCTACTCCTGAACAGCTGACCGGTGGGGGTGTGGGGTGTCTAATGTTAAGGACCTATCATGAGGATAAACTTGTGGGATAATATCTACACTCTTATCACTAGTAATAGGTGCCAGCAGAGGACTTTTCAGTCACTAATATCTCAAAGCAATCCACAAACCTCAAAAGCATATGATGTAAATCAGTTCATAATTTTATTAGGGTGGGAATATATCCAGGTTAAATCCAAGTCAATACTAGCCAACCAGACATGTCGGTCTAACAAAGAATTTTTTCATCGGTTGGTCTGTGGTATAAGGAACCAAACATGTGCTGATGAATCCATTCTACTTGTATCTACTGCCCTGGATATATTCCGGCACTAATAAGATTGTGAACTGATTTTCATCATACGCTTTTAAGTGCCGTGGATCAGGATAGGCCATCAAGCTTAAAATCCTGGAGAACCTCTTGAAAGCTCTGCCTTTAAAGAGAATATATCTGAATATGTTGCTCTGTGTAGGGGCAGCACGTCACACTGAACAGTCCATACTCCCATACAAAAAATGTTTTATTTAACTAATAAGAGCAATGAAAAAATTCGCTGGAAGGCACTATGTTTTTGTGCCATTTTCTCCTAACAGAAATACGGACCTCTATCTGTAATATGATGCCCTTACAAAGGGCAACATAATCTATTTACAGACCCACCTTGATATAATATTAATATCAAAATTGTTCTCTTCATATTTGGGAACAGTCAGATACAAAATTGAAGAGCTGCCGAGTACTTCAAATTGCTTACATAACAGGAAAAAACATGCCATTTGTGAAGGCCATGGTGAAAAAACATGCAATAGCAGCACCAAACATCCATCCAAACCTCATATTTAAATATAAATATGTAAAATATCCATGCGGATTTTAACATATGCTTTTCAATTTCATAGCATGCTCTATATGTCCCAGCTCTTTGCAGACAGAAGACTTGCACACAAGCATGTCTACAAACCCCTGGAGTTTCACAGCTTTGGCTTTGTTCACGATGTGCCGTGGATGCACCTAAGGCTTAAAACAGACCCAATGAAATTTATTACACGTAGATCCATATGCTCACACACAGCTCCACTGCGGATTATAAATCACAGCACTCTCTGATTTTATGACTGGTCAGTAAATGAAGCTCAGGGCTGCACCACCAATGAGGCCAGGTGAGGCGATCGCCTCAGGCAGCATCAGGAAGGGGCAAGGGGGAGCAGCGGAAGGGCCATGGGCCATGAGTGTTTTCATTGTGGCAAAGGGGTTAGGTTAAGAAATTGGCATTGGGGGGAGGAGCGAGGGTTCTGTTTTAGTTTTCGCCGCAATTTTGCGGAATAGATGAGGCGCTATTCATTTCAATGGGCGGCATTACATCGCAGAGAGAAAAAATATAGAACATGTCCTATTCTTGTCTGCAATTGCGGACAAGAACAGGCACTTTGTATTTGTATTGCAAATTGCGGAACACACACTGGTTGGAAATACGTGTTTTTTGCGGATCCGCAACAACGTGGCCATCTGAACGGCCCCTCAATGTATTTGTTGGCAGCAGAAGTGAAGAATTATAGAGAGACTTGGTATAGATAACTTTCTAAAGAACGTGTTTGAAGTTGTACTGTACTTGAAAGAGATGAAACCTTCATTATAAATTATCAGTACATTGCGTTTAGGTTTTACAGCGTCCATGGCGTGGTATAAATTACCTTAACTCTGTTCTGCGAGTGAGTACTATTGTGGCAATAGCAAATCCATCATTTTTATGTTTTACTACTGTTTTGTACAATAAATCACTTAAAAAAAATAATTTGTTTTTGTGTTGCTATAAGTATTGGTTACATTGTTGCACACATTGTTATGTGTGTGTTTCTGTATATAACATGATAAAAAAGCAATCCTGACACTGTTTTTTTTATTTTTTACATGGGTTACATGACAGGATTTTAAACTTTGTGTCATTACAGACGTGGCAATAACAATGATGTGTTCTTTTTACTTTTTGATATAACAAAGACATTTTAAAGGCGGAAATTATTTGTGTTTTTTCCCTTATTTTGTTATGTTTCTTCCTTTATATTCGTAAACTTCTTTTATTACGTTTTTTTACATATCATTTTAGTTCCATTGGAGAGCTTGAACTTGTATCAGCTTGTACATACTGCAATTTATTATCCCTGTAAGAATACTGCTGATAGGTAACTTATTAGGCCCTTTTAGATACAGTACATTGGCAGATCTAGAGGATCTCAGCTCCCAGCTGCCATAGCACAACATTGGCACCTTGCAATCACATTGTGAAAAAAGGGGGAACAAAGTGGTGAAAAAGTGAGCCCGTCTTGCTGTCAAACCATGTGGATGCTGTGGTCAGCATAGGGGTTATGTGGCTGGGATCAGAGTTAATCTTCAATCCCGGCCATTAGCTTGTATATAATACAGAGTGCCTGTGTGGTGCTGGCATCCACCACTATATGGTCACTGTATGGTGGTAATATTGGTCTTTGTACAGTATATTATACATATAAACAGCATGGTGGCATTATTCAGTCAATATGGGGTCAATGTATTTCTTTTTGAATGGACACATGGTCAAATTTACCAAGTAAGTATTTGTATAACAGCCAAGTTTATTTTCATGATCACACCCACAAATATGGCGCTAATCACATATCTCTATCTCCAATGCTTCAAATACGATAGTCCTGGCACTATGTTTTAAGGATGACACCCAGATTGGCAATGAGGGAGGATGGACATCCATGTGTGACAATGGAGTACATGTCACTGCAGCCTTGGAATGAATTAACCAATCGCAGATATTACGGGTAGTGTACAGGCTGACATATCCAAAGACAAAAACTCTAATGACTAACTTAGGAGACCTGTATCAAGTAGAAGATTAATACAGCATATAATGTATGTTTGAGGTAAGAAGATTACCGAGATGAGGCCATGAATCACTTTGGTGTCTAGTAGTGTCAACCCACCCCTGACAGTAACATAAAGGACAGGCAGACAGTCTGTCTCGCAGAACCTCATTTTGCTTAAGGTTTAGAATCCATAAAACTACCTCAGTGTCATCCCCTGTCTCCTTTGTGCACATTATTATTCATATGCAGATATTTTACTGCTACAATCAAGAGAAAAAGGACAACTGCTTCAGACTATTTATTGTTTTTCTACTTCCAGTAGATCTTTAACAAGCAATTTATGGCGCTGTGACACTGAAAAACTGTCGTGGATTCACATCTCCTTCACAACCGGAGACTTTTTTTGAGGTTTCTTAAAGGAACAGCATTAAAGAACAGATAACAGCAGAAGTATCTAGCTTTCTGTATGGTAGCTTAACTAATGATTGCCTGTGACTAGCAAAACTAGGGCACTTACAAATATTTTTGGAGATGAAGTAGTGAACTCAATGACCCCTAGAAATGCCAATATCAGAGTTGAAATGGCCCTTGAATAAGAAAGAAGAACTTGTAAATGGAAGCTGGTGTTCCGACTTCAAGAAAGCCAAAGGAAATTTGACTTTAGTGTGGGTTCCTTACTTCAGCATTGCATTGATTGTTCCCAGAGTATTAATATATTAATTCACCGAATACAATTAAAGGGAACCTGTCATCAACTTTATGTGGACTGTACTGAGGGCAGCATAAAATAGTGACAGAAATGCTGATTTCAGCGGTGTGTCTCTCTTGAGCTAAAAGTGAGTGGTTGCTGAGAACCAACATCACAAACATTGCATCCCAGGCCTTGAAAAGAGTCAAATCTACCTGAGAAGAGTCATGGTTATTCCTAATCTCCTGCTCTCCCCGTCCATCTGCTGATGACTGGCAGTTCTCTCCTAGAGAGAAAACTAGGTAGAAGACTGTCAGTCATCATCAGGTGGGCAGGGAGAGCAGGAATTCATGAATAACCAGGACTTTTCTCATGAAGATTTGACTCTTTTCCAGGCCTAATCTGCAATGTTTGTGATGTTGGTTCTCGGCAACCACTTACTTTTAACTTATAAATGACAGACCACTGAAATCAACTCACCTGTCTCTACTTTATTCTGCTGTTAGTATGGGTAGCATAAAGGTGATGACAGGTTCCCTTTAAGGTGACTCACACAGTAAGGTCAGTTTCACACAAGATGTTTGGTCTGGGAAACATGCTCCATGTACATGTCCCTGACACTGCTTCTCTGACTCCTGTTTGACTGCAGGTCAACTGTACAGTACTCATGGCATTATCTGTGTACAAGTCAGGTACAGTAGACCCACGTCAGGCAGGAACTCACAGCATCTTAAGTCAATAAGGCCTCTTTCACATGACAGTATTTTTTTCAGGCTCCGATCCATTTCTATGGGTCCGCAAAAAATACTGACATCACACTTTGTGCTGTCCGCATCGGTATGTCCATTCTGTAGCCCGCAAAAAAAAAAAAAAATAGAACATGTCCTATTCTTGGATAGACATTGTTACAACGGATCCGCAAAAAAACAGATGCCATACGGACGTCATCCGTTTTTTTTGCGGATCCACAATTTGCGGACCACAAAACACAACGTTCGTGTGAAAGTAGCCTAAGATGATGTTTGTTGGGTTCAGAGGAGCGGTGTTCAGTCCAGGAACCATAGCCAACACACGGAGCATATTCCCTGGACTAAACACTTTGTGTGAAATTATCCTTAAAGTAAATCTCTGAGCTATAAAATTAAACAGTACGTAAAGGGGGATTCCAGTGTCTAGATATTGATGACCTATCCTCAGGAGAGGTCATCAATATCAGATTAGTGGGGTTCCAAGATCTGGTACCCCAACATCTAAGCTTTTTCCAGCAGCCACCAGCACCAACTAAGGGCTCATGCACACGAACGTGTGCTGGCCGTGCCCGTGCTGGGGCCGCATACGGCGGGTCTGCAATAAACGGGCACCGGCCGTGTGCAGCCCGCATCACGGATCGCGGACCCATTCACTTCAATGGGTCAGCGATCCGGGAGATGCGGAGCGGAGGCATGGATCGGAACACCACGGAAGCACCACGGTGTTTCTGGCTGTGGCCACCGCAAGCACTACTTGTTTGCGGTGTGGACCCTCGGATGCGGATCGCGGACCCCATTCAAGTGAATGGGTCCGCGATCCACATGCGGTGGCCTCACGGTCAGTGCCCGTGCATTGCGGACCGCAGTTTGCGGCCCGCAGCACGGGCACGGCCGGCACACGTTCGTGTGCATGAGGCTTAAGTAGAAGAGCCAGAAGCAGATAGCTCTATTCAGTGTGTACTGGCCAGGCTCGGACTGACCAACCAGGGTACAGGTGAATACCCCGGTTGGCACCTTAAAAGGTGGGCCCCTAGTCCAAGTGGTACATGGCACAGTAGACTGGCCGTACTGAATACAGCATCTCAACCAGCCTATGCATCCATACAAAGACTGGGCAGATTATTTAACAAAGTACCCAGTTTATTATGTTACTGTAGATGCATCATTTGGCTTATAGATATAGAGGCAGACCAGCCAGTATCCCCTTTCCCCAGAGACCCACTTTCTTGAAGTCACTGCATGGACCCCCATAATCAATCATCTTGTAGTGTCTAGCTGTTGTATGAGCAGGTAATATTTGCATGTATCTGTATAGTGGGCCCCAGAATGAATTTTTCTGGTGGGCCCTAGGCACCCCAGTCCGAGACTGATAGTGGCCATGTTGGCTTATTGCAGCTCAGGAGCTGAAGGAGCTGAGCTGCAGGATCAGACTACAGAGAGTTTGTTTGTAGTCAGTTACTATGGAGACACATGTATCTGTCTTTTCAATCAAGACTATTTGCAGATGTACTGGAAGAGTTTTAGAAAGGTTGCCATAGTCCTCAAAAAATATATAGCGCTAACAAAAAGAGGACAAGAGTTCACATGGGGTCAACTGAGCAAAAAGATTTCAACCACTTGCTAATGCTACACAGTTGTCTGGGCAAATAAAGGTGTTTTAGCCCATATAAAACAGCAGTAGAAGTACAGTAACAACAAAAGCCTGATATTTGATGCATGAAATTGCTGTAGTTTTTAATGTTTTTACTATTATTTTGATTCCGACTGTAGAAATAACCACGGTACACCTCTTACTTAGAGCGGCGCTTCTATTTTTCCCCCTGGTTTCTACCTACAATAACTTTTCGTTCAATCTAGCGAATAAATAATATGTATGCAAATTCCACACATCTATATTCCGCACCAGCAGAAAATGAGCCGGGTGCCAACAGAATGTTTTATAGTCACACACTTTTTAACTATAAAAAAAATTCAATTTCCTTTTTGAAAGTATAGGCGTTATTAAAAATAAACACTTCACAATTTACTGGTTTTGGGTTACCGGGGATTCCATGGAGAGGCTGTGTCATGACAAAGTGTAATAGAGGAAACATCGACAGTGCACCACAAAAATCCATCTCTTGTTATAAATACCACACCTGGAGATGCCGGGGTGAACCAGACCTAAAGCTGCTTTCCTTCTCCAATATATATATTATGCCATCCCTTACACCTAAACTGTTTCATAAAAGCCAGTTTACTGCTAGATTTGAAGAAGAGACATGATGTTTTTTTAGTGCTCAATATCACACCCCTGCCCCTTTAAGAATATTGGAACTATAAAAACACAATTTTGACAGCATAATACTTAAAGGGAAACTTTCTTTGACACCTGTAAATTTAGAATGTAGTTTTCCATGATTTTAATCCTGAAATGTCCTCTCACCTGAGAAAAAAATCTTACTCAGATTTCAAGAAACATCTTGTTGTGAAAAATGCCGCCAAACACCTTAAAGAAGAACTCCCACAAAAATTTTTATTCCATGTCCTGCTAGAAATGTACATGATGTAATCTGTAGTGAATGTCATTTTCTTACCAGTAGCTGAATTTTTGAGTTATATCATCCTGAAGTTTCTTATCTGTGTCATGTGACTAGGAATTAGACCCACCAACTCACACAGCACCTTATGTGTGGACAGGAAGTCTAATTCTCTATGCATTCCTATGGGGAGCCTCACTTTCAGTCTCATAGGAATGAATAGAGAAGTGACTGGCTTGCTGTCCTGGGTCAGTTGGAGGTCAGGGAGTTGGTCACATGACCCAGCTACAATAAGAAGAGAGTGGAAACCCTCAATTACAGCCTCTGATAAGAAAATGACATTCACTACAGATTATATCATGCACCTTTCTAACAGGTCAGAGAATACATTTTTTTGCGGGAGTTCTTCTTTAAAGGGGTATTTAGTTAATATGAACGTATCACCTATCCACTGGGATGAGCCCTGGAATGTGGATACTGTGTCCACTGTTTGAATGGAGCAGAGGTTGAACATGAGTGCTGCCATTCCATTTAAAGCCTATAGGATTGAAGAAAATAGCCAAGTGCTGTGGTTGCACCCCTAAGGCCCCTTTCACACAAGCAAGTTTTCCGCGCGGGTGCAATGTGTGATGTAAACACATAGCACCCGCACTGAATCCTGACCCATTCATTTCAATGGGTCTATGTACATCAGTTCTGATTTGCGCGAAAGACGCAGAATGTTCTATATTCAGCGTTTTTCATGCAGCCCTGGTCCCATAGAAGTGAATGGGGCTTCAGTGAAAAACGCAAGCAAGTGCGGATACAGTGTGTTTTTCGCTGATGGTTGCTAAGAGATGTTGTTTGTAAACCTTCAGTTTTTTATCACGCGCGTGAAAAATGCATCAAAACGCATTGTACCCGCGCAGAAAAAACTGAACAACTGAACGCAATTGCAACCAAAACTGACTTGAACTTGCCTGCAAGATGGTGGGAGTTTCACTGAATGCACCCTGAACGCATCCGGACCTAATCCGTCACGCTTGTGTGAAAAATGCCTAAAGATCTAGCCATTATCACCTACCCAGTTCATAATGGAATACCCCTTTAAGGCAGAAACCATCTTCAATCAATTTCCATATCTATGCTAACTTTTTCTTTGATTTACAAAGGTTATTAGATGTAATTTCTTGTGCTTCAGGATGAGACCACATAGTGTGGCTAAATGCATGGGCTCAAACCAGGCCAACATATAGTGGCGAATGGCTGCACGATTTTCCTGTTGAGTGACATTTAGCCGCACTATGTGGCCTCATCCCTATTCTATAGAGTAAGTTGGATTCCCTGTCAGCGGTCATGACATGAGAAGATTAAGAGCATTCAATTATCAATGAGTTGTAAGATGGGGGGGCCAATTACCGTGAACGATCGTTCCTATGAATCACTGTCCCGGATAATTATCACTTTTAGAGATGCCGTTGATCACCCAACAAATGAGCAAAATGCTCATTTGTCAGGTGATCACATCTTTCATGTGCCATTCAAAAGCACTGATTGCTGGCTGAAGATGAACAGGGGACAAATGATCATAAAAACGATCCTTCATCCCCCTTTTCACTATGCATCAACTTGTGTATCAATTGGCCGCTTGTTTATTGACCATCGGCCCATGTAAGAAGACCATTATGGTCCTTTAACAAAGGCTCGCGTAATAGGCAATTATCAGGAAGGAAACAAGTGTTCCTGATTACTGCCTGATCCTCAGAGGAGGTGAGAGCAGCATTTACATGGAGCAATCATCTCTGAATGTGAATGATTGATCGCTGCTGTGATCGCTTGTCCCCATACACATTTATAGTTCCTGGGAGGCAGATCTCTATTTTCACAAGGAGATCTGCTGGTCAGAAATGATTTTTGGGTGCCAACAATCACTCGATGAAAGAGCGTTTGCTTATTCATCTCACTAAATCTGAGATGCGTGAACCTAAAGGCCTTAAAGGGATTATCCCATGATTAATGTAAAAAATGAAAATCATACATAATTTAGTACGTGGCAACCTCTTTCTAACAAAGCTATACCCAGCCCTGTACCTCACATGGATCCAGAGATCTCGCCATTCACTGCTCTAATTGTTCTGCTAGATTTATTTTAAGCTGGCAGCTTAGGGGTCATGTTGTTTATCAGGGGGCGAGTCCTGTCTGCTGCAGCTGGTGGCAGTTGAAGCATGGAACTGAGTAAGTGCTTCTATCTCAGTGAGCAGGGTAGAGAAATTAGAGAAAGAAAAAGAACAGCAGAGGTGACGCTAGACAGATAGCTTTAATTGAATAACTCAGTAGCTATAAAAAAAAAATGTAATTGCATGCAATTCCAAACATATCCAGGTGTTGGTTTGAAAATTGTAGACAATCCCTTTAACCACCTAACTGTCCAGCTCGGGCAGTGTGAAATGTAGCTAACTAGAGGGGAGAGGGTTGCTTTAGATGGTGATATCTCCTCAATGGTAGCAGCTAGAAACTTGCAACTGGTCTTGTATGAAAGCTGACAATCCAGGCTTTCATACAAACAGCTAAAGTCCAAGCAACAGAGAAATCACTGTTAGAAATCAAGTCGGGAATAATCGTGAGTAAAACCTGTTTTTACTTTCATTTTCAGCTGCATTCACAGCATCCCGATTTCTATCAGTGATATCTTTCTCTGTCCTGAACATATTGCTGTCATTTTGGTATTGTCTGAAAGCTTGGAATGTCTGCTTTCAAACAAGATGCATGTTTCTGGCTGCTACCATTAAGGAGGTATCAGCATCTAAAGCAGCCCTCCCCCCTCCAGTTAGCTACTTTTCCCACTGTTGGAGCTCCACTCTGGCAAAACAGTTAGGGGGTTAAGAAAATGTATAAAATGTGCAAAAGAAGAGTGGAAGAGTTTCAGGTTACAGGTGTTTCCCTGGAGTTGAACATCAATGACTTATCCTCAGGATAGATCATCAGTATCTTATTAAAGGGGTTCTCCGGGCTCTCCTATATTGATGACCTATCCTCAGCTGTATGAGTAGACAGCCAGCGCAGTGCGCATGTGTCATCTCCTGTGTCTCTTCTTGTTCGCTGCTGCTTTGCCATAGACAGCAGTGGTGAGTAAGAAGAGAGACGGGAGACGGCACGTACACACTGCGTTTGCCATCTCCTCATACAGCTGATGTGATATTGATGACCTATCCTTAGGATAGGTGATCAGTATAGGAGAGCCTGGAGAACCCCTTTAATGAGGACCAACTACCAGCACTCTTGCCCATCTGCTGTTTAAAGAGGCTGTGGCATCACAGCCTGGGCCCATTCACTTTAATAGGACTGAGCTGCCCCTATGCCTGTGACTAATGAGCATGACATCACAGGTCTAAGAAGACACCTCAGCCCCCCCTTAAAGAGGCTAAATGGCAGGGGTGGTGGGAATCGGACCCCCACAGATTAGTTACTACTCCCTGAACACCCCCTTTAAATATGTCAAATTCTTTTAACTATTCAAAACACTTACCAATCTCGCATTACATCTAATCAGAAAGAATCTGGTTGCTTTGGACAACACTAGTCTCTTCACTTGTCCTCGTCTCACTGCATTATCAAATGATATATTAGTCAAACGTTCACATATATTATAGTTTTGCCACCCAAGTAGAAGCCTCGGCCTGTGATTCAGAGGATGAAATCACAGATATAAAGAAAGGAGGTACAGGAATGATTAAAAGATTATAGACACAACCAAACCACACCTCGGCAGCCTGGGGCTACAATCACACTTTATGAATACTCCTGTTTAGTAATGAGACTCGTATTTCCATTCTTTTGTTACAATATACGTCCGCAGGGATACATTTTAAGTAAGTGACATCCTGACTATCCTGGAAGAAGAACAGTGATCTTTGTAAAGGAAAAATTAAATATTGTTAACCAATTTACTCAGTACTTTAGAAGAACACTTTATGGGCCTGTCACTAGAAATAATTACATGTGGCGACATATTGCAGAATTTCCATGAATGGGTGTAATTTCCAGGATAGTAGCTGCTATGGGGCCCAGCAAGTCAAGGGGTCCATTTCCACTCAGATATAAGGTGCAAAATTCTAGGTTTTTACTAGGGTGGCACGGTTACAAATGTGTATTATCCTTTCACTAGTTTTTGCATTATTCGTGAACAGTAACATTACTGCATTATACCTTTTTTGTGTTTGTCGTTCCAGTGATATCACATTGTCGTTCCAGTGACATCATCAATATACTGTGACAGTCGGCGATGTACTGAGTTGTAACTTACTGTTTACATTATCCCTTCATTGTGACATCACTGTATGCATTATTCATGTATTGTGACATCACTGTGCACCATGCTCTGAATTGTAACTTCACCCTTTACATTATCTCACCATTATGACATCACTGTGTGCATTATTCATGTATTGTGACATCACTGTGCATCATGCTATGAGTTGTACTTTCACTCTTTACATTATCTCACCATTGTGACATCACTGTGTGCATTATTCATGTACTGTGACATCACTGTGTGCATTATTCATGTACTGTGACATCACTGTGCACCATGCTCTGAATTGTAACTTCACTCTTTACATTATCTCACCATTGTGACATCACTGTGTGCATTATTCATTTATTGTGACATCACTGTGCACCATGCTCTGAGTTGTAACTTCACTCTTTACATTATCTTACCATTGTGACATCACTGTATGCATTATTCATGTATTGTGACATCACTGTGCACCATGCTCTGAATTGTAACTTCACCCTTTACATTATCTCACCATTATGACATCACTGTGTGCATTATTCATGTATTGTGACATCACTGTGCACCATGCTCTGAATTGTAACTTCACTCTTTACATTATCTCACCATTGTGACATCACTGTGTGCATTATTCATTTATTGTGACATCACTGTGCACCATGCTCTGAGTTGTAACTTCACTCTTTACATTATCTTACCATTGTGACATCACTGTATGCATTATTCATGTATTGTGACATCACTGTGCACCATGCTCTGAATTGTAACTTCACTCTTTACATTATCTCACCATTGTGACATCACTGTGTGCATTATTCATTTATTGTGACATCACTGTGCACCATGCTCTGAGTTGTAACTTCACTCTTTACATTATCTTACCATTGTGACATCACTGTGTGCATAATTTATGCACTACAACGGTATAATTCCTGTCCATTAGAGGGCTGAAATATATTCTGAACTCGCTACTGAAGGTTGTTATGGTGGAGATGGGCTCCATTTCGAGTTTTCCTATGTATCCTATGGTGACCTGCTATGCCCCTGTTTCTGTAGCTATTTGGAGACATACAATGGCTGACAGATCAGATGTTGCTGTGCTGCTCATATCCTTGGATCACTCTCCGAGGGCCATGTTAATACGAACACTTTGTTGTAGGATTAAAAGGATAGTCATTTTAAATAGTTCTAAACATATATTGTTCTGAAATAAAAAACAGTACAGCTGGATTTAGAGGAGCAGATAATCGTTTAAGCGATCACCGGCACAAGCGATTACTGACCGAACGTTCTAGCAGACAACAAGCATTTAATCCAAAGGATTATTGTGTAAAATGCTGTTGTTTTTTTATCATATAATCACTGACATGCCTGCACAGGGCTCTTCAATTCACAATGCTCATTTACATAACGCGGTTCATCAACGACAAACCCTGATTGTACATGTTTGCATCAATGATTTTAACTTAAATATTTTATCTTAAATATAGATATTTTTACAGACTACTGTGTGCATTGTCAGGTCTTGCATCTGTCTCATACTTATGAAAGCCAACTACATACAGGGAGTAGACGATTTTAACAGATGAGGAACATAAGAATTGGTTCTAAACTAACAAAATATCTGTGAGCGTAAACGGCCAAATCAGACTAATCTCATCATCTGTAAGATCTGTCTGATTGGTCAGAATTCTGCCAGAAAGCTTAAAGGTGGATTTATACCATGCGTATGTTGGGCTAATTATCGGGAACATTACTACCAACACTCGTTCCTGATAATCGACCCAGTTAAACAGGCTTGGACTGGCTCACGGGGGAACAGGTAAATCTCCCGGTGGGCCCCTGAGCAAGGGTGGGCCTTCAGTCAGTCCTCCGCATGTTGCACAAGTGGGACATGGCATAGTAGACTGATTGCACGAATACAAATTGCCTATATAACCATATAAGAAACTGGGTAGAGTGGAGAAGACTAGGGTGATGGAGAAGATTTCTAGGTACAGGGGCACAGCAGCTACTGTCCTAATTCCCCAGAGACCTGTCATCTCAAAGTCACTGCAGAGACCCCATGATCAATCATCTTGAGCGTCTTGCTGCTGTCTCCTGCTGATCGAGCAGGTAATATTTGAATTTTGCTGTACACTGGGCCCCCAGATTGAATTTTACTAGGCACCCCAGTCCGACACTGCGTGTAAATGTGCTGCAGATCACCCAATGAATGAGGAAAACACTCATCGGTTCATTGGTAAAATTATCTTTCATGCAGCACAGCAAGTAATCGTTACTGGGCAGCAGATCGTGCAGTGTGAAGGGAAATCTGCTGCCTGCAAACAATTAACCTGTATGAGGAGGAGCAATGGCAGTGGCCATCGCTTGTCAGTGCAGGGGAATTGCTGCATATAAATGACGAGTAGTAAATTACTGGAAAGTGACTGTCCCGATAATTGCCTGCTCTAGTCTGGAACCAGGGAAACACAGGTTTGCATTGGAGATGTAAGCACAAAACACACATTTTTAATTTAGACTAGTTGTAAAGTTGTTCCATCTTGGTATTGCAGCCCAGGCCCATTTAATTGAAGTGGTTGATGTGTGCTGTCTCATTTTACAGTAAAACCGAAAAGTAATGAGCTCACTGTCACTATCAGGAGAAGGATTAATGACAGGATGACAGGTCTATTGTACTGCCGCAGATAAGACACACACCAAAAAGTGTAGACGGCAGAAACAGAGCACCAGGAGGGGCAGAGTTATCTGCTGAGGGCTGCTAATGTCACCGGCCATCTCAGGATCCAGACTAGAAAGCATCTCTCTCCTCAGTGGAGACCTGCAGAACCTCCGGGAAGTCAGCGAAATACAATCTAAATGTCAAAAAAGGAGCTCAGGAAAACAACACAAATAAAGCATACAATCAAAAATGTTTCTGCCAATAGTGTCCTTTTAATGGGGTTGTCCACTTGTGATGTAAGATCATGGTAAGCCCCTAAAAAGCCCTTATTAGGGTCCATTCACATGTCCGCATGAATGGGTCCACTTCCGTTCTGCAATTTTGCGAACTGGTGTGGACCCATTCATTTCAATTGGGCTACAAAAGATGTGGACAACGCACCGTGTGCTGTCCGCATCCGCACTTCCGTTCCGCGGTCAAGCAAAAAAGGTAGAGCATGTCCTATTCTTGTCCACAGCCATGGACAAGAATAGGCATTTCTATCATAGTGCCGGCCATGTGCTATCCGCATAATGCGTAACGCACATGGCCGCTGTCCGTGTTTTGCCGATACGCAATTTGCGTACCGCAAAAAACTTGCGGACATGTGAATGGACCCTTAATCTGAGACAGACTAGTTGCTATGAACATGCTCACTGATAAGTGTGGCTGCTAGGCAATGTATTCCTAGCAACAAGACTGTCAAATATCACTCAACTAGTTCAAACTGGTTTGACAGTAAGGGTGGGTTAACATCACGTTTTTCCCATTAAACGTTAAACGGATGCCTCAGGCTGATGCCATACAGTGGCCATTCACCAGAGAGTTCCACTGTAAAAAATGTTAAAATGTGTACATTTTTACCGGACTGTGCAGGATACAATAACGTGGTGTGCTGCATTTTTGTATCCTTTTTTTGTAATGTATACATCAAACTGAGGTATAAAATGTGATGTGAACACCTTAAGCTGACAGCAGAGACTGAAAAAAACTGCTTGGCAAGAGGTAAACCATGCCATTGGAGGCTGTATATTATTAAGTAATGCATCACCCCACCTCGAGGACCTGCACTGGGAAAAGTACATAATATGGAGAACTCCTTGCCTTAGAAATTAAGAGGCAGCTACAGTAATGACATTATTATATAATATCCCACGGGCAAATAGGTGCCACCCTGTGAAAAGTCGAATCTAAAATGATTTTAGCTCAAACTGCTGGTAATCCAGAACGTTCATACCAGTATTAGGACCTTCCTGATTTACCACCATCCCGTGATTTATAAGTGACACCCTTGCTCTGCAGAAATGGCATTCACTGGACGTGGTCCCTAGGTGACTTTAAATGTGTTCTAATTGCATTCTTCAGGGCGACTGAAAGCTGACAGCTTCCGCTCCCCAGCTCATTATCAGAGCACATCAAGGACTCATTCCACAAGACAAGCACCTGGTCTACATTTATTCCAACGGCCCAAAGCAAAACGGGAAGGTGCTTAATGTTCAACCACGTTGGTGACATTTTTACGACATCCAAAGTTCAGGAACAAATAAATGAATAGTTTGAAAGCAATACAAACAGAAAACGGTGACAATAAAAATTCGACGTTCACATATCAATTTTAAAACATATACCACCCGTATAGCTGGCGGGGAAGCCAAAAGTTCAAGTAGTGACAGAAATAAAAAGAAAAAAAATCAATCCCAACAGTTTTCAATCGCTTATTCCGGGTTATTCTTGCATATATTTTGCTCTCCCCTGCATCATTTATACTGCTTTTCATTACAAGCCAGGCATCACATAAAAGTGCTTTGCATCCTCCAGTTCACATATCACGAAGGACGCTGTTTGTTCACAGTTTAACGCTGATTAATTCTTGTGCCGCTCGGCAGTACCGCGTAAGCTGCTCCTCGGAAACATTCAGATGACACAGCGCAGTAAATACTTTCTGAAATAGCAGCTTTAAAATTGAAATCAGCTGAATACCAAATGCAAAATCTGTAAACTGTGTGTGGGGGGGACTCTTAAAGGGGCTACACCATCTGACCATTCTCTTACTGTATGGCCTATAAGACCATATGGAAGTCATCTGCCCCCATTCTGGGGAACTGTAAGGGACCATATGTCCATTTACAGGGTTTTCCGGGAGTAAAATACTGATTACCTAACTTAAGGTCCTTAATATCTGAATAGTGGAGGTCCGATTCCCAGCCCGACCTGTTTGAGGAGCCTGTGGTGTTTCAGTGAGCATTGTGGCCTCTTCCTAGGCCAGTTACTAGGGATGAACGAAGCAAGCTTTGGATCATCACTCAAAACTTCGGATTAATGCTGAACAGAGATCAGTCTCCGTACAGCATTAAAATATACGGCCTCTGACGAGGCGAAGTCAGCTATTCCTGGAGATTCACAAGACTTTGGTGAATCACTCTATTTTATTTTTAAACTGAAAAAACATTTTAAAACTTGGATCTGAACTTGGCTTCAGTTCAGACTGGTAACATCCAAGTTTTAAAATGGTTTTCCAGTTGAAAAATCAAATACCAAAGTTATTCACCAAAGTCTCATGAGACTTCGGGAAGAACTGACTTCGCCTCGTCAAAGACCATACAATTTAATGCTGTAAGGAGACGGATGTCCATACAGCATTAATCCGAAGTTCTGAATGAAGCAACTTCGAATCTAGGATCCGAAGCTCACTTCACTCATCCCTACTAGTGACATCATGTTCATTGGTCACATGGTATAGGTGCAGTTCAGTCCCATTCAAGTGAGTGGGCCTGAGCTGCAATACCAAACACAACCACTATCCAATGTATTGCACTGTGCTTGGTGTACTGTGAGGAGGCTGCAGAATTCACTGGAGAACCATAGCCTCTTCAAACACCAGTTCGTGGTGGTGCAAGGAGTCAGAACTCCACTAATCAGATACTGATGGCCCATCATTGATAGGATACAATGAAAAGGTCATCAAAATTCTTCTCCAGGGAAAACTCTTTAATTGAATGTGTATGGGTTTATACTACATTTCCCTTGCAGCTGCAGACCACTGTAGGGTGAACAAGTGACTGCATGCAACTTTACCCCATAATAACAACTGATCGGGTTTAGGAAAGCTGGAACTACTGTACATGTGTAGATGCTAATCTACTATCTTTAATTCAAAACAACAAAAGGGCCACATCAAGAAAAAGAAGTTACTGTAAATGTGTCTGCTTCCTGCTCCAGGTTTATGGCGTTGTCTGCTACTTGTCAGACCCCCACCGATCTGGTATTGATGACCTATCCTAGGGATAGGTCATCAATATCTGCAGGCTGGAGAAGTCTCTTTAAACATAAAGTTACTGTATTTTTGGAATCATTTCCTTTACAAATGACTGGTGAACTCTGTTCCAACTGGAATAGCGGACACAAACTGTTTCCCTGCCCTATAAATGGGAACAATCTCATTTGTAAGAAGTGATTCAGATAATAGGTACTTCTCAAGAAATTGCTCTTCATGTGATTTCCTAATATAAATGTGAAAGTTGTACTGCAACTTCTTCTTCTTATTAGTCTTGATAATAATAATAATTATTATTATTATTATTATCGCTAGCACATTAAAACAGCATTTGGACTTCTTGATATTGCTTTTTTAACTCTTAATCCAGGTTATAAGGTGACAGGTGACACATAGTAGCTTTTGAAGCAAATCTGTAAAAGGTGGTACGTAGTCTAGAGTTACTGAGGCAACAAGTTCATTCCATCCCAGGTAACACCTGCATATGTACACACTCGAAAAATATACTCACGGGCAAAAACAATATTAAGACAAGACATAAGGCCACTGTAAGATAGGCATTTTTTCATGGCATTTATAGACAGAGCAGTGATGTCCAAGCTGGCCATACATGTTAGATGTACGTCATCTGATCCCGCCAATTTTGGTGGGTTCGGCCAACCATCTAATGTGAATGGGTGTTCCTGACTCTCTCCCAGCAGGAATATAAAGATTGGACATGTTGGATTTCAATGTGCCTCATTTACAACACATGCATTCTTGGCCAAGTATAGGGAGGGAGGTTTAAATGTGTATTTTTTGAGTCAAGGGATACATTTGAAGCCCCCACAATATGTTGGCTTGAGCACTGGTTTTATAGAAAATGGTAAATGGCAGCTAAACCTTACTGATGTTACATCATTTTAGCTTTAGCTCAACTTACATTTCCTTCACTAAAAATATAGTAGTGATTTACTAAGCAATCCCACCGTGCAATATGAAATATAGCTGCTACTAGAGTACAAGTGGTGGTACTCTTGGCAGTGATTCAGGGTCTTACTTTACTTCTGATTTTAACTTCCCTTGTAAAGTAACATCTGAAATCTAGAGGCTTGCTGTAGGTAAAACTACTGGTTTCTGGTGATGGTGATGCTAATGTGATGATCCTCCTTAGTGAACATTCACACTTAGTCTACAACATTTTAGGACCAGAAGAAAGATATAAAGACTATGTAGAATCCACGGGTCACACTGAAGGCTGCCAGCTCTGCTCCTTGGTGAAAACTGAGTTAGCAGCAGCTAATCCCTGTCCCTCAGGAGTTTACTGATACAAAGTTAAGGATTAACGGATGGTAACACAACACGGGCATATTGCTAAGGCCATAAAAGTTACGGATGATTAGGTCAAAGGTCCCTTCTAATGCAAAATGCATATATATCACATTTGGTCATCAAGACTTGGAACTGTTCTACAGAATGAGTCTCAAAAAGTTCATAAAAGGATACCATGGAAATACTAAACTGCGCATGGCATGGATAAAAATAATCACTGTGATTTTGTTATACAAAATGCATAAAGTACATGACAACTACATTAAATTATTTCTACAGTCCTTACTGTTAAATGTGAAACTTTTACACTAGTTGTATCAAATGATGTAAAAGTTAAAGGGGTTGTCCGGGTTCAGAGCTGAACCCGGACATACCTTTAAATTCACCCAGGCGGCCCGCCTGAACAGGGCATCCTATGCTCCTATTCCTGCATTTAGCCCGGTTCCGGTGACGTACTGGGCTCTGCCAGGCGGAGGCTTCCGCCCGGCAGTGAGCCGGGTGACGTCACCGGCGCTGATGGGCGGGCTTTAGCGCTGCCCTAGCCAGTAAAACGGCCCGTCACCGAACTTGTGTTATGTAAATAAAAGAGCCCTTGCCCTGTGCGATCCAGCGCAGGGCAAGGGAGGGCATCGGAGCATGAGATGCTCCGATGCCCTGTTCAGGCAGGCTGCCTGGGTGAGTATAAGGGTATGTCCGGGTTCAGCTCTGAACCCGGACAACCTCTTTAAATTCCATTAGTGTTCCCCAGCTGTAGCAAAACTACAACTTCCAGCATGCTGGGAATCAAGGATGGGCCAAGTTCTCTTGTTGCCCAAGGCAGAGATATCAGAAAGCCCACTTCTATCCTTAAACTGGTTGCATGGGTTCCAGACATTGATGACCCATCTTCTGAATAGGCCATTGATCGATCACAACAGGTCATCGATCACTCGACACACCACCAATCAGCCATTGGCGTCAGAATGAAGCTGAAAGAAGGTTTTGTCCAGTTGACAGAGTTTGAGAGGGGACATTACATTGGACTGAGAGAAGCAGGAGGGTCATTTCAACAAATTGCCCACTATCTAGGCCGTTCTGATTGAGATGTTAGGAGGTGTTGGGGGTACTGATTACATGAGGGCATGTAGACACACAGCAGACAGGCTCCAGACAGACCACCAGCATAGAGGATCATTTGATCTGCTGACAAGCAGACACACCCTTCTGTTTGGGATCCAACGGTCGGGTGGGAGTATGGAGGAATGGTGAGCACCTCAATACTGCCTTTGGTGTGAAGCAACACACTTCCCCAATTGTTTGTGTGATGATCTGATTGCAACACTTCCTTGGCCTGCCCGGTCACCAGATTTAAGACTATTGGAGAATTTATAGGATCAGCTGGGACTCCATAGCTTCTGCAAGCTATGACTCTGCAGGATCCACAGGCCCAGCTACAACATCTGTGGCAAATGTGCCACAGGATACCATACAGAGCCTGTATGTCTCTATGCTCAACCATATCTCATCTTGTATCCAGGTTACAGGCCCAACCAGTGTCGAAATGGGGTGCCTAGGGCCCACCAGTAAAATTCATTCTGGGGGTCCACTATACAGCTACATGCAAATATTACCCCAGAAGCAGATAGAAGCAAGATGTTACTAGGTGATTAATTATAATGAGGATACTGACTGGCCTGCCTCGTTGTCCAGAAGTCACGTCAGCCAACCAATGCATCTATAATAATAAACTTAAAGAAGAACTCCCGCAAAATTTTTTATTCTCTGACCTGTTAGAAAGGTGCATGATATAATCTATAGTGAATGTCATCTTCTTATCAGAGAATGAAATTGTAAGCAATAACCTCTTTTCTTATTGTAGCTGTGTCATGTGACCAACTCCCTGACCTCCAACTGACCCAGGACAGAAAGCCAGTCACTGCTCTATTCATTCCTATGAGACTGAAAGTGAGGCTCCCATAGGAATGCATAGAGAAATAGACTTCCTGTCCACACATAAGTCTCTGTGTGAGTTGGTGGGTCTAATTCCTAGTCACATGACACAGATAAGAAACTTTAGAATTATATAAGTCAAAAATACAGCCACTAGTAAGAAAATGACATTCACTACAGATTACATCATGTACATTTCTAGCAGGACATGGAATAAAATTTTTTGCGGGAGTTCTCCTTTAAATAATCCATCCAGTTTTTTTATATAAACACAGGCTGGTTGAGATGCTGTACGCTGCCTATCTATATATAGTGCAATTACTCTACTGTGCTATGTGTCATTTGAGTAGGGGGTGGGGTACTAGGGGCCCACCGGGGGATTCCCCTATACCCTTGTGGCCAGTCCGAGTCTGGGCCTAACAGAGTACTAGAGCCTCCTTTCAATTAAACAGTCTTTCCAAATAAACGTATCATTTCACTCTATACTTTTTTGACAGACGGCACTGAGTCACCATTGTACTAAAGAAAAGTTGAAGGTGTTATTTTGTAATAAAATGTTCCACCCCCTAATGATGGCCCCTATTCTGCCTACCCCATACTCCAGTCCTTCAAGAGCTGAAAAGCCATATTTTGGACAGATGACTCTAATGCTGTGCTATAAGATACTAAACATATCACAAAATATATATCAAAAGTAACAACAGAGAGTTAACAAAAGAAAAATATCGCCTAATTACAAAAGATCATGCAGAAACTTTCTCACTATGTTCTTCAATGGAAAAAGTAGCCTTGTGTTATCTGAGCTCTGAGAATAATAACATGCATGTGTCTAGTAACCACATTCATCACATGAATTCCATTATAACACCTCAGGGACCCTTGCAGTGTTCATCTTAATCTACGAAATCTCCAGGCCTTCCTTGTAAAGAATATACCTTCAAGGCTGATGAAAAAGGCAATACAGCCCCGGATGTCTTCACTCATTTATGAGAACTCCCACACAATACCACCCGAAAGACCACATGTTGATGTCCAGATTTAGGTTGAATTGATCAAATGGTATAATATACATTTTGTATACTAATATCTATATCCACTGTAGATGATTTTATCTTCATAAATGTGTAAGAAAGCAGAAAGTATACATCATGCAGATACCCTATGAGAAAATGTGGACACGGAGCTGCTAGCATGTTTTGAGTTTTCCCTGCCATGGCCGCCTGGTCTTTAGGACCCGTCTTTTTATGGTGTGTTGTATCTGCCTTAAGGGGCAAGTCCTGCTCAATGACAGAACACCAGCATCACCATTGTTATAATAAACAGATGCCGTGCAATGCTGATTTTATGGGATATGGAAAGCCAAGAAGGCCTCTTATCAGGCCAAATGTTCAAGTGCTGCCTTGAGCCAATTAAACAGACGTGCAAGTTGACTTCTAAATGGATGCTTTCAAGCTCCTCGTCTAAGCAAGCAGTATGTGAGCCGGATACCTTCTTCAGGACCCTATGTACTGCTTGTTCTAATTGTTATTTCCACCCTTTTACTGGGACACAATGAAACTTCAATAGCAGTGCCCATGCTAAGCCTGTCTATGCTTCCCTAAGCCTGAAATCGTATGCTAAAAGTGGAATGTTTGCAATCTAATCTCTGGCACAGCTCCATTTGTACGGTTCTTTTATTTCCCATCTGCAAGCTGGTAAAGTTTGTAGAACATATCCAGTGATCCTCTATTGGATCTGATAATTCCTGGGCTTTTATTATACTTTTTTTTTTAGAGGAAACCGAGTACATGTATGGAAACTCAAAGTGAGGAGGAGGCGGGTAACAGTGGAAATATGGTCTTTGCCAGGAGGGTGGTCACAGCAGAACATACACCTGTCATCAGGTAATTTAATAATAAACTTTACAGTCAACTTTTTAATAACTGTTCTGCAGCAGTAAAACCTCTTATTCAGCCCAAGAGCAAAGATCTACTGTATTCTTTCAAACACCTTAGCAGACAGATATTCACGTATATTTACAACAGTCAAAACACCAACATCACATTTTTTTCATCTGCTATAGGTTTTTTTTTAGTTTTCCAGCTTTTTTTTTTTAATCCTCATGTAATACTCCACTAAGGGGGAGTTCACAGCACCGTTATGTTTTTATTCTTCTGAAAATAATTGATCCTGTGCATCCGTTATGCACATTCGGCATCCATTTTAGCTATTTATGTCACGGATCCGCTATTTGAAAAGGAAAAAAAGTCCTGCAGACAAGACTTTTGTTTCTGTTATAAATAACGGATCAGTGACGGAAAGGGCTGAAGTGGAAATAAACTGACACTTTTTCACCAGCACTGAAATGAATGGCATTTGAGATGGATCCATTCTTTTCCATTAGGCCCCTTTCACATGGGCGAAAATGCGGATAAGATGCGGAAATGTACATACGGTCGTGTGAATGGGGCCTAACTAGAGATGAGCGAGCAGTGCTCGTTACGAGCACTGTAACGCTCGGGTCCCGTGTACAATGCCTGCAGGCATTGCGGATCCGTCCTCATCTGCATGTAAGTCAATGAGGACGGACCGTTTGGTATGAGTGTCATACCAAACGATCCGTCCTCATTGACTTACATGCAGATGAGGACGGATCCGCAATGCCTGTGGGCATTTCACACGGGACCCGAGCGTTACAGTGCTCGTAACGAGCACTGCTCGCTCATCTCTAGGCCTAACCCTTCTCTGTTTTGACTTGACACCTTCTCTGCCTTGACAAATACTAATGCAAAAATACTGACCATTAAAGTGGCCTAGAACTGAGGGCTCATGCACATGAATATATTTTCTTTCTGTGTCCGTTCAATTTTTTCTGCAGACCATATGCGGAACCATTCATTTCAACGGGTCCGCAAAAAACGGAAGTTACTCCGTGCACACGGACGTCATCCGTATTTTTTGTGGACCGTAAAATACATATGGTCGTGTGCATGAGCCCTGAATTGGTATCACTTGCCACTAGAGTATATATATTTTATGGGTTCCATTGTATAGTGGCTGTGCTCGGTTCCTGCAGCTCTAGGCCCAAGTGAATGGAAGCTAAGCTGCAGGACCCCACCAAGGCCACTACACAGTGGATAGAGCTATCTACTTCTGGTTCCATCCACTGTGTTTTTTTCCAGAGCCGGCTGAGAACAGCTGTTTGGTGGGGGTTCAGGGTGCTTAATAACCTATCCTGGTGTTAACAAGGTTGACCAGACATTTAAAAAAAAACAAAAAAAAAAACGCTTAGAACGTAATCTTTTACTAATTCCCCACCACTCCTGTTGTGATGCTTCCTGATTCCCCGCCTGCCTCAGTACTTCCTGGTCCATCAATGATGTCCCGATATGGACATGGGACCACTGCAAGCAATCAATGGCTATAGTGATGACATGCTAACACCACTGAGGTCAGTGATTGGCAGCAGCTGTCACATGTCCGTACTGGCACATCATTGCTGGGGCAGGAAGAGCCGCCAATGTAAGTGTTAGGGCTCATGCACACGGCCTTTGCCCGGCCATGGCCGTATTGCGGCCCGCATACTGCAGGTCTGCAATACAGAGGCACCGGCCATGTTCACCCCTCATCGCGGACCCATTCACTTGAACGGGTCCGCAATCCCGGAGATACGGAACAGAGGCACGGTTCGGAACACCACGGAGCTCTCCACACCGCAAAATAGTAGTGCATGCATGCACTACTTTTTTGCGGTGCGGACCGTGGGATTCGGATTGCGGACCCCATTCAAGTGAATGCGGCGGCCCCTCAGTCAGTGCCAGTGCATTGCGGACCGCAAATTGCGGACCACAGCAGGGGCAATGACGGCACACATTCATGTGCATGAGCCCTTACTTCTATGATTTTTTTTTATACCATTCTAAACTCTTTAAAAAATGTATATAGCTGGACAACGCCTCTCTGATGCTCCTGGATGCATTGGCAGTCTCAGTACTATCTGGTCCATCAATGATGTCCCAACATGGAACCACTGCAGAATAAGGCCCCTTTCACACCAGCGAGTTTTCCACGCGGGTGCACTGCGTGACGTGAAACCATAGCACCCGCACTGAATCCTGATCCATTCATTTCAATGGGTCTGTGTACATTTTGTTTTTTTTTCACGCAACAGTTCCGCGTTGCGTGAAAAACTCAGCATGTTCTATATTCTGCGTTTTTCACGCAGACCTGGTCCCATAGACGTGAAGAGGCTTCAGTGAAAAACGCATTGTGTTCTGAAGCAAGTGCGGATGCAATGTGTTTTTCACTGATGGTTGCTAAGAGATGTTGTTTGTAAACCTTCAGTTTTTTATCACGCGCGTTAAAAACGTATCAAAACGCATTGCACCCGCGCGGGAAAAACTGAACGACTAAACGCAATCGCAGACAAAACTGACTGAACTTGCAAAATGGTGCGAGTTTTCCTGAACGCACCCTGAGCCAATCTGTCACGCTCGTGTGAAAGAGGCCTAATAGGCAATAGCGATGAGCTGCTAACACCACTGAGGTCACCTCTGTGGCCAGTGACTGGCAGCAGTTGTCACATATTTATACTGAGAAATCATCGCTGGAGCAGGAAGTACAGAGAATAGCAGGGGACATAGTAACATAGTTTGTAAGGCCGAAAAAAGACATCTGTCCATCCAGTTCGGCCTGTTTTCCTACAAGTTGATCCAGAGGAAGGCAAAAAAACCTCTGTGAGGTAGAAGCCAGTTTTCCTCACTTTAGGGGAAAAAATTCCTTCCCGACTCCAATCAGGCAATCAGAATTACTCCCTGGATCAACGACCCATCTCTAGTAACTATAACCTATAATATTATTACCCTCCAGAAATACATCCAGGCCCCTCTTGAACTCTTTTAGTGAACTTACCATCACCACCTCCTCAGGCAGAGAGTTCCATAGTCTCACTGCTCTTACCGTAAAGAATCCTCTTCTATGTTTGTGTACAAACCTTCTTTCCTCCAGACGCAGAGGATGTCCCCTCGTCACAGTCACAGTCCTCGGGATAAATAGATGATGGGAGAGATCTCTGTACTGACCCCTGATATATTTATACATAGTTATTAGATCTCCCCTCAGTCGTCTTTTTTCTGCAGTGAATAAGCCTAATTTTGATAATCTTTCTGGGTACTGTAGTCCACCCATTCCAGTTATTACTTTAGTTGCCCTCCTCTGAACCCTCTCCAGCTCTGCTATGTCTGCCTTGTTCACAGGAGCCCAGAACTGTACACAGTACTCCATGTGTGGTCTGACTAGTGATTTGTAAAGTGGCAGGACTATGTTCTCATCACGGGCATCTATGCCCCTTTTGATGCAACCCATTATCTTATTGGCCTTGGCAGCAGCTGTCTGGCACTGGCTTCTACAGCTTAGTTTGCTGTTCACTAAAATTCCTAGGTCCTTTTCCATGTCAGAGTTACCTAATGCTTTACCATTTAGTATGTACTGGTGACTTGCATTATTCCTTCCCATATGCATAACCTTACATTTGTCAGTGTTAAACCTCATCTACCACTTTTCTGCCCAAGCCTCCAGTCTATCCAGATCCATCTTTAGCAGTATACTGTCCTCTTCTGTGTTAATTACTTTACACAGTTTAGTGTCATCTGCAAAAATTGATATTTTACTGTGCAAGCTTTCTACAAGATCATTAATAAATATATTGTAATATATAATAATAATATATATAAGAGAATAGGACCCAATACAGACCCCTGTGGTACCTCACTAGTGACAGTGACGGGTAACTATTACTTCTATTATTACTTTATTGCATGCCAATACGTTTTTTTTTTTTTAAATCTACGTGGCAGGACAACTCTTTCATCTTTATATTCTGACCTCTGGCAAGAAAATTTTTTCTATGTTTTAACAGTTACTAAATTATCTTATTTTTGCCTTTGTTATGTGGGTGCATTTTGGCTGAACGTAACTATGCAGGGCTGCGTCAGCACAGACTAATGGTAATGCAGAGTAATTATAACGAGAGAGACGGACAGCCTGGCAAATGCGTGGCCACATTCTACACACAACAGCAATAAACTAATGGCGAATAATAAATTCTGCTTTAGCCATAATTAAACAGACAGCAATCTAACAAGCAGCCGGCTGATGGAGCCTGAAATCTACTTGAGCCACAAGTGAATGTGTTGTCCTTATAACACATAATGTCCCTAGAAGAAGAAATCCGTCTTGCTGGATTTATGAGCTCAGTAAAAGTCTGTAACCATTAATCACGGGAATTGTATTGACAGCCTCAAAGTTTGAGGTCTTACAAAATTAATGCATTTGGTTTTTCACACCATTGATCCGGCAAGGAAATTTGCAGAAGTTTTTTTTTTCTTTTATGGTTGAGGCTTTGACATCTTTACAGGAACTGTATATTAAACCGATGCTTTTATGTTATGGGGGATTTTTTATTTTTTTTTGCATGTGTTATATGCAAGCAAATCCTACGGACATCAACTGTGCTCTCATTCTCAGGGCGTTACAACTACTCATTGCAAATATTGCTTGGCGGTTCAGTTAATCCGTGTTTAGATAGTTCCACGTACTGATTCATGCCTCCCAGAACATGAAGCCACTAAATTTCATTTAAGCTCCCCTAAATAAAGCAATCTTACATGTCAGCGCCTTGCTCTTTATGATATCTCGCCGTTCCAATAATTCTGCTTTACAACTGAATTCCGATTGTGCTTTAGTAAGTGCTGTTGGTGGCTAAACTTCAGGCCTTTGAGTAATGACTTGGTTGAGTGTAATTAGGACAGCCAGGTGCAGCCGGCCTGGGCACCAATAAAAGAAAAAACTTCTGACAGTTTACAACTTCCGTTTCAGTTTTTGGGGTACATACCATCCTGCCCAAATTACAGGAGGAAATTGTTTCCACGTTTTGAGCTGCTGCGTATTCTTACCAACAGAGCTGTCCTTCACTTCCAGCACGGCCGTGTCAGCTAACTGCCTGCCCTGCATCATCGTGAATTGTCTTCACATTCAACAAATCCAAGGGGCTTTTTTTTTCCTGGGCTTTCTCTTTAGTAAATTATTTTTATACAGTATATATATATATATATATATATATATATATATATATAATGTAAAAAAAGGTGCTAATTCTAGAGGAAAAAAAAAGATTTACACCAATGAAAGGAATGGAACATTCTAATTAAAGAAAAATGTTCTTATAACGCTAGAAAATAGAGAATTGTTTCACAAAAAAAAGAAATATGGGATAAAATAATGCACTATAGTATAATAAAGATCTTCTAGTGATATAATGAACAATAGTAACCCTGTATGTTAGGGTTTCTACAAGGTCTTTATATCTAATACATGTAGTTTTTTATGTGTTATGTTTTTATATGTGTTGTTTTATATGCTTTTATGTGTTGCTACCACTAGGTATAGGGAGGCATGTGCACAGATTTTTCTAACTGTTCCATACATCTGAATGGGGTATATAAAAAATATATATATAAAAAATATTGATGCACATGCTGCAGAAACAGGCCCATTCAGATATATAGATATAGGGATTCTCCAGAGCAGAGATTTTTACAATACATCTGTCACCTGTAAATAGGCTATAAAAACAAAGTGACAACTAAAATCGCTGTGGTGTAAGCTACATGAACAAATATGGCCACATTAACATCACCATTTAGTTTTCTGTTCTTCTGACCTGTCAGAAGAACAGAAAAATGTAAAAAAAAAAAAAAAAAAAAAAAAAAGAAGAGCATCCGTTGAGCTCATTTTGCATCAGTTTTTGTCAGTTCCATCAGAGATACGTTATTTTCGATGGGAGAAAAATTCCCACTCACAGGACTTTCTCCCCCGTGTAAAATAACGGATCTCAGACGGAACTGACAAAAACAGATGCTTAGGCGTCACTGGCCATAACAGATGCTCAAAATAAAGGATCCATTTCTTTTGACAGATCAGAAGAATGGAAAACTAAACGGTGATGTCAACCTGGCCTAAGGCCCGCTTCACATATTGGCTCCAGAACTACCGGATCCATTATTTTAATTCTTCATGTATTCATTTATATGTTATTATATGTTTTATGTTATTTTTAATGTAGCATAAATGAAGACAGACCAAAAGAAAGAGATGTGTAATTTAATAGGGTTCTAAACAATTCCTTCCCTCTATGAATACTTATTTCTTGCATCATTTTTCATTCAGGGCATTGGAATGGAGGATGTGTATTTTTTTTATTGTTTTTTTTTTTCTTTAGGGGGTTGGAGAGTTACTTCACTTCTTTTAACATGTTTGTATTCTCAGTTTCTATGTGAAAATTACACAAACGAGGTTCATAAAAACAATTATGAACCGTATGTATTTAGCGTTCCACAAAAAAAACGGATCCGCAAAAAATACGGATAACATCCGTGTGCATTCCGTATTTTGCGAAACGGAAAAGCTGGACCCTAATAGAACAGTCCTATCCTTGTCCGTAATGCGGACAATAATAGGACATACTCTATTTTTTTGCGGAACGGAAATACGGACATGCGGAAACGAAATGCACACGGAGTAACTTCTGTTTGTTTTTTTTTTTTGCGGATGAATGGTTCCGCATACAGTCTGCAAAAAAAAAAACAAAAAAAACAGAATGGACATGGAAAGAAAAAAATGTTCATTTCTCTTCAAACGTGGTCAGTATCCACAAAACTCCCATTCATGTGTGAACGTACCATCCACACATCAGGAATAGATTTCATAGCATAACTATACTGTCTGTATAAAATTCTAATGAACACATCTACTACCACCTCTTTCCTAGTAATGACTGACTGATGATATTCTCAAAAATATAAAAAAGTTTAGATTAATATACTAATAAGGGTGCATTCACATCACCGTTTAGCTTTCCGTTCTTCTGTTCCGTCATAAGAAGAGAGAGAGAAAAAAAAAACCTGGATCTTGTAAAAAAAAAAACGGATCCTGTTGCATCAGTTGTCATCCATTTGAGCCATTTTCGTCTGAGATCCGTTTTTTTTAAATGGAAACAAAAGTACTGCATGCAGGACTATTTTCCCCGTCTAAAAAACGGATCTCAGACTGAAATGGCTCAAACGGATGACAACTGATGCAACAGGATCCGTTTTTTACAGGATCCTGTTTTTTTTTCTCTCTCTCTCCATCTGACGGATCAGAAGAACGGAAAGCTAAACGGTGATGTGAATGCACCCTAAAGCCCATAGAATTACATAATAATAATAATACTAATAATTATTAGATTATATATACACACATACATACAACATATTTAAACCCTACAGTATAATAAGCATAATAATACAATGTAAATAAGCATACATATCTATACGTATGTCACTTTTCCTCCAAATTAATCATATTTTTTTAACCTCTAATACCATAGAGGAAATGCTAATGCACCGGCCTCATCAGTCCTTTGAGTCTGCAAACAAGAAAGCGCCTTTCATCCTACTTTAAGTATGAATACTGGCACATGTTGGGATATCACATTACGTTTTTTTGATATCATAATCACAAGCATTTTTTCAAGGTTAAATCCAGCCAGAAAATTGATTTTTTTTTTCCTCTCCTGTGGAAAGACCTGCAAACCCCACCATGCGAAATGTAATTGTTAAGAAACATACATAATTAAAAGCCAGAGGAAAGCCGGTGCACTTACCAGCGGTAAAGCAAACATTAGCATTTTCTGCCTCTGCTTTAAGGCTTTTTTTTATTTTTCTGATCGACTTTGTCGAGTGCCGTAAAAGTAGAAGCGTTTGCTCATTTTAAGCATCCACAAAAGTGGAAAGATCAATACGGCTGTACAGTATCTCTCTATGACCCACTCGTTAAGTCTCCATGCGAACAAAAAGTTCTGAATTGCCGCCAAACCTTTCGTTGCGTGCCAGGAAAGCAGAGGGGGCTTTGTGAGGTCTCTCTAGCCAATATCACGGCAGAGATTTGATGGGACGGTAAGTATAGGCTTTGTTTGGAATCAAAACATTCCTATCGGTTTTGGTTCCAACAGAACCGGCAGTAGTCCTAGTAATATAATCGGGCGGTGTTAGGCGAGCTTCCCCCACAGGCTACACAAGAAAGGGCCGCTGCTCAACCAGCAAAAAAACTGGGGAATATGCGTGCAAGGAATGTGTGTGTGTGCGCCGCGGAAGAGTTTAGGAATTTTCTCAGCATGTATTGCTCAAAGCGGGACAAACGTGTGAAAAGGAAAAGATTTCCTATGGATTTTGGAGATTTTTCTTTAACCCTTGTCTGGCAGAAAGAAAGCCGTGCATGGAAACAGGTAATGGATTGTAACAGTCAGACAGAGCTTCTCAGTAATGGAACTAGACAGGAAAGTCATTTTGTGACGGGGAGGGCTTGGCTATAAACAGGGCACATAAAAGGCAATATAACCTGTAGTAATAATGAAGGCGAGTTGCAGTATCAGCACATTAGCAGGTGTTTTTAGACCACAGACTAGTTTCACACACCTGCATTGGAGACGTAAACGGGGTCCTGAATGCAGGCAGTCATTGGCGCTGAATGGGGCAAGCTTTGCAGGCTTGGCACAGCTGAATTGGGCATTATTGGACACCAAACCATTCACGTCATTGACATATGTGATGGAGGATTCTTGTAGACATTATGTTACTTCTCACAGGCCGGCTTTGGTAGACAGCACCATGTGCTGAGACTCATTCAAGATTATTAAAAAAAAAAAAGTATAAATCATAACCATTAGGCTTCATTCAAACAATCGTATTTTGTTTCCGTGTCTGTTACGTTTTTTTTTTGCGGACCGTATGCGGAACCATTCATTTCAACGGGTCCGCAAAAAAAACGGAAGGTGCATTCCGTTTCCGTATGTTCGTATTTCCGTTCCGCAAAAAAGATAGAACATGTCCTATTCTTGTCCGTTTTGCTGACAAGGATAGGCATTGTTACAATGGATCCACAAAAAAAAACGGAAACATGGATGCCATTCGGAACGTCATCCGTTTTTTTTTTTTTTTTGCAGATCCACAATTTGAGGACCACAAATTGCTGATCCGCAAAAAAAAACGGATGTTGTCCGTATGGCATCCGTTTTTTTTTTGCGGATCCATTGTAACAATGCCTGTCCTTGTCCGCAAAACGTACAAGAATAGGACATGTTCCTTTTTTTTTTGCGGGCTACGGAACGGACATACGGATGCGGACAGCACACAGTGTGCTGTCAGTATTTTTTGCTGACCCATAGAAATGAATGGGTCCGCATTTTGTCAGCAAAAAATGCGGATCGGAGCCCGCAAAATATACTGTCGTGTGAAAGAGGCCTTAAGCATATAATATTGCATATAAACACTACCCCATACTGATATTTTACAAGTCTGACTAAAGAGAGTTGTCCGAGATAGAGGAGAATCTTGGACAACTACCACTGCTTAAAATTAACAAAAAACATATTATATTATATAATATATAGAGAGATATAAGATTTAGGCCTCATGCACACAACCGTGTGAAAAAACGGATCCGCAGAAAATACGGATGACATCCGTGTGCATTCCGTATTTTGCATAACGGAACAGCTGGCCCCTAACAGAACAGTACTATCCTTGTCCGTAATGCGGACAATAATAGGACATGTTCTATTTTTTTACGGAACGGAAATACGGACATATGGAAACGGAATGCACATGGAGTACTTTCCGTTTTTTTTCAGACCCATTAAAATGAATGGTTTCGCATACAGTCCGCAAAAAAATCGGAATGGACATGGAAAGAAAATATGTTTGTGTGCATGAGCCCTTACATTCTCTTGTTGGTCTGGTGCAGTACTCTTGCCAATGTTTGTTTACAAACAGCTGCGGTGATGTGTCTGAATATGACACATGACCACTGCAGCCAATCACTGTCCTCAGCTGTAGATCGATGAGGACAGTGATTGGATGGAGCGTGCCACATCCAGGCCTGTCCCCACTGCTGATTGTAGAGAAGAAGAAGAAACAGCAGTAGGAGTACCGGCCCAGCACAGGGAATGGTGCTGTAGAAAGAAGTGGATGTCATATTTTTTTTAAGCAATTGTACAGGTTGTCTGTGATTTATTATAAAAATCATTTATCGCCTACCCACAAGATAGTTAGGGGTCCAACCTCTAGGACATGGCTGCATAGGGATGAAAGCAGTGTGACTATATAGACCTCTACTGTACTTGTTAATGGCCGGAATTATGTAAAATATGCTTTTTTATTGCTACTGTGATGGGCCAAGGAGGCATGAATAATGTACTTTAAGAGGTATTCCCATATTGAAAAACATGGCTGCAGGGTTCTCTCCGGCCTCTTCGTCCCAACCTAGGGACTGCGGGAGGCCCGAGAAAGCCAAAAAGGCGAAGTTACGCAATTTGGTAACTCCTATTGACTTGAATGGGAGTTGCGCAAATGGTGTAGCCCTGGAAGATATGCTGTTTACATCACTCTCAAAGGCCTGGTGGAGTCAAACAGGCTGGAGACAGCCCGGTAGACATTTTTTCAAAATGGGAATACCCCTTTAAGTGCCCCGGCTCCGCTAAATCACCCTCTCCCTTCATGATTGGTACACAGAGCTCTCCGAGCCCTGCTGAAAACCTGTGGGTGCACCATCAGTGACAGAGGGATACAGCTTGCTTGTCAGTGACTGTGCACAGTAAGAGCAGGTCCGGAGCGACGGGCATAGGTACGGGTTTTCAGCAGGGCTCAGAGATCTGAACGGAGACTGTGCAGGCCGGGGCACGTCAGTGCCTCATTATCACCTCTCTGACCCTTCACAGTGACAATAAAAAGCATTTTTTGGAAGGTGGCTGCTATGGACAAGTACAATAAAGGTCCAGTAGCCAATATATCTTGCGGATCGCGGACCCATTCAAGTGAATAGGTCCGCATCTGCATATGGCGTGCACTCGGTTGGGACCTGTGCAGTATGGAACGCTATTTGCAGTCCACAGCACGGACACGGGCCACACATGCTCGTGTGCATGAGCAGTTAAACAGAAGAGAGGGGGGGAGGGAGATGTATCAGCGTCTCTTCCTCAATACAAGTGTGGATGGAGACAGTATGATGTGGAAAGGTATATGGCTAGGAAAAGGCAGCAATGTCTGATCAGTGGGGGTCTGCACACTATGGCCCACGATTATCCTTAGAAAGAAGTGGCAGTGGTGCTAGAAAAACACTGTGGCACTATTGGGGTCATTTATCAAACTAGTGTAAAGTAGAACTGGCTTAGTTGCCCATAGCAACCAATCAAGTTCCATCTCTCATTTTTGACAGCTCTTTTGGAAAATGAAAGGTGGAATCTGATTGGTTGCTATGGGCAACTAAGCCAGTTCTACTTTACAACAGTTTGATAAATATCCCCTTATGTCTCTAGTCACGTCTGTTCTGCTTCTGGGTGGCTGCATGGTCATCCAGTGACTAGTCACAGAGGTTGGATCAGACATTGGTGACATATCTTAAAATATCACCAACGTCTATTATGAGTCAAACCATTTAAAGTGAACGTGTCACCATGTAACGCAGGGTAATCTGCAGGCAGCATGTTACAGATCAGGAGGAGCTGAGCAGATTGATATGTCATTTTGTGGTAAAAGATTCAGTAAAACTTGTATTTTATTCATTGACACCTCTGCTCATTCTTTACTTAGGGGTCCAGAAGACGGCCCTATCAGTGATTAACATATAATTATATATGCTAATTCAGAGAGGGCTATCAATCACTGAATAGCACCACCCACTGGACAACCTGCAGATTGCACTGCATTTTCCTGGTGACAGTATTGTAGTCTATCTTCAGTTATCTTAGATACCATAGTGATAACTCTACCTACTTCTGTGCGGACCCTATCCGATTACGGAAAAAAGATATCATAGTACTCGATACAAAATCCCATCAATTTTTTTTTTGTGCTAGTTGCAACTTTTTACACATTTTTGTGCAAGCTGTGACTTTTTGAAGCCCAAAAACTGCAGCAAAATTGATAAATTCCCCAAATATATAGAAAAAATGTAACTTTTATCTACCTGCATACTGTGCGACCAGTTTAATTAAGTAATTTGATTATAAGCAAGTCATTAATATTTTCTGAAGTCATTTCAGTACCGAGCCCACAGGGCGTCACCAGAGAGCTTTCCAGCAGTGCACGCCTCTGCCATAGGAATATAAGATGTATTGGAGAGCGTACAGTATATAAAACAGTTCTGGGCAGATCAATCTGCAGGTCTCCTCATACAGTACAGGGTGTTCAGGTCCTTCCACAGCAGATCATTACGATGAAAACACTATCAATCTCCCCAGGTAAGCATTGATTTCTACATGGAGACATCTCGGAGTAAAGCAATAGGTCTGAGAACTCTTCGGATTACTTCCCAATTAATTACAACATTACAGATCAGATACAAAGTTTAAAGGAGAACTAAATGACCCCCTCCCCCGCCTTCTGTAAGACCACAAGGTTGCATTTATTAGCGATCTGTTTCGAGGACAGGCACAATTTCACTAGGCAATTATGGATTGCACAATACTGTGGTTTTCGACTCTTCTCTAATGTACAAGAAACCGCTGTGACGAGAACGAGAACACGTAATTCGCCCAATTTACAGCCATAAATTTGACATCTCATTAACCAAAAATAAAATGTACTGCAAAATTGTTGAATAGACGGAGCCCAAGTGCGGTACAAAAACGTGGTGTTATTCCAAACTTTACATAATGACGGTGTAATTCACCGTTTATTAGTCTTACTGGCTATCGTTTTATATGGGACTCTGCATCATTGCCAAAAATGCTTTCAATTGCATCAAGCTGTTATACCCTGACTTTCTCCCCAAATGAAAAACAGTATTCCTTAAAGAAACATTCAGATTTTGCTTGTTTGCCCCGTTAGTAAAGTACGTCAGGTACTGATGCAGTTAAAAGGGTTGTCCGGCTAAAAGCCAACATCCTCAATGGTGAGAGCCTGTGCCCAATTAAAAAGAAACAACTCTCTTGTTCTTAGTCCTGCTGTTCCTGCAGCACTGGCCCGTTCCGAGCTGCTTCTAGTCCCTGCCAGACCAAAAGTGACTTGGTCCCATGACTGCTGTGGCCAATTCATTGGCCTCTGCAGTCACATGTGCTAGAACGGCACAGCATTCCTAGAGACATGCCAGTGACGCATCGTTCTAGAATATGTGACCATTAGACCAGTGATTGGTCACAGGTCTAAGCCACTTCTAGCAGACAAGAATCGGAACATGGCAGACGCAGAAAAACGATAAGTCTAAAGACAGTTTGTTTCTTTTTTTTATTGGGCACAAGTTACAACTATTGATATCCTTTAATTTTGTAACCTACCAACAGCTTCATTGCTGATTTCTTAGATCAATTCTGGTCCCCTGTTGTACCATGTGACCCACTCCACTGGGCGCATTTACTGAACAGTTTTTCACCCTAAGTACCTTATGAATGGGGCAACCGATAATTTTTATTGCTATAGTGCTTTTTTAACCCCCTTCCCAACATCCGTTGTACATGTATGGCAGATGTTGAGTCTTTAAAGATGGTGCCCGCTCCATCACACAGCAGACACCCGTGATGTCTATGATCGATGGTAATGCTTATCATGGAGATTTAACCCCTCAGGTGAGATGGTCAAATGTGACCACAGCATCTGAGAGGCCTAAAACCCGTAAGCACGCACTTCCCGGTCAGGAACGCCTCCCCCGTTACTTGTACTTGTATATTACAATTTAGGCCAGCAAGTGGCAGCACTGAATTGTAATATAGTAATTTCTGTATAGGATAATGGACAAAATTCATTACTCTATCAAATTGCAATCTGATGATTGCATGTTAGGTTCCACTTGGGGACCTAAACAAAAAGTAAAAAAAAAAAGTTTTAAAAAATATCTAAAAAATCAAATCACTCCCCTTTCCCCAAAATAAAAATAAATACACAATAAAAAATAACAACATGGGCATTGCCGCAGCCTAAAAAAGTTTATTGTGTGGCGTTTTACTGCTGTGACACACATGCTAAGGCTCCCATTAGGGCTATCTCACAATGGATGTTTATCACCTATCCACAAGACAGATGATAGATGTCTGGCTTAGAACTGGGGTCCATTAAAGCTCACCTGAGAACTGTTACCTACAAGTCTGAGGAGCTCAAAACCACCTGAGGGCTGTCACCCACACGTCTGAGGAGCCCAAACTTGCATGAGGGCTGTCACCCACACGTCTGAGGGGCCCAAACTTTCCTGAGAGCTGTCACCCACACGTCTGAGGAGCCCAAACTTGCATGAGGGCTGTCACCCACATGTCTGAGGGGCCCAAACTTTCCTGAGAGCTGTCACCCACACGTCTGAGGGGCCCAAACTTTCCTGAGGGCTGTCATCCACACATTAGATACCTGAGGCTGCATGAGTATTAAAAAAATGTCATAAAACAGAAAGAGAACAGGCAAAGACAGGAATACCAGGTTCCCATAGGCCCCAGTTCGTATTGTGTTCCCCCTTCCCCACAGATCTACTAAATATGGTATGGGCCTTAGAGGCCGCAAAAACATCATTGAGGTCATTTATCAAACTGGTATATAGTAGAACTGTCTTAGTTGCCCATAGCAACCAATCAGATTCCACCTTTCATTTTCCAAAGGAGCTGTCAAAAATGAAAGGTGGAATCTGATTGGTTGCTATGTGCAACTAAGCCAGTTCTACTTTATACCAGTTTGATAAAATGACCCCACATATTCCTTGTCATTTCAGTAAGTAATGGTACTTGAGTGATGTAATAGCCTTTCTAGGGTGCCTACCAAATGTATGCATCATGGTATAACACTAAGCTTGAATGACATAAGACAATTTAAGGATCCTGATCATTTGTCCTTATGGTGCCTGATATTTCAGAGGCTGGCCTAGTTCACTATTTCAGAGTAATGGCTCTCATCACTGCAGCCCTTGACTCTGTCCTCCAGTGCCCCCTCCATGCAGTATCTTCATATGAGGAGGCAGTATCACTGTGTAATGCTGCCACCTGCTGGCCACAATAGTTATCGCTCCTCTAAAACATGATCTTTATTGAAATAAGGCTTTGTTCAGACTTTGTTTCTATGGGTGGTATACATGTAGATTAATCCCCAAACTATATCTCCCACGTAATCCTCCAACTAATGCCCCTGTATATGCATATGGTATATATATATATATATATATATATATATATATATATATATATATAGGCCATTGTAAAGAAAAATTTGGATCCTAGGTTTGAATCTGACCAAGAGCATTATCTGCATGGTGCATGTATGTTTACTCCCACACTCCAAACACATACTAATAGCTGTGGAATATGTTGGTACTATATAAATAAGTAATAGATAAAAAATAAAGACACTGTGGGCATACGCTGTTACAATCCCCCCCCCCCCCCCCCCCCCCCAATGTAGTTGCCCTAACATCTACCTGTCTTTGCTGAGTGCGTAAATTAATTACATTAATACAGTATTTTTTCTTGTCATTTTTACCCATATTCAGCTTTTTAAGGGATTGGAAAACCTCTCAAAGGGCCCTTCTTTATATAACACTTAGCGACCTTTTTATTTCTAAGGGCTCATTTAGACAGCCGTATGTACGGGTCCGCATCCGTTCTGCAATTTTGCAGAACGGGTGCAGACTAATTCATTCACAAAAGATGCGGACCGCACACCGTGTGTTGTCCACATCCACAGTTCCGCAAATAATATAGAGCATGTCCTCTTCTTGTCCACAATTGTGGACGAGAATAGGCATTTCTATATAGAGCTGTCTGTGCGTTCCACAAAATGTACCACGCACACGTGAGGCATCCGTGTTTTGTAGATCTTCTATTTGAATGAGCCCTAAGGCTACACTCAGATCTCATTTGTTCTACTGTGTATATTTGGTATAAGTACTTGGAATCATCTATGCCAAACACATACAGTGGGAAAAATGCTTGCCTATTGTCCTGTAGCCCATCCCAGTCTTGTGCAGGTCTATAATTTTGTCCCTGGTGTCCTTAGACAGCCCTTTGGTCTTGGCCATGGTGGAGAGGTTGGAGTGTGTAGACAGGTGTCTTTTATACAGGTAACAAGTTCAAACAGGTGCAATTAATACAGGTAATGAGTCCAGAGTAGGAGGGCTTCTTAAAGAAAAACTAACAGGTCTGTGAGAGGCAGAATGCATGCTGGTGGATAGGTGATCAAATACTTATTTCATGCAATTAAATGGAAATTAATTATTTAAAAATCATACAATGTGATGTTCTGGATTTTTTTAGATTCTGTCTCTCACAGTTGAAGTGTTGAAATTACAGACCTCTCTATTCATTGTAGGTGGGAAAACTTGCAAAATCGCCGGTGTATCAAATACTTATTTCCCCCACTGTACATAGGATTTATCTGACATATGCCAATTGGGTACAGCACAATTTGTACCAACTATATACATCTTGCTCACAACACAGTTTCTAGTTTCAAAGATGCTACAGATATTTTCAAGACCAGCAGAAGACCCAGGAGGTGTCGGAGCAAGAGCAGCAGAAGCCTGCTTTTGAAAATATATATTTTTCCTATTAATTTGATTTTTCATCATCATCACAGTAGTACATGTATTTATTACATACACATGCACTCTCCTGTGAAATCAGCATTTACATATGCACAAGTGGCTCCTTCCTTCAGGAAATTCTAATTAATTTTCCGAAACCCAAGAGAAAAGTAGAAACATAAAACTGAAATTTTCTGAACTGTGCTGCCCTCTGCTGGCTCACACTGTGAACTACGCTCACTAAATAAGTAATTGGGAATGGCCCACATGTGCCAAGCGCCAGTAGTTGAATCAGCAAATTAAAACCTAATTGCAAGAAACAGGTTGAATTAAATATTGCCAGGAGAATGAAATGCCATCTGTAGATCTACGTGCAAACATCTCTAATGAAAAGGGCATATGTGGATAGCGATGAAGCTCGCCAACGCATCTGCTGTCAGAGAGTTCATTAACCCATTCTTCTCAAGCACATTGCTACAGATTTCTACTGAATGTCAAGGTACAGCGGGCTCAAATGAATGAGAATTTAGCTAGTAGCAGCTAATCAGAGGATATTGTACCTCAAATATAAGTCCATAGTCATAAAGTCCTTATTCCGGAGTCTGTATACCAAGACGTGTCTCCCTAACCCAAACTCACTGCATCATAGGTAATTAGGATGCTGCAAGTTCAGGTCTGTAAAGCTGCAATCAGAGGAGACATGCAGAATACAGATGTGTAATACTAGCCTAAATCAGAGAGATCAATAATTATTTTTTTCTTATAGGAAAATTACAATTTGAAAAAAAAAAATAATAAAAATACAACATAAAATACAGCCATATTGGTTGTCACCTTCAGATTATGTGGGACATTTATTTAGATCTGCATATAGAGGTGCAGGTCTCCACAACTCTGGCGCTTCCTCCGGCAGGCTGTGCGATAGACTTAAAGGGGTTGGTCACTTTCTGGTAACTGTTGGCCAATGTGTAGGTAATGTGTTGATATTCTGCCCCATTTTGTATATTTCATGAGATATACCCCTTGTTGGCGAAGCCTTTGGTCCTGTCCACACAGAGATCCTGTCCATAAAATGGCTGCTGATGGAGGGTCATGTGACCAGGCAAATCACTTTGTCCTCCAATCAAATACTCTTCACCTGCCATCTGCCCCTGCGCTTTTAGGAGTTTAGTTCAGGTGCAATGTGTTTGAATGGAGGAGGCTGTGAGACCTGTTTGGTCACATGACCCTTCATCAGCGGCCATCTTAAAGACAGGAACTCTGTGTGAAAAGACCAGAAGATTTGCCCAAAAAGTAGACATGACTTACAAAATATAGCAAGCGGCACAGAATAACAACAAAGGTTATATTAGTAGGTGCCATATAGTTACTTTACGTACACATTGGTCACAAGTAGCCAGAAAGTGGCCAAACCCTTTAACTTAAGCCAGCCCTCTTGCTGGCGTAGATTTAAGTAATTTTCCAAGCCAAAACCCGGCGTGCAAAATGATAAATGAGCCAGGCCTGCTGGTCGACCCGCTTCCCCGTCCATGGCACGTCCCCTGTTCTTGTAACTTCGGAAAAGGGGCGAATGGTTTGCAACAAAATCTGTGACTTTAATACGCCACTATCGCGGGTGACGCTAGGGAGGCTCGTCCCCGTCGCGGCCTGCTATTGGCTGGCCCCTAAACCCCACCTCCATAGCCAGATATTTTGATCCACGCGCTGGGGAGATGCAGCGGCGGCCATGCAGGCATCAGAAGCAACGCAGGTGCTGGGGAGCAAAGTACGTACAACCTGTGTGAGGGAGCCAGGCATTAGAGGGGACATTATAGGGTTTGGATAACCCTTTTAATTTAGTTGCTGAGCCTTTTAACACAGTTCCTTAGACACAATCTATGTCACTTTTTGCTTTCCATGACCAGTTTTACCTCTAGTTCACATGTGACAAGGAGAGGAGTCACCATCAAAAGACGCACTCCCTATGTGTCCAAATGACTAGAGGGTTCAGGAGAGCATCATCATGAGGGCCTCACTTAGGCCTCTTTCACACGAGTGTCGCGGATTTGTTCAGGATGCGTTGCGGATGCGTTGCGTTAAAAACGCGCGGATTGCATGCAGATGCAATGCGTTGCGTTTTTAACACACCCCCATTCATTTCTATGGAGCCTGGGCTGCGTGAAAAACGCAGAATATAGAACATGCTGCGTTTTTCACGCAACGCAGAAGTGATGCGTGAAAAAAACGCTGATGTGAAAAGCCCCATTAAAATGAATGGGTGAGGATTCAGTGCGGGTGCAATGCGTTCGCATCACGCATTGCACCCGCGTGGAAATCTCTCCCGTGTGAAAGGCCTTAGGCCTCTTTCACACGAGCGTCGCGGATTTGTTCAGGATGCGTTGCGGATGCGTTGCGGATGCGTTGCGTTAAAAACGCGCGGATTGCATGCGGATGCAATGCGTTGCGTTTTTAATGCACCCCCATTCATTTCTATGGAGCTAGGGCTGCGTGAAAAAACGCAGAATATAGAACATGCTGCGTTTTTCACGCAACGCAGAAGTGATGCGTGAAAAAAAACCGCTCATGTGAAAAGCCCCATTAAAATGAATGGGTCAGGATTCAGTGCGGGTGCAATGCGTTTGCATCACGCATTGCACCCGCGCGGAAATCTCGCCCTGTGTGAAAGGGGCCTTAGGCAGCATGTTCTATATCGCAGCATGTTCTATATTCTGCGTTTTTCACGCAGCCCTGGCCCCATTGAAGTGAATGGGGCTGCGTGAATAACGCATTGCATCCGCACACAAGTGCGGATGCAATGCGTGATTCACTGATGGTTGCTAAGAGATGTTGTTTGTAAACATTCATTTTTTTTTCACGCGCGTGAAAAACGCATTGAAACGCTTCGCACCCACGCGGAAAAAACTGAACGAACGTACGCAATCGCAGTCAAAACGGACTGCGATTGCGTGCGGATTGGTGCGGATGCGTGCGGATTTTCCTGAACGCATCCGGACCAAATCCGGACACGCTCGTGTGAAAGGGGCCTTAGGCATTCCTGGCATGATCTTTGCTGCCTCAAGATTTTTCATGAGCAGTTTGAGAAAAGTCCATGACAACTCCCACCAGCTCTTCCTCTTTGAGAGGTAAAATGAGGGTTTGGCTGCACCCAATAGACTATTTGGCTTACTAATGCCTGTTTCTCAGGTTACTATTCGCCTTCCTTGGGGTACATGTACACGGGACAGATTTTGTTGTGTATTTGCCACAAATTTCACCCTGAGAATTCCAAAGGGCAAGGAAATCTACAGCATATATTGATGTGCTGCGGCTATAAGGATTTCAAATCCACAGCACAGGTCAATTTCTGCTGTAGATTTTTTTTCCCCAACAATGTGTGCCAAATTGCACCATACTATTGGTGCAAAATATTGCTCTACAGTAAGCCAACTGGGAGGTGGCGTAAGGTACATAGAAATATCTAGCATGCCTAGAGAGATGCACCAAATCTATCACACAGCATGAGCCTCTATGATAAATTTGACACATCGCCTGCCTGTCTGGTCTTATTTAGGGTGGGTTCGCATTTGCGTCATAAATTCTGTTATAGTGTTCCGTTATAACAGAGTTATAACGGAATATAACGGAATTTTAGGACGGAATGCAACACGTAAACCTTTAAGAGGCCTTCTGTTTTGCTCTATTTGATTGGAGAACAAAGTGATTTGCCTGGTCACATGACCCTCCATGGGCTGAGTTTTGTCCGTTATTCATGGCGGAAAAAAAGTCCTGTCGACAGGTTGAAAAAGTACAGGCGCTCCTGTGAGTGCCGCAGTCTTCTCCAGTCTTACCAAGCACAGCGCCATACATCGTATAGTGGCTATGCTTGGTGTCGCATAGGACATGTGAACGATGAATGTGATGTCACTAGCCTAAGAAAAGCAGCGGCGCTCACAGGAGAGCAGCTGCCTTCTCGAACAGCTAATCAGCAGGTGTCCCGGGTGTCGGACTCCCACCAATCAGATACCAATGAAATTTCCTGAGGATAGGTCTTCAGTAAAAAAAAATCTTGAAAAACCCCTTTAAAGGGGTATTCCCATCTTAGACAATGGGGGATATCGCTAGGATATGCCCCCATTGTCTGATAGGTGCGGGTCCCACCATTGGGACCTACACCTATATCGAGAACGGAGCGGGGAGCGCTGCGCCTGGAGGACCCTGGGTTTCCCGGGGTCCAGCCACCACCGGGCGCAGCTCCCCGCTGCTCCCATAGAAGTGAATGTGAGCGCACTGCGCATGCGCTGCCACCACTCCCATTCATTTCTATGTAGCCGACGGAAATAGCCGAGCCAGCGCTCGTCTATTTTCGGCGGCCCCATAGAAATGAATGGAGGGCGCATGCGCAGTGCGTTCTCCTTCACTTTGGGGGCTCCGTTCTCGATATAGGTGTGGGTCCCACCGCTGGCGATATGCCCCATTGTCCAAGATGGGAATAACCCTTTAAGCACTCTCACAAAATTTTTATTCTCTGACCTGTTAGAAAGGTACATGATGTAAACTGTAGAGAAGGTAATTTTCTTTCCAGTGACTGTATTTTTGAGTTATCTCCTCCCTTCTGGTCCTCAGCTGTGTCATGTGACCAACAATCTGACTCTCTAAATAATGCCTGATTCACAGTGTTTTGGTTAATGATTTCCATCAGTGATTGTGAACCAAAACCAGGTGCGGCTCTAAACACAGAACAAGTGCAGATCTTTCCCTTATACCTTATGTCTGTGGAGGCTCCAATCCTGGTTTTGGCTCACAATCACTGATGGAAATCACTGACCAATGAGGCTTAACACAGCATCTTATGTGAAGACAGGAAGTCAGTTTCTCTATGTATTCCTAAGGGTGCCTACTTTTTTATGGTGCAGACCGTTGGATGCGGATTGTGGACCCTATTCAAGTGAATGGGGTCCGCAGATGGCGGGCACATGGCCGGTGCCTGTGCATTGCAGACTGCAATATGTGGTCTGTAGCATGAGGCCTAAGGGGTTCTCCCTGAAGCTAATTGCAGCTCATATGATTATAAGGGTTTGTTCACACGTCACAGTGATGACTAGTGTTGAGCAAACTTGTGTTTTCAAGTTCGGCGTACAATGTTCGGGTTATCTAAGAATTCCACTATCACGGACCATAAGGCTACTTTCACACTGGCGGCAGGCCTGATCCGGCAGGTGAAGGGTGCTGCCGGATCAGGCCTGCCGCAGTGACATGTGTGGAGCCGGAACCGCGCTCCGGCCCCACACATGTCACACAGTATATACATACACATAAACATAAACATACACACACATATAGACATACAAACACACATACATACTTACATGCTCCCCGGCAGGTCTTCGGAGCGTCAGAGGGACAGGACGGCTCACACAGGTCACGATTCCCCACAGCGCCCTCTGCTGGGCGCCTGGTGGAATCGTCATCTGTGCGCGCCGTCCTGTCCCTCTGACGCTCCGAAGACCTGCCGGGGTGCATGTAAGTATGTATGTGTGTTTGTATGTCTATATGTGTGTGTATGTTTATGTGTATGTATGTGTCTATGTGTAGCCGGATCCGTAATGGACTCCATTGAAAGTCAATGGAGGGCGGATCCGGTTACCATTATGGTCACACCAGACGGATCCACCCCCATTGACTTGCATTGGGGGTCATTCCGGATCCGTCTTGGTGCGGATGCCTGGACCGGAGAGCAAACCGCAGCATGCTGCGGTTTGTTCTCCGGTCTGAAGACGGAACGGAATGCTTTCAGGAGCATTCCGTTGTCTTCAGTTCAGTTTTGTCCCCATTGACAATGAATGGGGACAAAACTGAAGTGTTTTATTCCGGTATTGAGCCCCTATGACGGAACTCAATACCGGAGTTTTAAAACGCTAGTGTGAAAGTAGCCTAACTCATAGTCCGTGGTAGCAGGATCCAGAACGGAATTCTTAGATAACCCGAACCTTGTATGCCGAACTTGAAAACACAAGTTTGCCCATCTCTACTGATGACACGTTTTAACTGCAATTATAGAAAATCCTAGCCAAAAAAAGCCTGATCGCAACCTTTACAAGTTTACAGGGAAAAAAAAACTACCGGTAGTAGTGCTTATCTGCAAATGAAGCCCCATTGAAACACAATACATTGTACGGCGCAGCTGCCCAGTTTCATCGTCACACATTTGTGTAGCTCACACTTTCCAGATTCTTCATGCGGTTCCTATTATTTTTTGAATTGGGACTAAGAGATTTTCAATCTGGGGTGGTGGTGCTGGGGGGGGGGGGCCTTTAAAACAGGCATGTCAGGAGTGGTGAAAGGTCCTCTTTAAAGAGACCCAGAAAAGACTTATTTTCAGGCAATGCTCCATGGGAAACAAGCATGTCTACATATATATAACACATAGCAACTAATGTAACGCTTAAACTGTAAAAATTGCAGCACGTCTTCATAACAGGAGCTACACTGCCATCTTGAGTCAGGAAAGGAATACTGCAATCTCATCAGCTTCCTAACAGTGCAGAGGCAATGTGTCTTCTATGCCTAAGGCCTGTCACACACGACCGTGGAACACGGTATGGTACGGGCCGTGAAAGCCCGGACCGTGCTCCCTCTGAGGACGGGAGCGCACGGTCGTGTGTGACAGGCCTAATGGTTTTAAATATTAACCTTATTTTTTATATAAGAGCGTGTTATGGTCTCTTTTATGTCATGAAATTGACAATGATTATGTCATCTTTGCTTCAAAATAAATACTGATTTGAATGAAAGTGCTCTGTAGAGCTCAGAAACCCACTGCCTATAGACCGACACATGCAAAGATCCCCAAAATACGGACACCTTCTGTGCGCTATTCGCATTCTGTCATTGCCATTATTAGAAATGACATACTTGTCCACAGTACGGACAAGAATACGACAAGTTCTATAATCTGTAGAACAGACACCTGGATAGGGTTGTCACGATACCAAAATTTTGATTCGATTCTGATACCGTAAAAAAGAACTGCGATATTCAAAACCACATGGAAAAAAAAACATCCAAAAAAGTTGCGCGCATTCTGCATTTTTATGGAACATCCGGCCGATAATAGAACAGTCCTATCCTGTTTTTTGGGGGGAATCGCACATTTTTTTTTTTGTGTTACGGCGTTCACCGCATAGGAGATATTTTTTAATATTTGAAAAATTCGGACTTTTTCAGGTGTGGCGATACATATTTTTTTTATTGTTTATATATTTTATATATAAAATTGGGAAAGTAGTGATTTAAACTTTTAAGGCCCCTTTCACACAAGCGTGACGGATTAGGTCTGGATGCAAGCAAATTCAGTCATTTTTGTCTGCGATTGCGGGTACGATGCGTTTTGATGCGTTTTTCACGCACGTGATAAAAAACTGAAGGTTTACAAACAACATCTCTTAACTGATGTCTCATTCACTTCTATGGGACCAGGGCTGCGTGAAAAACCCAGAATATAGAACATGCTGCGTTTTTCACGCAACGCAGAACTGATGCATGAAAAAAACGCTCATGTACACAGACCCATTGAAATGAATGGGTCAGGATTCAGTCCGGGTGCTATGCATTCACGTCACGCATTGCATCCGCGTGGAAAACTCGCTCGCGTAAAAGGGGCCTAAATATTTTTGGAGGGTTTTTAATTTTTTTTTTTTTTTTACTTTTTATTTAATAACTATTAGCCCCTTTAGGGGGCTAGAACCCTTGTCCTATTCACCCTAATAGAGACGTATTAGGATGAATAGAATTTTACACTGTTCCTGCTGCCCTGAGCTTACTATGGCAGCCATGGAAGGCTTCAGCGGTGTCCTGGCTGCCATGACAACTGATCGGAGCCCCGCGATTTCACTGCTCTGATCGGAAGCTGCCGCTGCCACCAATGAAATTTCTGAGGGGAAGGGGAGGGAAACCCTGTGACCACTGCCACCAATGAATATAATACTAGGGGGAAGGGTGAGGGGGGCCACTGCGCCACCAATTAATATATTTAACCCGTTAATTCAAACGTAAGCATCGGGTGCCAGCCGTATCACGCAGCCGGCACCTGGCCTCAATGACAGGGCACAGCGATCCGCGTCAATTAACCCCTCAAGTGTTGCACCTGAGGGGTTAATTGATGTGGTTCAGGTTAATTATATTAATTGGTGGCGCAGTGACCACAGCCACTCCCCTCCTCCTCAGTGTTATCTCCCCACTGGTGGCAGCAGCAGCCGCATCACAGCTAGGAGGGACTACCTCCTTCTCCACAGTGCCGGCTGAGGAGATCATGGTGCGCACTGAGAGCATTGCACACCATGTTCTGTAGCAGATACTGTGCGGTGGCGCAGCCTAGTATAGGAAAATAGCAAATCCCGGTATCGGATCGATCCGGGTGGAAAAGTATCGATTGGGTATAGAAAGTTTGATACCCAGTGCAACCGTACACCTGGATGTGGACAGCACATTCATATGCTGTCCATTTTTTTTTTTTTTGCTTTTTTGCAGTCCACAAATATGGATCGGACACGGATATAAAATACAGTCATGTGTGTGAGGCCTTATGTAGAGATGGCCCAACTGACTGCAAAATCAGGTTCAGTGAGTTAGAAATTCACAGTGTGTGTGACTCTGGTTTTATATAAGACCTTGATTTTCCTTCATTAGGCCTCTTTCACACGAGTGATCCGGACTCAGTCAGGGTGTGTTGCGGAAAACTGGCACCAATCCGCACGCAATCGCAGTCAGTGTTGACTGCGATTGCGTACGTTCGTTCAGTTTTTTCCGCACAGGTGCGATGCGTATGGATGCATTTCGCACGCGCGTGATAAAAAACTGAATGTTTACAAACAACATCTCTAAGCAACCATCAGTGAATCACGCATTGCACCCGCACGATTTTCACGCAGCCCCATTCACTTCAATGGGGCCAGGGCTGCGTGCAAAACGCAGAATATAGAACATGCTGCGATTTGCACGCAACAGCGAACTCAGGCGTGAAAAAAATCGCCCATGTGAAAAGCCCCATTGAAATGAATGGGTCAGGATTAGTATTAACCAATAGACCTGACAGAACAACAGATGTGCAGGTTGGGGGAGACCTGGGTAACAGTGACCATAAAATAATAACCTTTAAATTGTCATTAAAAAAAGCATTTCTTCAGGGAGGAACAAAAATACCAAACTTCAAAAATGCAAAATTTAGCCATCTAAGAGAGGCCATAGGTCTAACTAACTGGGACAAAATCCTCGAAAATAAAAATACAGCCACAAAATGGGATATTTTTAAAAGCATCCTAATATCTAATTGTGAGAGGTACATACCGTATAGGAATAAAATGATAAGAAACAAGAAAAAACCAATGTGGATAAATAGAACTGTAAGCATTGAAAAACTATAAGGAAAAAAATAGAATTTGTAAAAGACAAATAAAAGCAGCTAAACTAGAGACTGAAAGACTAATTGCTAAAGAGAGTAAAACTAACCCTAAAATGTTCTTCAATTATATAAATACTAAAAAGTATAAATCTGAAGGTGTCGGCCCCTTACAGAGTAGTGAGGGGGGAGTAGCAGAGAGCGATGAGGAGAAAGCAAAACTCTTAAATATTTTTTTCTCCACTGTATTCACTGAGGAAAATAAACTGTCAGATGAAATGCAGAATATAAAAGTGAATTCCCCTTTAAAAGTGTCCTGTCTGACCCAGGAAGAAGTACTGGGGCGTCTTAAAAAGATTAAAATAGACAAATCGCCAGGACCGGATGGCATACACCCCTGTATCCTAAGAGAATTAAGTAATGTCATTGCCAGACCCTTATACTTAATATTTAAGGACTCTATACTGACAGGGAGTGTTCCACAGGATTGGCGCATAGCAAATGTGGTGCCAATATTCAAAAAGGGTCCAAAAACAGAGCCCAGGAACTATAGGCAGTACCACATAAAAGTAGGTAGTACCACATAAAAGGTTAGTATATAAAATGAGAATGCTTGGCCTTGGAGAAAATGTCTGTATGTGGGTAAGTAAATGGCTCAGTGATAGAAAACAGAGGGTGGTTATTAATGGTACATACTCAGATTGGGTCACTGTAACTAGTGGGGTACCACAGGGGTCAGTATTGGGCCCTATTCTCTTCAATATATTTATTAATGATCTTGTAGAAGGCTTGCACAGTAAAATATCAATTTTTGCAAATGACACTAAACTGTGTAAAGTAATTAACACAGAAGAGGACAGTACACTGCTACAGCAGGATCTGGATAGACTGGGGGCTTGGGCAGAGAAGTGGCAGATGAGGTTTAACACTGACAAATGTAAGGTTATGCATATGGGAAGGAATAATGCAAGTCACCAGTACATACTAAATGGTAAAACATTGGGTAACTCTGACATGGAAAAGGACCTAGGAATTTTAGTGAACAGCAAACTAAGCTGCAGAAACCAGTGTCAGACAGCTGCTGCCAAGGCCAATAAGATAATGGGTTGCATCAAAAGGGGCATAGATGCCCGTGATGAGAACATAGTCCTGCCACTTTACAAATCACTAGTCAGACCACACATGGAGTACTGTGTACAGTTCTGGGCTCCTGTGAACAAGGCAGACATAGCAGAGCTGGAGAGGGTTCAGAGGAGGGCAACTAAAGTCATAGCTGGAATGGGTGGACTACAGTACCCAGAAAGATTATCAAAATTAGTGTTATTCACTTTAGAAAAAAGACGACTGAGGGGAGATCTAATAACTATGTATAAATATATCAGGGGTCAGTACAATCTCTTTATCCCAAGGACAGTGACCATGACGAGGGGACATCCTCTGCGCCTGGAGGAAAGAAGGTTTGTTCACAAAAATAGAAGAGGATTCTTTACGGTAAGAGCAGTGAGACTATGGAACTCTCTGCCTGAGGAGGTGGTGATGGTAAGTTCACTAAAAGAGTTCAAGAGGGGCCTGGATGTATTTCTGGAGGGTAATAATATTACAGGTTATAGTTACTAGAGAGGGGTTGTTGTTGATCCAGGGAGTAATTCTGATTGCCTGATTGGAGTCGGGAAGGAATTTTTTCCCCTAAAGTGAGGAAAATTGGCTTCTACCGCACAGGGTTTTTTTTGCCTTCCTCTGGATCAACTTGTAGGAAAACAGGTCGAACTGGATGGACAGATGTCTTTTTTTCGGCCTTATAAACTATGTTTCTATGTTACTATGTTACTTAATATTACAAAAGTGACATCACAGGTTATAAACATGACATCACAGCTCACTATTGAGACTTGAAGTGAGAGCAGAAGCGTTACAAACTTGGATGTATAATGGTTCTAGTTTTTGCATGTCCGTGCCCTGCGTATCTCCAGCTGCATAATGACAGGTAACGGGACATACTCGTCCCAAGTAATTGTTGCTTTGGATCCATTAACCTGACAGCGCTAATTTGATTGGTTGCTATGGGCTGTTATTATTTGCTCTGCTTTTAACAAATCTCCCTCCGATATCGACTTTGCGTACTCAGCGCCTACAAACGTTTGCAGCATATAAATGACGTAGCCATAGCAACAGACGGATCAAAAAGTAGGAACCTAATAATAGCTGCAAAGTTACTTTAGTAATTGCTGAAATTAACCCTTTAAAGTAATTTCTAATTTAACAAGACAAAGCCCTGTAAAACACAGCAGACTGCAAAAACTATATGGCGCAGGGGGATACAGACTTGAGAAGGGGCAATTGACTAGGAATACCCCTTTGTCTTTTATTATACCTTTGTCTTTTATTAGGTCTTTCAGTTTTAGAATTTTAATTGATTATAAACGTATGTAAAAGGGCAATTTACCACACATTTCTAATGCTGTGTACCAGGGCTGTGGAGTTGGTAAGCCAAAGCCCCGACTCCAACTCCGACTCCTCAATTTCCCCTGACTCCGACTCCCGACTCCCAATCTGACTCCGACTCCCTCATACATGGCACATGTTTAAGTAATAACTTTAAACAAACTTTTCATAAATCAATAGTACAGATATGTCATGACAAAAAAAGTTTAATATATGTTTTACTAGATATCTTTACTCTGAACTTTAAAGGGGTTATCCCGCGAATAATGTAAAAAATGAAAATCTGACATCAGATAGTACATGACAACCTCTTTTTAACAAAGTTAGAACCAGCCCTGTACCTCACATGGATCCAGAGATCTCCACATGTATTGTTCTGCTAGATTTATCTAGCTGAAAGCTCAAGGGGAGTGTCTTTTCTGCTGCAGCTCAGGAGGCGTGTCTCAGCTCTACCTATCACAGCTCAGGAGACAGTTAAAATTTGAAACTGAGCATGTGCGGCCTTCTCAGCGAATAGGTCAAAGAAATAAGAACTTAAGTGCTCCTATACAGATACATTTTACTGAATAACTCAGTAGCTATACAAAATTTTTAATTACATGCAATTACAAAAGTGTTCAGATCCAGGTGCTGGTTTGAAAACTGTAGAATATTTTTCGTGGGACAACCCCTTTAAGTATCAGGCTTCTCTGGGTACAGCTCACTAAGGGCCTGATGTATGAAAACATTTCTCCAGAGCACTATATGAAATGAAAGGGGAGCTCTGATTGGTTTCTATGGAACAGTTTTCATACATAAGGCCCTAGGTGTTTTACATCAGAGGAAAAGCAAACTAAAACATAAAGCTTACAGAGAGAATTGATTTATGCACAGTTTATTGAAAGTTTAGATATACTAAGAAGTACTTGCCTTAAAGGGGTTGTCTCAGCACATTGATTCACTGGCTGAGTTTGCACTCACTCTGTCTCCTCAGGCTGTGGGTGGGTCTCCAGCATTTATTAGCATATATTAACTTACTCTGACAGAGCAGGAGATTGTGATCTCTAACACAATTACAGGTAAAGCTTCTCAGTCCTCACAACACATTTTGAGCTCAGTCCCATCATTCCGTGGGCTCTCAGCCAATCAGATAACAGTCTTTCTGGTCTGCAGGTTACCATAGAAACCTGTGTACAGTGAGAGACCTGCTGAACTGTCTTTAGTTCATGACTAAAGTAAAATCTACTGACCAATGTATTTAGAAAATGTCTTCTTTTAACTGTCCCTTTATGTTGAAAGCTAATCTTTGTAACTACTGAGAAAACCCCTTTGATCCTGTTTTCTCTAGTAGCTCTGAGATGAGTGCAGCCATTCCTTCCCAGTGCCTTTTTCCTCTGATCTGTAGGAGAGGAGTTTCACTTCTGAGCATCTGCATGAAGGGCAGCACACAGTCATCTCAACTGAAAGCCTAGATCCTTAGTTCAGGAACAGAACAGACATTTATAGGACATTTCATCATGTTCCCAAATTCTTATGAAAATATATTCAGCACATACTGCATTGAACTAAATGTACCGATTTATTATATATTTTAGGAGTCAGAGTCGGTCCATTTTATACCGACTCCAACTTCACCAAAATGGACACCGACTCGACTCCACAGCCCTGCTACGTATACTAAGTAACCAAAGCATAATTCTCGTGAAAGTCGCAGAAGTCTTCATCAGGAAATAGCGAGCTTGTGCATCATTACTGTGATTCGCTTTGGAGCCATAGCCTTGTGATACGTGAAACAACGGTTATTTCCAGGCCCTGATACAGCTGGCCAAGGGAAGCATTGAAAATTTCTTGCAACAATAAATACTTTATGACGTTATATTACAACTCATCAAAGTATTGCGCTGTCCTCTAAATATGGCCTAAGGACATATGGACAGCACAGAGCAGGGAGCACCCCGACCAGCCATAGCAGAGAACATCTGCTGTCAGGAACTGATGGTCCAACACTCACCTGAAAAATGTGCGCACGCCTTGCCTCAGGTACAACAATAAGAGGTAAAACCCATGCTGTGGCAGACCTACTCCAGCCATGCATTTCATGGTGGGCCATTTATTTGAACTGAGGGCATGTAGTACATTACTCCTGATCACTGGGGAGTCAGAAGACATGCAGCGTTCTGTTGTTTGTGGGCTTGCTTCATTTTAGTGAGGGCTTGTCTTAAAGGTAACCCTCAGGTTTATTCTTCTTCCAGTGCCCAGACTATTCTTCCAGTGCCCAGACTATTCTTCCAGTGCTGAAACTCTTCTCCTAGTGCCCAGACTCTTCTCCCAATGCCCAGACTCTTCTTCCAGTGCCCAGACTCTTCTTCCAGTGCCCAGACTCTTCTCCCAGTGTCCAGACTCTCCTTCCAGTGCTGAAACTCTTCTCCCTGTGCCCAGACCCTTCTCCCAGTGCCCACGCCCTTCTCCCAGTGTCCAGACTCTTCTCCCTGTGCCCACTGCCTTCTCCCAGTGTCCAGACTCTTCTCCCAGTGCCCACACCCTTCTCCCAGTGCCCATGCCCTTCTCCCAGTGTCCAGACTCTTCTCCCTGTGCCCAGACCCTTCTCCCAGTGCCCACGCCCTTCTCCCAGTGTCCAGACTCTTCTCCCTGTGCCCACTGCCTTCTCCCAGTGTCCAGACTCTTCTCCCAGTGCCCACACCCTTCTCCCAGTGCCCATGCCCTTCTCCCAGTGTCCAGACTCTTCTCCCTGTGCCCAGACCCTTCTCCCAGTGCCCACGCCCTTCTCCCAGTGTCCAGACTCTTCTCCCTGTGCCCACACCCTTCTTCCAGTGCCCATGCCCTTCTCCCAGTGTCCAGACTCTTCTCCCTGTGCCCACACTCTTCCTCTTGTGTCTGCACACTTCTCCCTGTGCCCAGGTTTCTACAACTTTTTCTGACTTGCCCAAAAAGGGGGCAGGGCTTAGTGGCATGGGGTGGGGATTCATGGGAATGGGGGAGTGGCATAAGATGCAACACTGCACAAATATTGCACCACAATTGAGATGTAAAATTCTTTCTCTAAAACAAACAATAGATATAGAGTCAAAAGTGTCTATCCCTGCACCACATTCATCATCCAGCCTGAGCACCATCTTTAGGTTTAATAAATCTTTCCTCATGTTTTATCTGAAATGCCACAGTGTTTCGAAGCAATTCAAAGCTCTCAGTCATAAATGACCTTGTTGGAATCTCATGATACCAGTGACTAAGGCAGTATGAAAATGATGATTGGTTCCCTAAAATGAGACAATCATTTAAAGAGCGGGTCCAGTTCAAGAAAAAAAACACATTAACTGGGGAACAAACAGCTGCAGATGCCGGGCTTCTCTTCCGTTATCCAAGATGGCTGCACCATTTCTCAGACTGCCTGAATTTGGGGAATACTCTCCTTATGGGGAGTGCATTAAATGGCGTGAGGAGTCTTCTAGGCCATACACGTTCCTCTGGAATTCTACCCCCAGATGTAAGGTAGCTATCCTATAAGTCAATGTTCAACCCTTTAAAATAGGCTTTGAGACATGACTTGGATAATAAGATTGCACAATGCATTTGGTAGCTCAAGATACTTCATACTTGTCCAGCCCTGCTCTGGGATTGGCCTGCACTGTTCACATGAGCAGTGCTGACAAATTTGAGGGCAACAGGAAGTCTCTTGAGCTACCAAATGCACGGTGTACATCAGGCAGTCTGAGAAGCGGTGCGGAAATCTAGGATGACAGAAGAGAAACCCGGAAATAAGCAGATCTGCAGCTGAAAAGATGAAAAGGAGGGCACCTTGTAAGTGTTGTGTTCATTCCCCTACAAGCGTGTGTGGCCTGTGCCTGTGCTGCAGACTGCAAATAGTGGGGCCTGAATGGGTCCTAGATCCGCAAGAGCCAGTCCGCACCACAAAAAATAGGACATGTTCTATTTTCTTGCAGTGCGGAGGGATAGACTGAAATCCCACGGAAGCGCTAAGTAGTGCGTCAATGGACGTCCGATTCGTGCCTCTACACCACAAAAAGATAGGTAAAGTCCTATCGTCGGTCATTTGGAGGATGCCAACCCACTCAAGTCAAGCCACGGAGTGCACGCGTGGGCATGGACCCTTAAGGCCCGTTCACACAACCATGTGAATGGGTCCACACCTATTCCGCAAAACTGCGGAATAGGTGCGCCCTGTTCACTTCAATGATAGCAGGCAGCCGTGGCTCCGCAAAAAAAAAAATAGAACATGTCCTATTCCTGTCCGCAGTAGTGGACAAGACTAGGCATTTTGAATGGAGTGCCGGGCGGTGTGTTCTGTAAATTGCGGAACACACGCTGGTCGGCAACGCGCTGGTTAGCATAGCCGTCTGAACGGCCCCTTAATGTGTTTTTTTTTTATTCTTCGACCGAAGGGTCGCTTTAAAAGAAGTAAAGTAAAACAAATGACCATATGTAACTGATTAAAATAAAAAAATGGGAAAAATAACACAAAAATTTCTGCAGAAACACAGATAAAAAAAAAAAACGCATAAAAACCAAAGACAAATATAACAGAAATTAGGACCAATAGATCATAAGAATAATAAAGTTCTATGATCACCTAGTATCAAGTACAGTATATCACAATAGCACAGTGAAAAGCACATAATATACACTGGATAGCATCTTATATCCCTAATCCACCTCCTCCATTTGCAGAATGTACACAAGGGTGGGGATGTGTGCATGGCGGCTGGACATCTCCAGCACGACTTATATGTGATTGCAAGGTGGATATCATGCAACTGACTATCAGAATCAAACATGGCCAATCTAATTTATCCAATCAACTAGTTGCCCATGTGTGGCCAGCAGTTCTGTTGGTGGATCTTACAAAATCAACTACATGCAGGGGTGTAACTACCATAGCGGCAGACCATGGGACTGCTATGAGGCCCAGGGCAAGAGGCGGCCCAGTCTTAGTTGGGATTATCTCATCTTCTACTGAAGGTGAAAACTTGATCAGGACTCTACCCTCTAAAGCAGAGATCTCAAACTCGTGGCCCTACAGCTGTTGTAAAACTACAACTTCCATCATGCCAGGAGAGCCTACAGCTATTGGGGCATGCTGGGAGTTGTAGTTTTGCAACATCTGGAGGGCCACGAGTTTGAGATCCCTGCTCTAAAGGAACAACTTTTAGCAATGAGGCTGTGGAAAAATCGCCAAGGGTCATTGAAAAGGTTTTAGGCGCAAACCCTTCTGTCCTGTGTGGGGGGCCTGGTTTGATCCTTGCTATAGGGCCCACTGACTACATGTTATATAATAGCAATACATAGATAATATCCTTACAAAAAGTACCGTATTTACAAGCCACAGATCCGCACGGGGTAGAGGTTTCCAGCATATTCACAAACTATATGGGCCTTGAAATCCTTAGTCATAATGAGAGATAGATCTTGATAGGAAGGAAGTACATGCAAGTAATTATCTACAGACAGAAGGACAAGGCCGGCTCACTCAGTATGTAATATACTATATATCTGCTCCTTCAGGTGTACATTACTTATCACACAAGTCAACCCGGTAATGTTATCACTATACATATTAGGCTACATCCATTTACAATGAATTCAATAGACATGTCGCTCACTACCTGTAAAGGTCATGCTTGCTCTGGGCTACCACCACGCACCTTTATTAAAGAAGAACTCCCGACAAAAATTTTATTCCATGTCCTGCTAGAAATGTACATGATATAATTTGTAGTGAATGTCATTTTCTTACCAGTGTCTGCATTTTTGACTTATATCATCCTGAAGTTTCTTATCTGTGTCATGTGACCAGCAATTAGACCCACTAACTCACACAGAGACTTATGTGTGGACAGGAAGTCTAATTCTCTATGCATTCCTATGAGACTGAAAGTGAGGCTCCCATAGGAATGAATAGAGCAGTTACTGGCTTTCTGTCCTGGGTCAGTTGGAGGTCAGGACGTTGGTCACATGACCCAGCTACAATAAGAAGAGAGGTTTTTACTCACACAAACAGTCACTGATAAGAAAATGATAATCACTACAGATTATATCATGCACCTTTCTAACAGGTCAGAGAATAAAAATTTTTGCGGGAGTTCTTCTTTAAGTCCAGACCTAGAGTCAAGGCTGTGAGAGTCAGTATAAGGCCTCATGCACACGAACGTGAGCTGCCCGTGCCCGTGCAGCGGGCCGCATCCGGGTCCACAATAAACGGGCACCGGCCGTGTGCAGCCCGCATCACGGATCGCGGACCCATTCTCTTCAATGGGTCCGCGATCCGGGAGATGCGGAGCAGAGGCATGGATCAGAACACCACGGAAGCACTATGGTGTGCTTCCGTGGTGTTTCTGGCCGTGCCTCCGCACTGCAAAAAAGTAGCGCAAGCACTACTTTTTTGCGGTGCAGACCCTCGGATGCGGATCGCGGACCCCATTCAAGTGAATGGGTCCGCGATCCGCATGCGGTGGCCTCACGGTCAGTGCCCGTGCATTGCGGACCGCAGTTTGCGGCCCGCAGCACGGGCACGGCCGATACACGTTCGTGTGCATGAGCCCTAAGGCTAAGCTGCCACATCATTTAGGTTAAGCTGCTGAAAAAAGACTGGATTAATGTTTATTTAAGTAACTGTACGTGCCAGAGAAAAAAAATGTCATTCCATTTAGCAATCGCTCTTATCTTGTGTTTAAATCTAGGCTGTCTGTGCCTGCCAAGAATAGTAGGAGAAAGCCGGAGAGTATGTACGGAGTGCTGACATGCAAAAAAGAAGGACATGAAGAAGGTGTCAATGGCGGGAAAAGCTACAGGAAGCACCTCGGAGGGAGTTCTGAATGGCTGTTAATAGTCATTGGCAGCGTTTGTAGAATAGAAATAATTTTTTCATAATTGTTTTTTTTTTTTTGCTTCCACCTTACTGACCGCTATAGCTCCTATTCCCGATACTTCCTAGGTCCTCCGTTAGTCTCATCTTAATGCTCCCTCTTGGCACAGAAATGTGACGACTCAGCCAAACACTACATGAGGCGGATGACCACTGATTAGCTGAGAGGTCACAGTTCTTGATTAGAGAGGGACCAAGAAGTCGAGAACCGCAGTGGACCTGGAAAGGTGTTAATGGGAGCAGAGGAGGATCAGTAAGGTATTACTTTTCTTTAAATGGTCACTAACTTTTCACACAACTTTGCATAAATCAATAGTACAAGCGACCACAATAAAGTTTTTTAATGGGTTGTAGCAGTGAGAAATGTCACCCCCTTCCCCAAGTAATTGTTTTTCACTTTGAAAAATGTCTTTTTACCATCCAGGATGGATCATCTCTACAGGAAGATTATATTATACATGTCAATGCAAGTCTATGGAAAGGTGAGGGGGAAGGAGAGCAGGAGCTGAGGAAACACACACAGACTAAAGGACTGCACAGTTACATAGGAACTAGGTTATAGCTCAGCACAAGTGCTCCATTCACAAGCATACAGGTCAGTTCTTCTCTGTTATTTTCTGCATTATGATGGGGCTGTTTCTGAGTGACTGTGAAGCAGTTAGGAATGAAGGGGATTCTCCTCTACTTCCTGTGTGTGTAGTGGACATGTTGTAGTATGAAGATCATGCAAAACACCCGTTTAGGCCTCATGCACATGGCCGTGGCCCGTATTGTGGCCCGCAAACAGTGGGTCCGTAATATGCAGGCACTGGCTGTGTGCTCCCCGCATCACGTTTGCTGAGCCGTTCACTTGAATGGGTCTGCAATCTGGAGCTGCGGTGTAGAACAGAGGCATGGAACACTCTGTAGTTCTTCCGTGGGCTTTCCTTCTGTGCCTCCGCAAACAAAAAATAGAACACGTCAAATTTTTTACAGTGCGGACAGATCACGGACCCATTCAAGTTGAATGGGTCTCAATTTTTCCCGGCCACCACACGGATGTTGTCTATGCACTGGGGACCGCAAATCGCACAACGGCCGTGTGCATGAGGCCTAAGTGTATAAAGATCATACAAAACACCCGTTAAATGTATGAAAATCATACAAAACACCCGCTAAGTGTATGAAAATCATACAAAACACCTGTTAAGTGTATGAAAATCATACAAAACACCCATTAAAGGGACACTATCGTGAAGAAAAAAATTTTGATATGTTTTACAACATAACAAAAGCAGGTTTTAACATAATGTATTTTTCAAATTGTGTAAATGTTTTTTTTTTTATTCAGTTTTCTTGCCTTACATGGGGGCTGCCATGTTGTAAGTAAAGTGTGACAGTCTGGGTTTACAACACAATGGCACCTCACTTACGGCAGGCATGTACATAGGTTTCCTCAGTAGCTGCCGACCCTATAGAGAATGAATGGAAGAAGTGAGCCCGCCCCTGTGATGACATCAGTAACACACAGCCAGGTCCTCCCTCCTTGCTGCTGGGGGAAGCCCACTGTGCCTGCTCCTCACTCCTGCAGCAGCGTCCTTGTCTTCATTAGGCTACCTGTTCTAAATTCTATGGCAGCTCACCCCAGCAGTGCAGACAATTTTTGCTGAGTGTACTGCTGGGGTGAGTGGCTCAGGACTCAGAAACAGAGTAGATGGAGGTTCTTGGGGCTGTAGGACCTTAGTGATGTAATCGGCCATGTGACCAGTGGGGGAGGAGCCTGAGGAGCAGAGATCTGTGTTTTTGTAACGAAGCCATTGTCTCATCTTATCTTGCTGAAGCAGTGATGTCACCGCTGAAGGTGTGAATTGGTGATGTCATTGGTACCACCCACTTTTTTGCAGCATGCCTACTTACAGGTTGCTCAAAGCCTCATTTGGCCAGCAGAGCTCCCCCTGGTGATCAAAGATGGTAAATATGGTAAAATCTAATATTTATTTATAATATTTCACACATTCGAATTTTTATTATTTATTTATTTATTATTTCTTACAAATATATAATAGATTTTTTTAGCATAAATAAAATATAGAACAGGTTTTTGTGATAGATTCCCTTTAAGAGTATAAAGATCATATAAAACACTAAGGCCCCATTCAGACGACCGTGTTTCACGGCCGTATACGGGCCGTGAAAGCCCGGCCTGTGCTGCCCCAGAGGACGGGAGCGCACGGCGTCATTGGTTGCTATGACACCGTGCGCTTCCTGAGGTTGCCGCCGTACAGTGAAACACTGTGCACGGCGTGTACAGTGAAGAGAAGAGAACTGAAGTGCGGTGAGATAATAATATACAAATCTATAAAAACTGACATTTTTATTATTTTTTTCCTGCAGCTCCGAGTTCATCTATATTTTATGTACATACATTTTCCTTAGCTCTGTGGTTATACTGGTTGTAGTGCTCCGCTGACTAACGTACTACATTATGTGACCGAGTAAATGTATTATTTACATTAACTGCTTCATTACCGGAGCGTTTATACACCTTCCTTACCAGGCCATTTTTCCAGTTGTAGCAATGGGCCTGGAAATAACTGATTCGTTTCTGAGCAAACCTACATGTATTTGATATTATTTTTCATGGGACACCTATGGATATAATTAAAAAAATATATATTTAGGAAAAACTGTGAAAATTATGAAAAAAAATATATATTTTCCTTTTTTTTATCAATTTTATTCAAGAAAAAACATTTCTAAAACCATTAACGTACACTTGTACCCTAAAAATGGATGCTATTTATGTAATGTAGGTACTGGTTGGGCCCACTGGAGCGTATTTTGGATTTTGGCGGCCTATTTTTCTATTGCTGTTTCTATAGCACCGTACTGCCAGAAAACTGTTGTACAGCACCAAAACGTTACAAGCCCCTTCAAAGTGACTTTTTTATGTTGTTCGCCTATGGTATTCATTTTATGGAAATTTGGACATTTTAAGGATTTCATTTTCTAAAATTTTTTTATTAATGAAAAAATGTGTGCATTTGTATATTTACAAAATATAGCTAAAACGAATATCAAGATTTTTAAAATACAAACATTTTTGTATGTTTGTATATTTTACACATACAAATTCCGCAATACTATTGCTAAAATATATATAAAAAATAAATAAATAAATAAATAAATAAATAAATATATATGTTATGAATGAAAAAAGGGTGGGGGGAGTTTCTATAGGGAACTATTGCTATAACTTATTTTTTGTACTTCTGTTTTTATTAATTATTTTAATTATTTATTTTTTTACTATTTATTTTTTTGTGAATTAACTCCTTCCTGCCACAGTCAGGGCAGGAAAGGGTTAATTCACAGCCTGCAGGCTTACAGCTAATTTTACAGCCAACAGGTGGTGCTCTTACATAAGGAAAATCACTGCTGGCTTTTACATTTAAGGCTCCATTCACACGTCCTGTTTTTCTTTCCTGATTCGATCCTGATTTTTTCAGGACCCATTGAAATGAATGGATCCAGATCAGGATCAGGATCGAATCAGGAAAGAAAAACAGGATGTGTGAATGCGGCCTAACACTGTGATAGATCCTTGTAGCAGGGTGCTGCAAGGATCTATCACAGCCTGACTGCTTCTGCTGGTCTTGGCACTTCTCCCTGCGACTGCAACTGTCTAACGCGGTCATAGCGATCTACAGCGGCACGGGTGCTTATATACGTTGGGTTACAGATAGGAGCCTAACGCCGTGACGTATAAAGTTGTGCGGTGTTAGGGAAAAGGTTAATAGAGCAATTAATAGTAAAGGGTCTGTGTTATGAAAATAGGACATATGATAGGACATACCTCATAGAGGAAAGGATGGGGGGGGGGGGTCACCTACTCCAAGTGGACCTGTCACAACTCCTGACTTACGTGTTTTAATAAATTCATGAAATCTGAAGCATCTTTTCTTATTCCTCCTGAATATTTTCAGAATAAGTGGACTACTAGGTGTTACCATTCCACATATGAAAGGGGTGTGTCCCTATGCCCCTTTCACACAAGCGGGAGACTCGCATGTCTCCCGCAACGCATCTACAGGGCTGGACTCCGGCACTGACTGGGATTGCATATAATGCTATGCGATCCCTGTCAGTGCAGAGTCCAGCCCTGTAGATGCGTTGCGGGAGACATGCGAGTCTCCCGCTTGTGTGAAAGGGGCATTACGCTGTCAGCACTGACTGGACAATGGTAGTGTGTGAAACAATCCCAACTGGCAACACCCACCTGTCAATTTAGTCATGAATTTCAAGGAGGAGTAACAAAGGAACAAGTACAACACAGAGATCTAAGAAAAGATGTTCCAGGGTTTTTGTTCATGTGGAATTAAAGTATTTACTACAATAGACACATCAGAGGAGGTGATAGGCCCTGAAGAATAGCTAGGGGGCTCGAGCCGTTCATATATTATAGGGACAGCCATACACATGCATAGTACTTTCCACTGCAGAGGAAATGTCAGGCTGGCCAGGGCTTTCCTTGGCACAAGCAGCGTTTTGCTAGGGAGGTCTAGAGCTGAACCCGCGGCTGATCACTGTGGTGGTCCTCATATGGAAGGGGCTGTCTGTGGTACTAATAAAACATACATGCCTGAGTGTACGTAGAACGTAAGGTTTACATGCTGTGATTTTCCAAAGTTACTATGTTTGATTTTTCTGTACGTTTCCAATATAATCATGTTTATAAGTAACGGCTGTCCTAATGAGAAGAACTCTCAGGCTATGTTCACACAGGAAATAGCACTTAAAGGGGTATTCCCATCTCACAAATGTAGTTTGTATAGTTAGATATAGTCATACCAATATTATTACTAATAGGATGTATTTATATAAAATGTACCGTTTAGAAGATTTTCCTATTTGTATATCCATTGTCCCACACACTTCAGTCAGGCCGTTGCCCCTAGTTACAGCCACCGTGGCGTGTAGTAGTGGAGGTCAGCTTATTCTTGTTCAAACCTGCTCTGAGGTAACTGCTGTATTGTGAACGCACATTACATGAGCAATGCGGAGACACATCTTAGGGTTGTAGCATTTTTGTCTGCGCTTCCAAAACGCAGAGAAACGGATCCTGTTCCAAGATCAATTCATCTCTATGGAGCAGGATCCGTTTATAAAGTCTGTGTTTTGGACGGATCCTGACCATTGCGTTTTGGACCGGTAGCGTCCAAACCGCAGATGTGAAAGTGCCCTAAGATGTGTCTCCGCATGCTCATGCCATGTGCGTTCACAATACAGCAGTTACCTCAGAGCGGGTTTAAAAAGGAGCAAGCCGGCCACCACTACTACATGGCCACGGTGGCCGTAACTAGGGGCAACGGCCTGACTGATGCGTGTGGGACAATGGATATACAAATAGGCAAATCTTCTAATTACATTTTATATAAATACATTCTATTAGTAATACTATTAGTATGGCTATATCTGACTATACAAACTACATTTGTGAGATGGGAATACCCCTTTTATTAAGACCTATTCAAAACGCCATCAACAGCTTCCTATTGTTTTCAATGGGAAAAACTCAACCAAGTGGCTTAGTTTTTCTTTTACGCAGGTGATTTAATAAAGCATATTTTAGCTGCAATCCCCTCTCAAGTCAGTGAGGAACGGCTATAATATGTTGGGCATTTGGCGGTATTTCCACCGCCAAAAATGCCCTGTTCTCAGCAGATTAACCTTCTGATCTGAAACTGTTTCTACATCACATCTTTTGCTGTATGACCATAGCCTCAGCGTGTGAGATCACGCCGATCATCACAATTCAAAAAACAGAGGAGCACATTTACACAAAAATGTTGGCATCGTATGAAAAGTCGCCATGTGCAAAGCCACCATAACACACAGAAAGAAGGCAGTTTCCATTCTATCAGTTCAGAATTGTTCAGTGAATTGGATTAGAGCAGTTCTGTAATCACCACACCACACATCAGACGCTGTGATGTCACATCGACTTGATGAAAGAGAATAGTAATTGTCTGCTCATTACCAGCATATTACTCAATCACTCTTTGTCTCTGCAATCAAGCACTGCGGTTTTCAGCAACGCCCAAAATTATTATTAAAATTAAAAAAAAACAACAAAGGCATATAAGGATTGAGATCTGCAAGCAATCCAAAAAGATTAACCCCAGAGTTTTAATCGACAAATCTACAGATACATGCAGAGTTGGTGACCGCCAACATACTTCAACATTATGGTCCAGACCTACTGAGGCGTTCTTGTGAGTTGTGGTCTGCTTGTGCCGCCAATCTAAAGATCTTCTATTTTTTTGGGGTGTGGAGGCACGGAGATAAACCCTATGGAAGCACTTAGTGATTCTGTGTGGTTCCGTGCCTCCGTTCCGCACCGACGTTCCGGATTGCGAACCCATTCAAGTTCAGGTTCGCATTCGTGATACAGGGTGCACACGACCGGTGCCCGCAAATTGCGGACCTGCTGTTTTCGGGCCACAATACGGGAACGGACGGGCAATGGGCATGTGCATAAGCTCTTATGCCACTTTCACACAGTCAGCGTTTGGTCAGGGATTTCCATCAGTGATTGTGAGCCAAAACCAGGTGCTGCTGAAAAATACAGAACAGGTACAAATCTTCCCATCATACCTAATCTCTATGTAGGTTCCAGTCCTGGCTTTGGCTCAAAATCACTGATGGAAATCACTGATCAAATACTGACCAGACACTGACTGTGTGAAAGCGGCTTAAAGATGCAGTCTGAGGTCGAAATTCAGACAATCTCAGACTCCTGTGTCACTGAGCTACTGACGTGTCAGAAGTTATGATTGGTGAGGGTGCTGAGAACCCCAAAGATTGAGGAAATTAAGAGGCAGAAGCTGAGGTTATTCCCCTTAGGTTGTGATTGGCTCTTCCCAGAGAGGAATATTTAGCTGAAGACAGATTCCTAGACCTTCCGCACGCAAATCCGCACGCAAATCCGCACGCAAATCCGCACCAATTGGTGCGGATTTACCGCACAAATTTCACTGAGAACACCTGCGGATTTCAGTGCGGATTGTCCGCAGATAAATCCTGATCGTGTGCATTTACCCTAACAGACCAGTTTTCAGCTAATCCCATCTTCAGCTGTCAAAACAAGTGTAACAACCCATACTATAAAATTACTCAACCAATGCAGCTGTTGAATAATGGAATAAAAGATAATAAGTCCTAGGTACTTGTATTGTAACCTTGTTGTTGTAATGATCTGGCCATGCACATTAGATACAAGTAAATTAAAGGGGTTGTGCAGCAATATATATTTGTGGACAGTGAGGTAAAAATTCAGCCAATAGCAGCAGAGCAGGAAGTCTGTGAGGTAAAACTTCAGCCAATAGCAGCAGAGCAGGAAGCCTATGAGGCACAGCTTCAGCCAATAGCTGCAGAGCATGAAGTCTGGGAGGTACAGCTTCATCCAATAGCTGTGGAATAGGAAGTCTGTAAAATACAGCTTCAGCCAATAGATGCATAGCAGGAAGTCTTGGAGGTACAGCTTCTGCTAATAGCAGCAGAACAGGAAGTCTGTGAAATACAGCCTCAACCAATAGCTGCTGAGCGGGAGGTCTGTGAGTTACAGCTTCTGCCAACAGCTGCAGAGGATGAAGTCTGTGAAATACAGCTTTAGCCAATAACTGCTGAGCAGGAAGTCTGTGAGGTACAGCTTTAGCCAATAGCTGCAGAGCAGGAAGTTTGTGAAATACAGTTTTAGCCAATAGCTGCTGAGCAGGAAGTCTGTGAGGTACAGCTTCAGCCAATAACAGCAGAGCAGGAAGTCTATGAGGTACAGACCCAGTAACCTGCAGCAGTAGTTGTTCTTCACTGTGGTATTTAGGAACTATAGTGTACAGAGTACCCTGGAAACTTACATTTGAGGGCCCTGATATGTTATATGACCTGAGTAGGTCAGTTTTCACTAATTATGAAAATCTGCCAGCTGGAGTATCTATTACCAAAAAGAAGTTTTAGGTCAGAGAAAGCCGATATCACATTTCCGGTTTTGTGTCAGAAAATTGGATTGAATGTGAAATAACCTTTTTCGGCGTGTAGTCAGCTGGCAGTTGTTACATTCTCTTATATTACATCTTCCATCTATGATTTGGCTTGCAGGGTTGAGTTGTTTTTGTGTAGATTAATTCTGTTTACCTACTGCACAATGACAACCATATGGGAGATGAAATGTTCAGCGGTGGGGCAGATGGAGTAAACTGCACAAACTTTGCCTGTTTACATTTCGGCAGAGCTGTGCCTGTAGCAGAAGCTGAATTATTAATATATTTCAGATCTGATGTAGCCTGGCCTGGTGCTGTCCTAGCTGTAGACTATAATTCTTCACTGAGCTTGGATGATAGCCAAACCAGAGCAAGCGCTAACATCATAAATACACTATAAAACAAAGCAAAAACCACGTCGCTACACATGTCAAGATTAATCTCAATCCTCCACAAAACCCTAGTCCGCTGACCGGCTCCTAATAGACACTCATACTGTATGTGACAAATTGGGAACCAGACTTTGGTCCCAGGGCTGATTGGGACACCTGCTGGAATATAATATAATATTACCAAAGTGGAATCAGAAGGTTTCACCCTTATCTAGTCCCAAGCAGGACTGCCCACAACTTTTATTGCGGTCAGGCTCAGAATCATCAACTGTACGGTAAATGAAGGTCTAACCAGTGTTCTGACTGACACTGTCAGCCACCCTGAAAGAGTTTAGTGCCCCTGACTTTCCTATGTTTTGGAGGATACTATATCTTCTTTTGGAGAGTGTCTTAATCTGCGTGAGGAGACTTATAGGCCATACATGCTCCTCCGGAATTCTGGGAAGAAAGTGATACAAATGAGCTCTTAGTAAGCTCTGCCTCTGATGCCACCTGATGTAAGGCAGCTATCCTATCAGTCAGCGTTCAACCTTTTAAACAGGCCTTATGACTTGGATAAGAAATAAGCCAGCATCTCACCTGCAGGCAGCTGTTTCGGGGTGATTGCCCCTCATTTCTTATGTTCACCCTACACTTGGACTAACATCCCTCTCCTTTCCATAGATGATGGGAGCAACTCCTATCTTTTTCAGAGACATTTTCTGGGAATAGTTCCCCTATTAACCTCTCACACTCCTCACCCATTTTCTCCCTTCTCCTATACGTTCCTTCCTTCTTCTTTCCTATTTCTTGAAATTACTTTTGTTCACAAAGTATTAAATGGGTATTTTGGTAGATCACGAGAAATGAGCCCTTGGAGGCCCCAGAAACTAATGGAGAAGCCGGTCAAGCATGTGCACTGTAGCTCCACTCATCTCTAAGGGAGTTCCGGAGAAAGCTGAGTACATTGCTATGTACAGTACTCCCATAGAGATGAATGGACTAGCAGTTCCCATGCCCAATCTGCAGCTCCGTTCATTTCAGGGGGCTCCAAGGTTTACAGGGTTGTAGTTCTCATAATCAGTAGGGGGCCTGCTGTAGGAACCCCACACATCTAATAGTTATCCACTATCTTGTGGACCCACTGCCACTCACCCTAAGGGCTCATGCACACGGCTGTTGCCCAGCCGTGGCCGTATTGTGGCCCGCAAACAGTGAGTCCACAATACATGGTTAATGGCCATATGCACCCCGCATTACGGATGCGGACCCGTTCACTTGAATGGGTCCCCAATCCGAAAGGTCGGTACGGAACGGAGGCACGGAACCCCACGGAAGCACTACGGGGTGCTTCCATGGGGTTTCTCCCCATGCTGACGCACCGCAAAAAAGTAGTGCATGCACTACTTTTTGAGGTACGGACCTACAGTTGGTGCACGTGCTGCGGACTGCAAATTGCGGTTCACGGCCAGCGCACGTGTGCATGAGCCCTTAAAGACTTTAGCGTCCCTCATTGGGACTAACATCCTTCTGCCCAATCTGCTGCTACATTCATTTCAGGAGGCTCCAAGGGATTCAGGGCCCATGTTCTTGTGGTCAGTGGGAGTCCTGCAGTAAGATCCCCACTGATCTAATAGTTATCCCCTAATCTGTCGATAGGGAATAACGTCTAACAATTGGAATACCCCTTTAAGTTGCCATAACCTTTACAGGGTTATAGTTTATTCAACTTGGTTATTCAGCCAATAGCAGCAGAGCAGGGAGCCTATGAGGCACAGCTTCAGCCAATAGCTGCAGAGCAGGAAGTCTCGGAGGTACAGCTTCATCCAATAGCTGTGGAACAGGAAGCCTGTAAAATACAGCTTCAGCCAATAGATGCATTGCAGGAAGTCTCGGAGGTACAGCTTCTGCCAATAGCAGCAGAGCAGGAAGTCTGTGAAATACAGCCTCAACCAATAGCTGCTGAGCAGGAAGTCTGTGAGGTACAGCTTCAGCCAACAGCAGCAGAGGAGGAAGTCTGTGAGGTACAGCTTCAACCAATAGCAGCAGAGCAGTAAGTCTATGAGGTACAGCTTCAGCCAATAGCAGCAGAGGATGAAGTCTCTAAGGGACAGCTTCAGCCAATAGATGCATAGCGGGAAGTCTTTGAGTTACAGCTTCTGCCAATAGCTGCCTCGTTCCCTGTACCTCAACTGGCCCTAATCTCGTGAAATCATTGGTTATTTAGTAATACCTGTGTCTTTCCCTCTATGGGGCAGCTGACAGTGGATACATTATCGCACAAGCAAATTGTGTGTATCTTACAATGTCAAAACACTATTTCCTCTTTTGTTCTATAAAGAAAGTACAATTCCTGTTACCTGCCTCCTGCTGCTCTTATCAAAACTGGCTAAAAATACAGCTAGAGAAAATAATTCAGATGAGATGTAATTGCACCGCCACAGCTTTACTTGTAATGTCTCGGAGCAGAAGGGGTCACGGCCAGACTGTCACAATTGTTTTGCCAATTTATGAAGGTTGTTTTCGCGTAAATTTCCTCTGCCAGGGCGTTTAACAAACAAAAGTGCGGTCTTCATTAAAGTACGCGCCATCTCGCGCATACTGCAACAACAGCGCAGCCGCATCGTTACAACTGTGTCACGTTACTAACCGCAACATGAAAAAAAGTGGTCGTAGCATTTAATGTGGCAGAGTGGCCAACTCGGCCTACCTGGAACCAAGGTCCGGGAGTGACCCCTGACAGATGACTGTGTAGTTTATTTCCAATTAAGGGGGCTGTGCAGTCATATAAATGTATAGTCATTATTACATTGTCACAATACAACTCACTTCCTAATAATAAAGTGGTAGCAGTTTGGCCTCCAGTTCTCATTTCTGACCCCTTGTCTTGTGACCTTCACTCTCCAGTGTACAGTCACGCAGCATGACGTAAGTGAATTGTATTGTGATAACATAATTTATATGACTGCACAACTCCTTTAAAGGGGTTGTCCAGCCCCCACAAAAAATTACTGACCATCGAGAATCCGTGTAAAGAAAAAAAAGACACTTTTCTTGAAATCTGTTCAGTCCCAGTGCCGAGGGTCTTGTCTCTGCTCCTTCTGGTCACTGGCGGACCACAAGCAATGACATCTTGTTCATGGTCATGTGGACTGCTGCAGCCATTCACTGGCTTCAGATGTTATGTGTTCTGACCAGCACGTGATAGCTGAGCCTTTGTGGTCAGGGGAAGCTTAGGAAAATGTCACCACTGAGGCCAGTGAATGGCTGCAGTGCTCCATGTGACTAGAAATGGGACAGCGTCATTTCTGGTTCACCGGGGACAGGACCCTTTGCACTGCAACAGAGAGCCTTTTGAGAGGTGAGTGTGCTTTTTTTCTTTTTTTTTTTCAGAAAATCCCTTTAACAATATGGAATGAGGAGTAAATTTGTCTCTTTCTGAATGTGAACACAGTGCCAGGTTTGCACGGTACAGTCCAGTCACTTGATACACACTAGGTCACTAGGGATACAATGTCTACCATCTACATTCTGTACAGTGATGGTTGTCAGGCAGCAGGTCCCAAGCAAAAATTCAGTCCCACATTACTCAGGCTGTTTTGGCACAAGGCAGAACTGCCACTAAGCTGAGGGCAAAGAAAGGACAAGGAGCCTTCACAGTTCGCAGATCACTACCGTATTTTATCAATTCCTGACTGCCCTGTTACTTAGGATTTTATAAAGGTTAATTTTGATGGAAAACTCCTTTACAGATTGTGTAATAAAGGTAAGTAAGTGTCTTATATCGCAGGTGTCTACGTGTTGGGACCTATTTAATGAGATGGTTAATAAGTTATTCTACAACAACTAAATATACTGTATATGTCTGATCCTTGACTACTTAAATGTAATCTACACGACTAGAACATAGCAGAACCATAAAAGATGCAGAACTCTAAAAGATAAAACGGGCACTTCTGCTATTCCCCATCATAAAGAGGAGCCGCCACCTCTCCTGACATGTCTGCTTTAGTAAATAATTGTATTCCACATGAAATGACGATTCTGGAGCATCCGTCCTTGTGACTCCATGTTTTGCCATTCTTCTTCTATTCTTGCTAGGAGTTTATGGATAAAGGTACAGATGGACGTTACCAGTTGGGGGTGTGTCCCTGCACAGCCTGGCATTGTCCAATCAGTGCTGCCAGTGACAGATTGTGCAGGGACACACCCCCAACTGGTACCTTTATCCGTAAACTTCTAGCAGGAATAAGAGAAAAACAGCATAACATAGACTCATAAGAAATGATTCTCCAGAACTGTTATTACATGGGGAATGTAAGTACTTACTAAAACAGACATTTCAGGAGAGGGGACAGATCCTCTTTGACATAGATTTGTAACTTAAAGGGAACCTGTCATCTCCGAAACACCCCCTGAACTAGAGTAAGTGTTGTATAGTGTAAGTGATGGTGAATCCGAATATGTAAGTTTTATCTTCATACTCACTTCCATTCCGACGCTGTGCTCCCACAAACCAGCAGTAAAATGCACTCACTGGACTCCAGTGCTCACTCACATAATGGAGAGGACTCGAAGAAGAATCCTCTCAGTGCATTTTACTGCAGGTTTGTGGGAGCACAACATCAGAATGGAAGTGAGTATGAACATAAAACTTACATATTCAGATTCAGCATCACTTACACTATACACCGCTTACTCTAGTTCAGGGGGGGTTTCGGAGATGACAGGTTCCCTTTAAGCCTAATATTTACCAGAGTGATTGGCAGCTACATGAAAAGAAAAGAAGGTTGGCTCTTCCAATCACACGTTGCTGTGAAGAGAGGGGAAATCTAGTTGCGGAAATATACCCATAAAACATCTATTTCTAGCCTCTAAAAGAAAAAAATGCGTTTTACATAAATACTATTCCAAGGCTGGAAAACGACTTAATGAATTCCAAATTACAGTTAAACATCAAAAGATGAAAACGAACCTTAATTTATATCAAAGGTTTTTTTTCATTCCAGTGGAGTGGGCTCAAGGGTGAAAAATGTAACAATCTCAATTTTCCATTCTTAGAAAACTGAAAAGTTGAATGTAAAATAATGATTGTTCAGGACTCATAGTCTAAGATTCCGGGCTCATGCACGCTATTGAATTAAAGGGGGTTATCCATATAATGCCCCCCCCATATGCCCATGTCCCTCACAGAGGTTGTACTTACCTTGCTCCCTGGCACCCACATCGCTTCTGATGCTGGCACGGCCGCCGCTGCATCTCCCCATTGCTGGATGTTTTCTTCCGCGTAATGGGAAAATGCAGCGGCGGCCATGCCGGCATCAGAAGCAACGTGGGTGACGGGGAGCGAGGTAAGTACAACCTCTGTGAGGAGCCTGGGCATATGGGGGGGGGGCATTATAGGTCTTGGATAACCCCTTTAAAGCTAATGATATTGATGACCAATTCAAGATAGGTCATCAATATTAGATTGGTTGGGGTCAGACACTCTGTGGCCGGAACTACTTCTGAGAATGCAGCTGGAAGCACAGCTTCATTACAAATGTAGTGGCCATGCTGGGTTACTGCACCTCAGCTCCCATTCATTTCAATGGGAGTTAAGCTGCAGTAACCCGGTATGGCCACTCCACTTTGAATGGTGCTGTGCTTTTAGCTGCATTCTCAGTGGTAGTTTCAGTGTTGGAGCCTGATCTATGGGGGTGCCCTGAAAAAAATCCTTTTAAGTCTCATACAGAATACATCTCTTATACATCATACAGAATTGCAGTACAATGCCTGTAGAGGTTTATGGGGGCTCTGTTTGCCTACAATTTCATATGGAGGGAAACAAAGTTTCTGGCCAGAACCTGTATATAAAGACACAAAATAATTCCGCCACGTTCCATCGGATGCTGTATTACAGTGCAATGCTTCTATGGGAGAAAGAGGCCAAAAGAGTATCTGATGACCGCTGGATGTCCCACAAATTAATACATAACATATCTGTTATGGCATATTTAAAGAAGAACTCCCACAAAATTTTTTATTCTCTGACCTGTTAGAAAGGTGCATGATAGTGAATGTAATCTTCTTATCAGAGAATGAAATTGTGAGTAATAACCTCTCTGCTTATTGTAGCTGTGTCATGTGACCAACTCCCTGACCTCCAACTGACCCAGGACAGGAAGCCAGTAACTGCTCTATTCATTCCTATGGGAGCCTCACTTTCAGTCTCATAGGAATACATAGAGAATTAGACTTCCTGTCCACACATAAGGTGCTGTGTGAGTTGGTGGGTCTAATTCCTAGTCACATGACACAGATAAGAAACTTCAGGATGATATAAGTCAAAAATATAGATGCTGGTAAGAAAATGACATTCACTACAGATTACATCATGTACATTTCTAGCAGGACATGGAATAAAATTTTTTTGCGGGAGTTCTTCTTTAATAAATGGAGGCCATAAACATCTACAATCATGTGCTGAAATTGGGTTTTCTTAGTCAAGAATAACTGAAGACATCAACTGTGTTCCCGTCAATACATTTTAGGTTAATAAGGTCAGTAGGTGCTTCCAGTTATGTACATTCTTTACATAAAAAGAAATAAATTGCAAAGAAAGAAACATAGAGCTTACACTGGCCAGCCTTTTATGCAACATCTCCAAAAAGCCAACTCTCATTTGATCTACTGGGCTGGACATGTCATGTCTTGGTCACAGAAAGGTCTTGAGTATTCTGACTGTTGACATTTTTGCTACATTGGAGGTGCTGAAGGCTTATTTTGGCAAACTCATTTTTATTGGTATTAGACATTTAAAATGAAATATTGAGGAGTTCCTTCTTTGTGTATACAGCTCCACTGCAGACCGATGTGTCTCCATAGTGATGGACTTCAATCAACCTGTATAGTCTGATACTGCAGTTATGTATTACTGCACTCCCTCTGCTTTCTAATCCATACAGATTAGTAGAAGAAAGGCTGTCAAAAGTCCCATATTTTTCATGCCTGAGAGCCACAACATTTTCATCTTTCTTCTGACACCGCCATACTATATAGGCTTTCTTTGTGCAGGACAAGTTGTATTTTATTGGTATTATTTTGAGGAACATACAATGTATTGAAAAGGTGTTATTCATTTTTGCATAGAATAGGCAAAAAAACAGCAATTTTATAATTTGTTCTGTATTAGTTTTTTGTATTTAGTTTTTATGGAGATTACTATGTAGTATAAATGACTTAAAGCATACCTAACCTTTAAACAAACTTTACATTAATCAATTGTACAGTTTCTATACATGAGGAATAACACTATTTCTGTCCACTATCTGACTTGTATCTGGTATATGTCTAATTTGCATTTCTCCCAGAGATGGTGTGTGAGAGACACAGAAAGTAGAGGAGAATCTGCTTCCTAACCTTCTTACTCACTCAGAAGCATCCCCAGGATCATGGAGGACATTACAGAGAAGGGCTGACCTGTAAAGATATGAATAAAGGACCTGCACTGAGATTAACTTCCTATTTAGTTGCAGCAGTCTCTTGTCTCTCCTGGAGTCCTGTCTCACTCTGCTCCTGCACATTCCTCCCTCTCACCTTTCCATAGATTTGTACTGACATGTATAAAATGTTCCTTCAGTGAGCTGCTCCCATCCTGGACTGATTCAAAGCATATTTCAAAGTCAAAAGCATTTACCAAAAGAAGGGGCAAGGGGTTGGTAAACAGCATGTGTCATCAAAATACTATACATGTATGGCAGGATGTTTTAACCCCTTGTCAGCAGAGCTGTATGTACTGTGCATGTCACCAAGGGGCTAAGGTTAGAGCGAAACTCCAACAAAAATAAAAGTTTTCCCTGTATTCCATTAAGGAATCCCATTCTTACCTGTTCTTTTCCTTGCTGCTTCTATCACTTGATATGACATAGGGGCTACTGCATAGCAACAGTCTAAATAAAGCTTACTAAATGACCTAAACCACAGCAAGTGAGGTGTGATTTTCCCACCATATGGTTTTTAACCATACCGTTAGATAACCAGGCATCTTCATTGTGCCTCTGTTCCTATGACCACATGGTACTTCTCATAGGCACATTCATTTATACATGAAGCACTATTTCACTATTAGTACCTGGTGAAATATTACTTACAGGCAGAGGGCGCAAAACATTTTTTTCCAGAGTAAAAATATTCATCTGAGCATCCGATTGCAAATTAGGAGTCAATGGGAGGAGCTATAGAACACTCAGCCGATCAACATTTCAGTTCCTTCTATGGGCAGAAATACAATAAGGTGCAATGGGCGGTTGAGCCATTCAGAGTGTGCCTGCGTTATTGCAACCTCTGCCTACAGAGGTCCTCTTTGACAATGTCTATTCTGGTAGCACACTATTTAGAAAGTTACTTGGACCTGTACGTCCCTCTGTAAAGGATTCTGAGATTCAAGCTTGGATACTGGCCCACAATTTAGTTGCCCCATGAACTAAACAATCCTCAATACATTCTAACTCCATGTGTTCAGACACATGACATAAAAGTAGACTAAAAGTTAAACAACAGCCGAATGAACTATCATCTGGTGAACGATTGTTTCGCAGACACGGCCATATACATTTTTAGTCAATATTTGCCAAGGTAGTCGTCCAAACTGGCCATACATGTTCACTTATACCAAGTGATGGACGAAAGATCTCTCTGGGAACGTTCTTTCAAAGATCTTTCAGGTGAAAATTTTAAACAACTTCTTTTCAGATCATCATGGTCTGGTTGGCTTAAACCATGATTTGTTGTTAAAAGGGTTGTGCAGGCAGTATATATTGATGACCTATCTTCAGGATACGTCATCAATATCTGATCCATGGGTATCTGACACCTGGCACTCCCACCAGTGAGCTGTTTGAAGAGGAGGCAGCGCTCCATGGAAGGCAGGAAATTCAGGTCTGGTCTACAGCTAAACAGCAAGGCCTTGAATTCTGCTGCTTGTTTCATTTCTTGTCGGCAGAGTATGTAATGTATTTTTACATCTTATCAGTCAGATATAAATTATTTGCATCTTGGACATGAATAAAGATCTGCATAAAGTGGTTCCTTCTCTGCTAACAGTTTTACATTTATATTAGAGATGAGTGAATCGATTTAAATGAATCAGATAGTTACGAATTTCCACCAAACAAATACAAAGTTTTGACGATTTGTTTTGGCGAATTGTGTCAAGATGGAGGAAGACTGCCAAGATGGAGGAAGAATATGAAAGATCACATGACACTGGGAGAAAGTATGGGGGGAGTGCTTGCCCTATTGACTCAGAGGGTGACACAAAGCCTGATCAGCTAATAAGGGGGCAGTATGCAGGCAGGTTCTACTGCACAGAAGGAAGAAAATCCATGCTGTTCCCAGCTAGACTTGTGAAATGATGTGTTGACAAAAAAACAGACATACAAATTGAGGATATAACTGGGTAGATTTTAGGGTTTTATCAGGGAAAGCTTAGTACAGACAGTGAGTAAGGGACTGGTCACTGACTCAAATGTTCTATACAGCTTGTTAGCAAGTTCTGCATTAGGCCTCTTTCACACGAACGTTGTTTTTGCGGGCTCCGATCCGCATTTTTCACATGAAAAATGTGGACCCGTTCATTTCTATGGGCCCGCAAAAAATGCGGACAGCACACCGTGTGCTCCGTTCTGTAGCCCGCAAAAAAAAAATAGAGCATGTCTTATTATTGTCCGTATTATGGACAAGAATAGTACTGTTCTATTAGGGGCCAGCTGTTCTGTTCCGCAAAATACGGAATGCACACGGATGCCATCCGTTGTTTTTGCGGCTCCGCAATTTGCGGACCGCAAAATACAACGTTCGTGTGAAAGAGGCCTTACAGAATCCTGCAAAAATCTGATTTTCCTGTATTGACATTTTTATTTTTTTTTGTAATACAGTTTCTACAGTTCATAGGTTTATTGCCAGCACCCCAACAGTATACATTCTGCTACAAGCAATGAGGAATTGTCACAAAGAAAAAAGTTTCTATTTACCATTTGTAACTGGGCATTTCAGTGCGTTGCTTGTGTTATTAAACACAATATATATTACTGCAAGATACCGTTCAGTATTATAGCAAAAGCAATACTGCAATAACGCCATTATTATACCCTTGTTAGGGAACGCCTTGTATATTATTGCAAGATAACGTTGCTACATCAAACACATTTTACCGTAAAAACTGCATTATTACCATTGCCAATTGTCAATACCAGTGTGCAATGTGTGTAGAAGGGGAGGGACAATTAACTGTGCATCTATCTATAAATTACAGAAAAAAGACTTGCCTTTTCTCTAGTGCCGTTTAATAATCTGTGTACCAAACCCATGACTTTTCATTTATAGGCCTCGTAATAAAATGGTAAACGGAAGAGAGGCAAACAACAGACCCATGCCTTATCATCTGAGAGCCAGAATGTGGGTAGTAACACAAACAGCAGTAGCAGCACCAGCCATCTGGTCCGCAGTAGTAATAGGCACAGTTCTCCCTGGCTTCATTATTACTAAGGACAAAGAAGATGAGATGGTGCACTGGATGGCTCACTCCTATCAGTCACAGCAGGATGATGTGGATGCCATCTGTGCCTTGGAGCCAGGGGTCACAGTATTCCTCTTGCTCCCCCTCCTTTGCTCTCCAGAAAAGCCTTTTGTATCTTCTCTGTTTTCACTGCCCCTTCCTAGTGGGGTGCCTTTTTTTTCCTTAGAAGAACCAACAAAACCCCATGCACTATGGAGGATACTCAAGACTCTTCCTGTTGATGACTTGTATGAGAAGCGTCAGCAATTAGACTGCCATGATGAGGAGGTTTAGGTGGGGGATCCCATGCATAGCTGTGTTAGTGGTGCTAGTAGTGGCATTTGTAGCCATTGTGGTGGCAGTAGGGGCAGTGGTAGCGACATTGCCACTTGGGGCAAATACAGGACAGGGAATTGTGAAGGGTGCCAATGAGCCCATTATGACATATCACAGTCTGATAAAAGTGGTGGGGAAGGGTGAGGACTCTTGATGATGATTCTGTGGACAGGACTTGGAGTTGGATCAAGGTGCTAAGGAGAAAGGTGGTGGCCACGGCGGGAATGAAGACCAGGGCAACATACGTCAAAAACCACCAAAAGAACTGGCAGGTTCAGATCTGCTTCTATTGTGGTCAGCTTGGGAACTGACGATGGTCCTGATTCTGTGGACGCAGGCTCAAAATATGGTAAAGCTCAGATGCTGCTAGGTCTGTATGGCATTTTTTCTCCAGAACGCCAGCACACAAAACCTGTGTGCAAGATCTGCAAGATTAAATCAGGCAGTGGGCATTCAAACACAAACTCCTTCTCCTTTACTCCATTGTGAGACATCCATAATGGAATGTGTGGCCATGAGAAAACTATTCACAACCAGCAATTAGATTGTGTCCAAGCTGAATTCCTACCTGACCAATTTGCTGGCAGTGTAGTTGCTGTCGTACCACTTAGATCCCCGCCTTCCCCAAAATTTAATTCTTCTGTAAAAATGTAGTCATTCTCTATGCCATTGTTTTCAAAAATTGTAATTCTTCTGTATGTTATCAGCTGCAGTTTCCCCATATCTCATTGGTCAGACTTTTGGCTAGGTGTCCATGGTGTCGTTCCGCACCTTCACCAAATGTAATTCTTTTCAAAAACTGAAATCTTCTGTCCGCCATAATTTGGGCAGACATACGTACAAATTGTCTTGTCATTATGGAAATGTGGCGCAGTTCCTTCACCAAAATATAATTCTGCTGTACGTAATTCATATTTCTGCCCAGCTGTCCATTTTTTTTCTAAAAAAAATAGTTTAAAATTGTCTGGTTTTCTAAATGACTGTGGCCTTTCCCCAACACATACCTTGTTTCCTGACCCTAGGGACTTCTGGCCAGCCAGACTGGAACAATGGCTAGAACTGGCCCAGTTTGCTCTCGCTGTGCTGTCTTGTCCAGCCTCCATCTCATCTCATTCAGGGTATTCGTCAAACGCAAATGAACAAAGTTGTCCTCCACCAGTGTACATCATTATTAGGGCTCATGCACAGGAACATGTGTGGCCTGTGCCTGTATTGCGGCCCACAATATAAGGGCACCGACCGTGTGCGGTCTGTATGACGGAAGCGGACCCATTTACTCGAATGGGTCCGCAATCCGCAAGATACAGAACGGTGCGTGGTCCGTGGGATTTCAGTCCATGCCTCTGCACTGCTAAAAAATAGAACATGTTCTATTTGTTTGTGGTGCGGACCAAATCTTTCGGATCGTGGACCCATTCAAGGGCACGGGTCAACATTTGAAAACATGGGGCGCACACGCATTCATGTGCATGAGCCCTTATCAAAATTAATTAGGTATACATCTATGAGGAATTTAACACCCCGCCCCCACCGCCGCTGAGACAGATGAACAGATCTGCCGTTGCTGATGGTGCCCCATCATGTCACTGCCGCTGTCTGCCTACCTACCATGTTCTGTACAGTTCGGCTGCTGCTGCTACCACCACCACCGCAGCTTCTACCCCCTGCTGCTTATCCTCCTACTGCCACTTCCATTACCCCTACTGCAACTACCATTACCAATTCAAAGCCGCTACTACTACTTCTACTACTACCCCAACACAGCTGCACACACATCTACTTACAGCCTTGTCTGTCCATGCTATGCTGCTACCGCTGGTGCTATTGTTGCTGGGACTATTGCTCCTACACACCTTACCCTTTCCACATACACACTGTACTGCTACTACTCCCAAATAAAAATGAGACATTTTCCAGGCTTGTTCAACTTCAGAACAAGCCACTTTTTCTTCTGATGAGTGTGTTTTTAAACAAGTTGTTTAACACTTGGGGGAAGGGAGCAAAAATTCATTTAAAAAAATGAGAAAAAGGAGATGATGGCAAATCATATACCAATCTTCAGGCCAAATGGAGCATATTTGATTAGTTTTAAATGGATTCATATACAAAAATCTAATTTAAAAAAAAATTCTAAGAATCAAACAGAAAACAAATTTCAAGAAGTTAGATCATCTCTAGTTTATATGCATTCCTCAGCTGAGTGGGCATATCATTAAAATAACACCAAACGCAGTCCCTTTCCTCGCTTACTGCCGTCTCATGTTCTGGATGCCCAATGAGAATATATACCACAGGAACAAACTCTTCAAAAGCCAAACTTTCTGCTTAAGGAATGATGAAACATAAACTACCATACAACTAATAATGTACAAAAAAATCTCAGCACTGACATCACGCATATGTTCTAATATTTTAATCGACACATTTGAGTCATATCTCTGAAAAACCCGTCAAAGTGACCATTTCTGGGTGGGATCTGCATAAACTTCACCCTTTTTTAGATCCAGTTCCTGAGATTGTCCGGGACTGTTGGTTCATGTGACTGGACAGTTGTCACTGTGAATTAACGGATGTTGATTTGATCCCCATCAAAGTAGATGGTTATGTGGGGCACATAGGGGCATGAAGAAGATCAAACGCTGGCACATGTTGAGCAGAAAGAAAGAGCTATCTGAAGGTGTCTCATGGTGCCAGGCAGAGGCTTAAAGGGAATGTGCCATCAGAAAATGTCCTATTGTTTAAATCACATTTTTATGTTAAACATACTTTTTGAGAATTTTTGGTGATTTTTTAAAATTTTCCACATCACTGTCTATATTAAAAAAAAATCCTAAAAATCCTATCCTTGGGATTTGCCATCACTATCAGATTGGTGGTGGTCCAACACCCTGCACCCATGCTGATCAGTGTAGCTCCTATGCCAACCTCCAAAGATCACCAATGGATGGCCTATCCTAGGGATAGGTCATCACTTAAATGGGTTATCTGAGTTATGAAAAAAATATATAGCACTGTAAATCTGATGGGCAGCAATATATAACTAAGTTAAGCAACTTTTAGGCAAAAAAAATCTATATTTCCTAATTTTCCTGGTTCTCTTCTGGCCCTTTGTTTACATGCAATAACAACAACCTCTGCCCCTCTCCCTGCTCTGCAAAGGGAGTGAACATGTCTGCCTGCTGGGATACTTAGCGGCATGTTGTATGTGTAGGACTACAAGTCCCAGCTGTACAATGACACTGCTGATACACACAGGAACTTCCCCCTACCTTTCTTGTGCAATACTTTACAGATCTTTTCTAGTCTGTCAGCTCCTGTGCCCAGCATATATCTCCTCACTGCAGGCAGCTACTCAGTAAAGCCTTCAGCCCTGAGTCTGTGCTGGCTGAAGGGGTTAAAATATTATCTGAAAGAATCCAGGGAGAGAGCAGCAGCCGGTAGTGCAGGGGGCGTGGCCAGCACAGTGACGTCTTGTGTACAGACTTTTATCTGATCTCTCAGGCTTGTGCACAAAACATCATCAGAGCAGGGAGAGAAGCTGACATCACAGGTGACCCTCAGTGAAATCTGAGAAAGGGGCCACTGAAGTTAAAGTAAGTGCATTGAAAAAACATTTGCCTAGTTAGAAACATACAAAGGACAAAAAAATAACTTGGACAACCCTTTTAAAAAGGCTGGACATAACATAAAAATGTGATTTAAACAATAGTTAGTTTTCTGATGACGGATTCCCTTTGGCTTGAGCTCTTGGGCCCCTATTACCAATCTATAGCAGGACACCCAGCAACAGTGAGTCATTTATATTACAGAGGTCTTATATGGCAGAGAGGCCTTTTGGCTACAACAGACCCTGACGGCAACTGCTAACTTCTATAGTTACAATGTGTCCCTTGTGTTGGGTTTTGCCACCCAGGACTGTTTCCCATTCCAACTTGTTTCCATGTTGCTTGGGCCAGTCCATTAACAATGTAGTTCCTTTAGAGAGGAGAGTCCTGTATAAGTACCAGGACTAGGTCACCTTCCTCCAAAGAACCCACACCATCTGATTAACTGTCTACAAGAAAAACTGTAATGTTGCCTATATCAGCCAATCAGAGTGCAGCAAAGAAAAGTTTAAACGGGGAGACGATAGAGAACAAACATTCATTTGTCTGATAATCAGCAAGTAAAGGGCCTTAAAGGGGTACTCCAGTAATCTGATGTTATCCCCTACCCACAGGATATGGGATAACTATTAGATCAATGGAGGATCTACCGCTGGGATTCCCACCAATCATGAGAACGGTGGCCCCTATACCCTGCAACACCCCCCCCCCCCCGCCGAAATGAATGGAACAGCAAGTTAAGCATGCACACTGATACAGTTGTGTACAATTTCAAATTACCCAGAATACACATTAAAGACCTTGCTGATGGGACTGCCATAAATCTGAAAAAACGCTGCAGCGTCAGGTCACAGTGCCCGCCGGCAGGGAAGAGAGTGGAGCGCGAGACCGAGGGCAGCGGCAGCGCAGGACAGGTAAGTAAGGTTTTTATAAGTGGCTGGGTGGGCTGATCTGAGGTCTGATGGGGGCACATTCTGCTGATCTGAGGTCTGATGGGGGCAAATACTGTTGATCTGAGGTCTGATGGGGGCACATTCTGCTGATCTGAGGTCTGATGGGGGCACATACTGTTGATCTGAGGTCTGATGGGGGCAAATACTGTTGATCTGAAGTCTGATGGGGGCAAATACTGTTGATCTGAGGTCTGATGGGGGCAAATACTGTTGATCTGAGGTCTGATGGGGGCAAATACTGTTGATCTGAGGTCTGATGGGGGCAAATACTGTTGATCTGAGGTCTGATGGGGGCACAGTGGGCTTATATGGGGCCATAGTGGGCTGATCTGAGGTCTGTTGGAGGGCTGATGGAGTTCTGACATGGAGGGCTTATACGGGGGTCTGATGTGATGTCCTGAAATTTATGGGCAGTCTGATAAGAGGATCTGATGAAAAATATTTTTTTCTTATTTTCCTCCTCTAAAACCTAGGTGCGTCTTATAGGGTGAAAAATACGGTAAATGTTTTTAAATGTTTTTTCCAATTCCACCTCATTTGGAATTTTCCCAGCTTTCCAGCTGCATTGTATACAATATTAAATGGCGCCATTATAAACTACAACTTGTACAGCAAAAAGCAAGCCCTCATATGGCTATGTGAACAAAAAAAACAAAAAAACAAAACAGTAATTCTTCAGGAAAGTGTAAAAAATGAAAACCCAAAAATGGAAAATTTCAAGGTCCTGGAGAGGTAGAAAAACCTTTAAAAATGCTTTATTTCGCCATACCATGACATCAAAACTTTATTGTTTTTGGCAATAGGCCTGTTTGAAGACTTTTTGATTATTTTCTATACTGTATTTTTGCAAGGTGACTAAAAAATGGCAATTGTTTCTTACTGTGTTCACCATGTGGGGTAAATAACATATTTTAATATTTCAGGCACTTTTAGATATACCAATACCAATTATGTTCATTTTTTTCTTTGCTTTGATATATCATAAATGGAAAAAATGACCTTTTAATATTTGTGTTTTTTCTATTTTATACTTTTTTTTTAACTTTTTTTTAGTCCCCCTAGCTGCAATTTTAACAGCTTAAAAGGTGTGTTCAATATTGACCATGACATCTCAGGGGATAAATGGCAGATTTCCCCAGATATAACAGATGATTGCTGGGAGTCTCAACAGAGACATAGGGGGAGATCTATCATTCCCTTTACTCCTGAAAAGTGGTGTTAAAAAGTTGCAAGTGTGACTTTTTAAAAAAATTAGCGAATCTCCCCTTTTTTTGCCACCCTCGCCACTTCAGGGCCTGTTTACACAACCGTGTGAATGGGGCCGCATCTATTCCGCAATTTTGCAGAATAGATGTGGCTCCATTCATTTCAATGGGCGGCATTAGATCGCGGAGAGCCGCGGCTCCGCCAAAAAAGATAGAACATGTCCTATTCTTGTCCACAATTGTGGACAAGAATAGGCATTTTGTATGGGGTACTGGCCATGTATGAACACTGGCCGGGATCCGCATCTCTGCGGATCCACAACAACACCGCCGTCTGAACGGCCCCTTAGGCGCATCCTCCTGCAGTGCAGAAAGCGCCAGTCTTGATAAATCTCCCCCATACTGTATGAACAGCTCATTTACAGGAATTGTCCAGAGTGGAGAATCCATTTAAAGGGGTTGTCTGATACTTTTATACTGAAGGTCTATCCTCAGGACAAGTCATCAATATCAGGTCAGTGGGGTCCGACACCCCCTCCCCGATTAGCTGTTCTGGAAGTAGTCACCGGCACTACACAGCTCCATTCACTGTGTAGTCAATAGAGCTGATTACTACAACGCTGCTCCCATTCACTTCAAGGGGAGGGACCGCCTCCGCCCACTGTGTATTGTGTACTCGACTCCTGAGCTGCTACTATTTATTATCAGCATATAGAAGTATTACTAGCAGTACCACATCTGACCTCTAGGGGGAGGAAGCGGAAACAGCAACAGTCTGTAAATGCTGAGAGAGGCAGAGTCATGTGGCGTGGCGCTGTGTCCTGCCTACAATTCAGACGGGGAACCTACCTAGTAAAGTAGGAAAAAAAATAAAATAATGTGATTTAAAGCCCCTTTTTTTACTGCTCACTGACGCCCGTATGACTTTATGTGTTCATTGGATCACCCATTGTGCATTGGAAATAACACTGATGACACCCGGTGTGAAGTTCTCCATGAGTGGGATAAATGACAGCTTCAAGGACCTCTTGAAATTTTCTCATAAATATGTGCCCTCAGGACCAGCAGTCTGATCTACATAATCCTTCCTACCGCTCTAGATGACAACTTGTATGATATGTGTCCATGTAGTAACACACGACTGACAGCTAATCTGATAGGTCGCGGCAGATTATAACTTAAAGGGATTGCCTCACAAATAAATATTCTACAGTTCTGAAACCAGCACCTGGGTCTGAATATTTTAGTAATTACATGTAATTAAAAATGTAGTATAGCCACTGGGTTATTCAATGAAAGCTATTTGAATGGCGCCACCTGCTGTTTGTTCTTTTCCTTATTTCTCTGACTACCTCATTGAAGTGAACACACTTGCTCAGTTCTATCCTTCAAATGCGACAAGCTGCAGCAGACAGGACACGCCCCCATGAGAAAGCAGCCAGCTTAATATTAATCTAGAAAACAAATGGAGCAATGAATGGGGAGATCTCTGGATCCGTGTGAGGTACAGGGCTGGTACTAGTTTGTTAGAAAGGTATTGTCATGTACTATGTGAATTTAATTTTTTACATTAATCATGAAACAACCCCTGATCCAGGATTTTAATACTATCCTCAGGATTAGTCATCTATATCAGACTGACGGGGTCCGACACCCCACTGATCAGCTGTTTCGGAGTAGTCAGCAATGGGAATACACCGCTACATCCACTGGTGCCGGAGCTGCTCCAAAAGAGCTGATCGCTGGGGCTGGGGTGTTGGGCCCCTGCCGATATGATACTGATGACCCATCCTGAGGACAGGCCATCAATATTAGAAATGGGTGCCTATTAATTCCTCACAAGATGTCTGCTTGCTGTCAGTGAATGTACTGTAATGATCTGTCCACCTGGAACTCAGAATAGGTTCCTAAATGCATCCGTTCACTGACTGCAAGCAGCTGTCTTGGTGTATTAGAAAGTTGCAAAAGGACAGCAGGCCTATATCATGCGTCTGCTCAGCTCCTCCTGCGCTATAACGTGCTGCCTGCAGATTGCACTGACAGGTTCTCTTTAAAGGAGTTGTGTCACTTCAGCAAATAGCATTTATCATGTAGAGGAAGTTAATACAAGACTCTTACTAATGTATTGTGATTGTCCATATTGCCTCCTTTGTTGGTTGGATTCATTTTTCCATCACATTATACACTGCTCGTTTCTATGGTTACAGACCACCCTGCAATCCATCAGTAGTGGTCGTGCTTGCACTTTATAGAAAAAAGCATCGGCCTATGTAAGTTCCCACGTTCCTGGTCACCAGACAGGCCGGCACTTTTTCTTATAGTCTGCAAACACAAGCACCACTGCTGAATTTCATGGTCGTCGTAACCATGGAAACGAGCAGTGTATAATGTGATGGAAAAATGAATCCAGCCAGTGAAGGAGGCAATATGGACAATTACAATACATTAGTAAGTGCCTTGTATTAACTTTCTCTACATGATAAATGCCATTTGCTGAAGTGAGACAACCCCTTTAAGCCAATTATAAGTAGGACAACAATCAAGACTGTATAGGTGGTACTGCTATTAAGACAAATAAGGGGCCCAAACTCATCAGTAGACTGGCCCCATACATCACTAAAAATAAAAGGACCCTACATAATAGCCAATGATGTGCAGACCTGGTTCCCATCGCCGTGCCCTTTATTTCACATTCACCTAGTTTGCTGTACAGGCCTCAATTTGTTTTCTATTCAGCCGTGCCCACGGCACCACTACGTACATGGTACGGTGCATCAGTGAACCACCATGCTTAAGAAGAGACTGATCCATCATCTACAGGTGCCCACCAATGTATGAAATAGGGATGTGGGCTGATGGGCACAATGCAGATTACAGGGCCCTGACCTTCTGCCAATATGGTGTCCGAGTAATACTGCTGGTGGCCCTGATCACACAGGTTAGGCGTTACTAGGTGGATCCTATCACAGTCCAGTGTCTATGGTGATACCCTGCCAGTGCCCAGACGTCTGCCACAGGGAGAAGTAATAGCAGGACAAGTCAGATTCTATCACAGTCCAGTGTCTATGGTGACACCCTGCCAGTGCCCAGACGTCTGCCACAGGGAGAAGTAATAGCAGGACAAGTCAGATTGTATCACAGTCCAGTGTATACGGCGGTACCCTGCCAGTGCCCAGACGTCTGCCACAGGGAGAAGTAATAGCAGGACAGGTCAGATTGTATCACAGTCCAGTGTCTATGGCGGTACCCTGCCAGTGCCCAGACGTCTGCCACAGGGAGAAGTAATAGCAGGACAAGTCAGATTCTATCACAGTCCAGTATCTATGGTGATACCCTGCCAGTGCCCAGACGTCTACCACAGGGAGAAGTAATAGCAGGACAGGTCAGATTGTATCACAATCCAGTGTATATGGCGGTACCCTGCCAATGCCCAGATGTCTGCCACCTGGAGAAATAAGCATAGGACAGGTTGGATCCTATCCAATCCATTGGTCCTCAGGAAGATAAATGGCGCCTGACCGCTTATCCTATTTCCATATTGATATATATTGGGGGACACAGCCACCTATCCATGAGCTGACAATGCATGGGCACTTTTAGGGTACACATGCCCAGGATCACACTGTTCACTATTAACTGGAGTCCAACTCATGGAGTGGGGAGTCATATCACACCATGAGGGGTGCACCTGTTTATACCCAGGACTGTGCCTGACCAGCTGCCATGTACCACTGACCTGGGCACTGTGGGGGCATAGTATGGGCACAGCTCAGTGTAATGTGCAGAAGAAGAGCCCAGCCTGGTGAATGTACCAGCTGCAGCATCCTAATGGCACAGCGGGTGCCCCACTGCCTTGTAGCGGGCACTGCGTGGTCCCAGGGGCACGGGCACACACCCCCTGCTACTCCTCCTCCTGCTCAGGCCTAGCCCCAGTACGACACAAGCCGCGCATATCATAATAATCCGGGGGCCGAGCCGCCCCCCGCCCCGGGCAGACAGATGTGAGGGGCTCCCGTCACTCAGGGCTGACAGCAGAGGGGACACCTCGTGCCCCTCCCCACCATGCCCAGTGTGAGGGGGAGCAGCCCTCCTCTGTCAGCACACAGACGACAGGAGGTGACAGCCCTACACCCCTCCACACCACACCTAGCAACACAGCTGGCAGGACGCAGGGGAGTCTAATGGCTGCCACCGAGGGCAGGGGGGGCGCAGCATCAGTGTACCCCCCCACCCATGGGGCGGACACAGGACCCACGCAGGGCGCGCGGAGAGGGGTGAGCTGCAGGCACCAGGGGGTGGGTAGGTGAGTGCATGTGATGCATGGCCGAGGCTGGCACTACTCACTCCAGCATGCACACGCTCCAGGGTGCCCTGCACAGATGTGCCAACCTAACGGGGAGTTGGCTGCAGCCCAATACCCTGCACATGGGTCAGGATGCATGCACCAGTGTCTACCCTGCACTGGTCGGTGGGTTACCCAGAAGCACCCCGACCTGGGGGTGCACGGATCAGGGGTACTCACCGATATGGTTGTCCTCGATGTGCTCGATTAGCTCGGCCAAGGTGGTAAAGTGGAGCCCACAGCCTCCGAAGCGGCAGGCATTGGAGAAGAAGGAGGCAGCAGCGATGCCTGTCATCATGGTGTGGTCATTGAGGTCCCGGTAGGACTGTGAGTGGTGAGCCGGACAGAGATGGAGGGAGAGGAGGATGGCAGCCGGTGCTGGAGGAGGGAGGGAGGGATGGAGAGAGAGAGAGAGGGGGAGGAGGCAGCACAAGCGTCGGGAGCGGAGGAGGCGGCTGTATGGAGCAGCTGAGAGAAGGGAGGAGGGGGCAGCCGCAGCTGGGACTGGAGGAGGAACCCAGCAACCTCCACAGCTGGACTGACAGGGGGACAGCCTGGTGTGACAGCTCCAGCCCCGCCACCTGACAGCAGCGCGACCTGCTGCCCCCGCACTGACAGGAGGAAGGCTCCAGCGTGTCCTAGTGTCAGGTGCCGGAGCGGCGGTGTGCTGCACTGCGTTCACTTCAAATCCTCCTGGGCTAGAGGTCCAGTGGTGTGCTGGTTCCAACCTTCTATGGTGTCCAGTAGTGTGCTGGTTCAGACCTTCCATGGTGTCCGGTGGTGGTCTGTTTCCAACCTTCTATGGTGTCCAGTAGTGTGCTGGTTCAGACCTTCCATGGTGTCCAATGGTGTGATGGTTCCAACCTTCTATGGTGTCCAGTAGTGTGCTGCTTCAGACCTTCCATGGTGTCCAGTGGTCAGGGTTGCCAACCTTCCTTTCAAATTTTTCTGGACAACTGAACCAAAATTTACGGACGGCCGAAAATTTTTACGGACATACGCCACACCCCCTTTTTAGAGGACACGCCCCCCTTCCATGCCCCCAGAATAAAGAGGATTGTTCAGTAGTTAAAAATAAAATATGGCATATGGAAAAGAAATCAACAGTTTTTCAGCTGTTACATCTCTGCCATTGAGTGCTTTGTTTATATGCCTGCAGTGATGATGCCTGTGTGACACGCTGGACTATCTGGCATCATTGCTGCTGCCATGTAAACAAAGACTGACAGGGACGTAACGGACAAGTGTCACAATGTTGGTGTTCTGCACGCTGATGTGCAGGTGTATGGCATGTGTCCACTGCAGCCAGTTCTCAGCATTAGCTCACTGATTGGTGATTGGCTGCAGCAGTAACATACCATATACCAGCAAGTCCTTGCTGAAGAAATAGGCAACACATATTTGATGGACATGATATTCACCATTACCAAACGTACAAGATGACACATCACCACATACCTCTTAAGTCCAGTGACGTCTCCATGATGTAGATCTTCTCTTTTCTCATCTTCTCTATTTGGCCCACACCGCCATGACACTTCTTTCAGCCCCATCTTCTCTCTGCAGAGTTTGCCACAAAGACATCATAGATTAACCACTTTTCTGTTATCCTGCTGCTGCCCAAAATACTGTGCCCACTGTTCTCCCCAATGTCCCCAAACACTATACTGTAGATATAACAGTGCCATATAGGTAGGATCCCATATAGTTACAGTGCTCCCCAAAGTCCCACTGATACTAATAATTCTCTCCCAGAGTGCCCTCATTAGTAATAGTGCCCTAATAGTGATAATTTTAGCAGTAGTGCCCTCGATATTGTACTAATAATAGTAACACCCCCAATAGTACCCCTGGTAGTAGTAATAATTCCCCATAATAGAAATCATTTTTCCCATAGCGCCTCCAGTAGTGCTCCCAGAAATAATAAGGACCTGCTGTAATGGTCCTCAGATCAGCCCAGTGTGCCCCCATCAGACCTCAGAGCAGCCCAGTGTGCCCCCATCAGACCTCAGAGCAGCCCAGTGTGCCCCCATCAGACCTCAGAGCAGCCCAGTGTGCCCCCATCAGACCTCAGAGCAGCCCAGTGTGCCCTCATCAGACCTCAGATCAGCCCAGTGTGCCCTCATCAGACCTCAGATCAGCCCAGTGTGCCCCCATCAGACCTCAGATCAGCCCAGTGTGCCCCCATCAGACCTCAGATCAGCCCAGTGTGCCCCCATCAGACCTCAGATCAGCCCATTGTGCCCCCATCAGACCTCAAATCAGCCCATTGTGCCCCCATCGGACCTCAAATCAGCCCACTGTGCCCCCATCGGACCTCAAATCAGCCCACTGTGCCCCCATCGGACCTCAGAGCCGCCCACTGTGCCCCATCGGACCTCAGAGCCGCCCACTGTGCCCCATCAGACCTCACAGCAGCCCACTGTGCCCCCATCGGACCTCACAGCAGCCCGCTGTGCCCCATCAGACCTAAGAGCAGCCCGCTGTGCCCCCATCAGACCTCAGAGCAGCCCACTGTGCCCCCATCAGCCTCAGAGCAGCCCACTGTGCCCCCATCAGACCTCAGAGCAGCCCACTGTGCCCCCATCAGACCTCAGAGCAGCCCACTGTGCCCCCATCAGACCTCAGAGCAGCCCACTGTGCCCCATCAGACCTCAGAGCAGCCCACTGTGCCCCATCAGACCTCAGAGCAGCCCCACTGTGCCCCCATCAGACCTCAGAGCCAGCCCACTGTGCCCCCCATCAGACCTCCAGAGCAGCCCACTGTGCCCCCATCAGACCTCACAGCAGCCCACTGTGCCCCCATCAGACCTCACAGCAGCCCACTGTGCCCCCATCAGACCTCACAGCAGCCCACTGTGCCCCCATCAGACCTCACAGCAGCCCACTGTGCCCCCATCAGACCTCAGAGCAGCCCACTGTGCCCCATCAGACCTCACAGCAGCCCACTGTGCCCCCAATCAGACCTCACAGCAGCCCACTGTGCCCCCATCAGACCTCACAGCAGCCACTGTGCCCCCATCAGACCTCACAGCAGCCCACTGTGCCCCCATCAGACCTCACAGCAGCCACTGTGCCCCCATCAGACCTCACAGCAGCCCACTGTGCCCCCATCAGACCTCACAGCAGCCCACTGTGCCCCACTCCTCCCCCCTCCTCCCCCCCTCTTGGCTTGTGTTGTCTGTGGCTGGGCTGGCTGGCTCAGGCTCAGGGGGACTTAGCTGCTTATCCATTCATCGGATCCCCCCCTAACAGGCAACCCCCTCACCCCACCCCCCGCCCACCACTTGCCTTGCCTTGGCTTGGCATTCCACTACTCTCTCCGAGACTCCGCACGCCACAGCAGTGGCGCTGACAGCCCGCCCGGTCCGGCCCCTTTCTCCACGACTCCACCTCCAGGTAATTATTACTTGAATGAATGAATGAATGAATGAATGAATGCTTGCGTGCTTACAGCACATCGCCGGCCCGCCCTCCCAGAGCGCCATCGCGGCCAGGGAGAGCTGCCGGAACTTTTAACTACTGTATGCCCTAAGTCTGTATGCGTAATTGCGTACGCAGTACAGACTTCGGGTTTTTACCACTAAAATCCAAGGACGCTGTTTTTTTCTGCCGGACGCTACGGACGGCAGAGAAAAACAACGATTTTTGCGGACTGTCCGTAAATTTACGGACGGTTGGCAACCCTGGTATGCTCCACATTGTGAGGATAAAATTTCCAAAAACTCAACCACCCTGTAAATTTAAAATGCTGCAAATTTGCTGCACACAAATTCATAGCATTTATCTCACACGTGAACGTGAACTCTAATAGAAAGCAAACTTACTACATAGATGTGTGTGGTAAGGTGTAGGGCCAGGTACTCAGACAAGTATTTAAAAAAATATGATATATATATATATATATATATTATATATACACTGTATACGGTATATTTTTTTTAATACTTGTCTGAGTACCTGGCCCTACACCTTACCACACACATCTATGTAGTAAGTTTGCTTCTATTAGAGTTCACGTTCACGTGTGAGATAAATGCTATGAATTTGTGTGCAGCAAATTTGCAGCATTTTAAATTTACAGGGTGGTTGAGTTTTTGGAAATTTTATCCTCACAATGTGGAGCATACCCACATAATAAACTGACTTGCACTGCAGTTTGTCAATCTGCAGGACCAGTTTATGTTGTAAGTTTTAGGCCACCTGCACCTACACTGTATACAGTATATACACAAATATATATTGTATACAGTATACACACAAGTATATACAGTACATATGCACATACAGTATATATACTGTATACACTATATACACATGCACATACAGTACATATGTACACATATAATCTATACAGTGTATACACAAATATACACTATACACATATATACAGTACATAAACACATATTTACTGTATACATTTTATACAATACATATACACACATAAAGTCACTTACAGGCATCCTGGGGGTTAACGTGGAGCAGGGTGAGGTGGAGAAGATGATCTCCTGGTTTTCCCTGCTGACAGGGCGGTTTTTAAGCGCTTCCACGATCTTCACTCTTTGCAGGCATAGGTAGTGAATTATAGCCTGTGACCCGACAGGAAGTTCATGTGGGGTCAGGGGTTATCATTCACTGCCTGTGCGCTGTACAAAAGCCGCTCTATGGATATGTAAAAGAGCGCTGGCTGCACTCTGTGAGGGAGCTGTCAGGAGGAAACAGGGACGTGCTGCGGCTGCCGGCTCCTCAATAGTCTTTGCGGCTGCCTCACCTCGCCTGCGAACCTGATCAGTGGGACTCCTCCTCCTGGCTGCCGCTCCATCATGCTCCACACTTGAACATCGGTTCTCATCTCCCTGCCCTGCGCACAACTGCGCAGTGCAGACTACAGAGTTTGGGGCACAAATTTACGGACAGTGCTTTTTTCTGCCGGACGCTACGGACGGCAGAAAAAAGCACTAGGTTTTTGCGGACTGTCCGTAAATTTACGGACGGTTGGCAACCCTGCCAGTGGTGTACTGGTTCCAACCTTCTATGGTGTCCAGTAGTGTGCTGTTTCAGACCTTCAATGGTTTCCAGTGGTGTGCTGGTTCAGACTTTCCATGGTGTCCAGTGGTGTGCTGGTTCAGGCCATCCATAGTGTCTAGTGGTGTGCTGGTTCAGACCATCCATAGTGTCTAGTGGTGTGCTGGTTCAGACCATCCATGGTGTCCACTGGTGTGCTGGTTTAGACCATCCATGGTGTCCAGTGGTGTGCTGGTTCAGACCATCTAGGTGTTCAGTACTGTGCTGGTTCAGACCATCCATGGTGTCCAGTGGTGTGCTAGTTCAGACCATCTATGTTGTTTAGTGGTATGCTGGTTCAGACCATCCATGGTGTCCAGTGGGAGTGGCGTGCTGGTTCAGACCTTCCATGGTGTTTAGTGGCATGCTGGTTCAGACCTTCCATGGTGTTTAGTGGCATGCTGGTTAAGACCTTCCATGGTGTCCAGTGGTGTGCTGGTTCATACCTTCCATGTTGTCCAGTGGTGTGCTGGTTCAGACCTGACATGGTGTCTAGTGGTGTGCTGGTTAAGACCTTCCATGGTGTCCAGTGGTGTGCTGGTTCATACCTTCCATGTTGTCCAGTGGTGTGCTGGTTCAGACCTGACATGGTGTTCAGGGGGCATTCTGGTTCACACCATCCATGATGTCCAATAGTTTATTAGGTCAGACCATCCATGGTGTCCAGTGATGTCCTGTTTCACACCATCCATGGTGTCCACTGGTGTTCTGGTACAGACCTTCCAAAGTGTCCAGTGGTGTGTTGGTTCAGACCTTCCATGGTGTCCAGTAGTGTTCTGGTTCAGACCTTCCATGATGTCCACTAGTGCCCGAAAACTATAGGCCGGTAAGTTTAACGTCTGTCTAAGAAATGCTATCTTGGAGTTCCTCAATGAAAATAAGCAAATAATTCCATATCCGCATGGCTTCATGAGGGATCAGTCATGTCAAACTAATTTAATCAGTTTCTATGAGGAGCTAAGTTCTAGACTTGACCGGGATAAAATGTCTGTATGTGGGTAAGTAACTGGGTAAGTGATAGAAAACAGAGAGTATTAACGGTACATACTCAGATTGGGTCATTGTCACTAGAGGGGTACCAGAGGGGTCAGTACTGGGCCCTATTCTCTTCAATATATGAATGATCTGGTAGAAGGCTTGTACAGTGAAATATCAATTTTTGTAGCTGACACTAAACTGTGTAAAGTAATTAACACAGAAGAGGACAGTACACTGCTATAGATGGATCTGGATAGATTGGAGGCTTGGGCAGAGAAGTGGCAGATGAGGTTTAACACTGACAAATGTAAGGTTATGCACATGGGAAGGAATAATGCAAGTCACCAGTATATACTAAATGGTAAAACTGACATGGAAAAGGACTTAGGAATTTTAGTGAACAGCAAACTAAGCTGTAGAAACCAGTGTCAGACAGCTGCTGCCAAGGCCAATAAGATAATGGGTTGCATCAAAAGGGGCATAGATGCCCATGATGAGAACATAGTCCTGCCACTTTACAAATCACTAGTCAGACCACACATGGAGTACTGTGTACAGTTCTGGGCTCCTGTGGACAAAACAGACATAGCAGAGCTGGAGAGGGTTCAGAGGAGGGCAACTAAAGTAATAACTGGAATGGGTGGACTACAGTACCCAGAAAGATTATCAAAATTAGAGTTATTCACTTTAGAAAAAAGACGACTGAGGGGAGATCTAATAACTATATATAAATATATGCCCAAGAAGGTGGTGATGGTGAGTTCACTAAAAGAGTTCCTGGGGCCTGGATGTATTTCTGGAGGGTAATAATATTATAGGTTATAGTTACTAGAGAAGGGTCGTTGATCCAGGGAGTAATTCTGATTGCCTGATTGGAATCGGGAAGGAATCTTTTTCCCTAAATGAGGAAAATTGGCTTCTACCTCACAGGGTTTTTTGCCTTTCTTCTGCATCAACTTGCAGGATAACAGGCTGAACTGGAAGGATAGATGTCTTTTTCTGGCCTTATAAACGAAACCTTCCATGGTGTCCATTGGTGTGCTGGTTGAGACCTTCTATGGTGTCCTGAGGTGTGCTGGTATAGACCATCCATGGTGTCCAGTGGTGTGCTGGTTCATACCTTCCATGGTGTCCAGTGCTGTGTTGGTTCATACTTCCATTGTGCTAGTTCAGATCTTCCATGGTGTCCAGTGATTTGCTAGAACAGAATATCTGTGGTGTCCTGTAGTATGCTGGTTCAGACCTTCCATGGCGCCCACCAGTGTGCTGGGTCAAACCATCCATGGGACAGGGGGCACATGATCGAAACCTTTAAATCTTTTAAAGGTTTAAATAAGGTTCAGAAGGGAAGTGTCCTCAATAAGAATCTAAACACAAGAACAATGAAACACAATATGAAATTAGCTGGTGGTAAGATCAGGAGGAATGTCAGGAACTATTATTTGGAACTATTATTTTACTGAAAGAATGGTTCAGGCTTGGAAGAAACTTATAGCAGATTTGGTTGGGAAATCTACAGTAAGTGAATTTAAAGATGCCTGGGATAACACATGTCTATCCTAGGATAAAAAATAAAAAAAATATAAGGGCAGACTAGAGGGGCCAGGTGGTCTTTTTCTACCATCAATCTTCTATGTTTCTGTGTGTCCAGTGGTATGCTGGTTGAAACTATCCATGATGTTTAGTTGTGTGCTGGTTCAGACCTTCTATGGTGTCCAGTGGTGTGTTGGTTCAAACTATTCATGGTGTTTAGTGGTGTACTGGTTTAGACTATCCATGGTGTTTAGCAGTGTGTTGGTTCAGTCCATGTATAGTGTCCATTTATGTTTTGGTTAGTACATCCATGGTGTCTAGTGGTGCTAGTTCACTCCATTCACAGTGTCCAGTTGTTTGGTGGCTCATTTCATCCATGGAGTACTGAACCTGTACACAACTGTACCAGTTCAGTCCACCCATGGTGTACTGAGGTCTGTTCTGTCCCCATAATGTCCAGTGGGGTTCTTATTCAGTCTAGCCATGGTGCTCAGTGATTGGTTGGTCATGATATCCAATGGTGTGTTGGTTTAGTCTGTCCATAGTGTCCAGTGGTGTGTTGGTATACAGTAGTCATCCTGGGTGTCCAGTGATGTGTTGGTTTAGTCCGTGCTTGATATCCAGTGAGGCGTTAATATCCAGTGATGTGTTCAGTCCATCCAGGGTGCCCTGAGGTGTTGTTTTAGCAGGGATATAGCTATATGGTATGTAAATGATGCAGGCACTCCTGGGCCCCAAGGTCTGAAGGGGTCAAAAGGTCACACTAGGGCTGCAGCTGTCGATTAATCAAGTACTCCAATAATAAAAGAACATTTTTCTTTATAACCCCCCCATGATATCTGCTTCCCCCCATGCCATCAGGTGCCCCCCCAGTGCCATCAGGCTGCCCTCCAGTGCAATCAGCTGCCCCCTCATTGCCATCAGCTTGCCCTCCCAGTGCCATCAGCTTCACCCCAGTGAGAACAGCTCCCCCCCCCCCAGTGCCACCAGGTGCTCCCAGTGCCATCAGGTTCCCCTCAGTGCCATGAGCTTGCCCCCTAGTGCCATGAGCTTGCCCCCCAGTGCCACCAGCTGCCCCTCCTAGCCATATCCCCGTGAAGTAAAACACTCCATAGCTCGTCCATCTTCTTCTTTGCGTGCTGCACTGACGTCACACAGCGTCAGGTCATAGTGCATGCTTACGTGCACTATGTCCTGACGATGTGTCAGGAGGCCAGTGAAGCCCGGTGGGTGACCACTTTGCAGGGAGTAATAGCAAGTGCTTCACTCACGCTCTGTGGTCACATGACACAAACAAAACAGGTTTTTTTGTGTCGAATTACTTGATTCAATTAAGCAATCGTTTCAGCCCTAAGTCACACTTCCACATTTAAGTGTCTAAGTCCTTCATTATTGGTTTTTGTGCACAATTTCCTCAGTTCCTCATCTATATTGGTTTCAGTCAGGGCCTTGGTTAGTCCAGTCCTAAATGTAGTTTTGTTTCTATTTAGATGTACTGTATATTTAGTTTTGAGGTTTGGATCATTGACAGCTATCATTTCTTTTCATATTGCAGAATGATGAGCAGACATTCTTCTTCATTTTTCAGTTCAGAATTAATGGTTTCTTTAATAGTAGCTAAATAGCAATCTACTGAGGCAGCAAAGTATCCTCACATCATCAATGTACCATCTCCATGTTTTTTATGTTTCAAAGTATTTTATTGAAAGGCATCTTAAAAGTTACATAATATAACAAGAAAAAGAAAAGTAGTATCTGGTGTACAATAGGGACACCGCACGCAGGAGGTCGCATATAAAGAGGAATATAGCACCAGGACAATGACAAATATACAATGTCAGTGTGTAATAATTAACACCCAAAAAGTAGGAATATTCATAAACCAAAGACCTACTGCATTACAGGCCAATAAGAACAACAATACCTAGAGTGGAGACTGGGGAACAGTGCCATGATATTATTTATCTTGAAAACATAAATGAGATTTACAGCCTAGAGCGAAAAAATGGAGGCTGAATGGGAGGAGGACGTCCATGGCTGCCACAGTTTCATAACATAATCAACTTTGTCTTCTCCTATAGCTATCAGTTTTTTGTATATGGCCATTCTATCCATCCTAGCCTTGACCGCTGTGATAGAGAGATCTGCGGACCTAAATTTAGCTGTAATATGTATCCGAGAGGCAAGAAGAAAATATTAGGCCAGTTTGAAAGGAGCAAACTTCATGCCAACCGGTTTTGCACTTAAAAGACAAACCGTGGGGAGTTTATGAAATGGAGTGCCTAACACATCAGAGAGTATAGAAAACACAGATGTCCAAAAAGTGCTTACTGTTGGGCATGCCCACCAAATACGGTACATAGAGCCAATGGCGTTGCAACCCCTAAAACAATAGGGTGAAACAGTTGGATATAGGTGATGAAGGCGTTCCGGAACACAATCCTTGTGGAGAACCTTCACCGCTGTTTCAACCAGATTAACTTGCCAACTTCCCTTGCTAATGGATTCACATCATACATTCGTACAGTCTATGCCATTTAGGGATAGGCAGTTGTTGCTGGAAGTCCTCCTCCCATCGGAGCATAAACGGCAATTTAGTCTCAGTGGTGGGGGTATTAAAGGGGTTTTCTGAGTTATATATATTGATGACCTATCCTCAGGATAGGTCATCAATATCAGATCGGCGGGGGTCCGACACCTGGCACCCCCTCCGATCAGCTGTTTGAAGAGGAGGCGCGCGCCGTATCAGCGCTGCCTCCTCTTCATTGTTTACATGCTGGCCGACACGGGGGTAGTGGTAAGTAGGTGTAATTACACCTCACCGCCCATTCATTTCTATGGGAAGAATCGCTTCAATACAAGTCTATGGAAGCGATTCTCCCCATAGAAATGAATGGGGCAGTGAGGTGTAATTACACCTACTCACCACTACCCCCGTGTCGGCCAGCATGTAAACAGTGAAGAGGAGGCAGCGCTGATACTGCGCGTGCCTCCTCTTCAAACAGCTGATCGGCGGGGGTGCCAGGTGTCGGACCCCCGCCGATCTGATATTGATGACCTATCCTGAGGATAGGTCATCAATATATATAACTCAGAAAAGCCTTTAAGCCAGGAGTATACCCGGGATATTAATCCCTTTCTATAAAAGGAGTAAAGAATAAAATGTTCCAGAGCAAAATATGTTGTATCGCTCAGGGTGCCCATTCTAGCCCTCCAAAATGAGAGTATTTGTTAACTTATCCCTGCCTAATTAATCCAGCTGGCCTCACCTAGGGCCAGGGAAAACCTGGGATGGATTAGGGTGTGTGGACTGGAAGACTCCCACTTCCAACCTGTCTCCCAGTCCAAGAAATCCAGCCCATGCAACATTAAACAAAAACCAGCTCCAGCAACTATGCTTGCTGAAACTATACCACTTGTGGATTTCAGTTCTCACCTGGCTAAACTGACAAACCAGGCGAGATACACACCCCACACCTCACATTACTACACACATCACCACATATCCCCCCCCCCCCCCCTCTGTTCAAACCTGTGGGGGTGAACACACGCTTTCCCTTTATTCGCCATACCCAGACCAGCAGAGCTTGATTTATCATCATGACCAACTCTCTACCCTGTAGACAGCATCTAAGGGACTCCGTTGGCCATCTAACGGCCAGACCCTCTCTTACTCTTTTCCGTTTCACATTTCTCTTATACTCTCTACCTCTACTCTTTTGTGTCTTTACTCCCTCGTGAACTTTACTTTGGGTATTATTCTCCAAGTTGCTGACAACTGACCCCCTCTTCAGAAAGTCCAGAACATCGGGCATCACCTGAGACACTTGCTGGCGGGAATCTAGCGCAACCCCCAGCGGGATTCCCCCAATCACCATCTCACAGGACCTTTCCTTTTCTTTATCAGCTCTTCTGATTAAAGAATCTTTCATTGCACAGTCCTGCATCAGCTGGTTCATCAGCTGCTCACGGGCACTATATGAACTTTGCACAGCGACACCCGCCATCATAGTGACCTTCACAAAAAATTTTTTTCCAACATGACAGTCTCTCTCACATGGGCTACTGGTCCTTTAAATTTCAGCAAGCTTTACTTGCCACACTGCAGAAGTGTTCGGATTAGCAGCTGCAGCTTTTTCCAAACAAACAGGCTTCTGGCCCTTTAACACAGGAACACAGCAACATTCAGGAGCACCTGCTCTTTTCCACGCCGTTGCTCCTAGCAACACTTTCTTTTCACTTTTCTGTTGCCCTCTTGGCATCAACATGCCCGCATCCTCCACCATATGTAAGGGATCGATTCCTCTCTCAGGGGGTCGCCAGCACACACTTTTTCACAACACAGGATTTTCAAGTCCACACCACTTTATTTTCACACTTTTTGCTCCAGCATGAAACAAAACCATCAAAATAACACCTGCCCAGCTGGGCTCTGACTACACATAGTTCAGCTAACTCACCTAAATACAAACGCTGTTCACACACAGCTTTTAAGTGTGGCTTCCTCAGCCGTTCAGACCAGCAGCCTCCTGGCTGTGACTCCAACCGTACCTTTTGGGGGGAGATGGTCCAACAGTCCTTGCGACTCTGACCGTGTGACCCTCTTCTCCTAGGGTCACTGGGCCCCCCAAACTTCCAGGCTACAATGAGCTTCGTGGCTGAGGCCACGCAGAGCCTCCGCAGATTTTGAAGAACCTTAATGGAGATTGGAACTGGAAGGGCCCTGAATAGGTATAGAATACGAGGGAGGGTCATCATTTTGATAGTATGGATTCTACCAATCCATGATAGTAAAGGGGTGTCCCATTTAGTAAGATCAGCTTTAATAGAATTAATCATAGGGGGGTAATTGGCCAGGTATAGGTCATCTAGTGAGGGGGTGATGTACAGCCCAAGGTGAGGGAGGGAGTCCCTACGAGTCACAAAGCCAAAGTTTGAGTCCAATTGACAGACGACAGAGGATGGGAGCTTACAATACATAGCTTACGATTTAGATGCGTTGATCTGCAGACCAGACACAAAGGAAAAGTCATCTAATAACTTCCATAGATTAGGGATGGATATCAGAGGATTAGAAAGGGTGAGGAGCATGTCATCAGCTAATAGGTTGACTTTGTATTCACGTGAGTGGATTGTAACTCCAGATATATTCGCGTTGTCTCTAATTAAATTGGCTATGGGCTCCATAGCTAGGGCAAACAGAGCTGGGGAGAGGGGCACCCCTGGCGAGTGCCTCTATGGATTGAGATCTCAGAGAAGCTAGTAGAGGGAAGTTTAAGGAATGCTTTTTGGGGATGAGTAAATGACATGTAGGGCATCAACAAAAGGGCCTCTGAAACCCATTGCTTGTAAAACACTAAACATATAGTCCCAGGACGGGCTATCAAAAGCTTTCTCGATGTCGAGGGAGAGAAGCATTAGGGGGTGTTTGTGGGCATGTGACCAGTGTATAACATTAAGAAGCTTACGTATATTGTCCGGAGCCTCCCTACCGGGAATAAATCCCACCTGGTCAGCGTGGATTACATCAGGGAGTAGTTGATTCAATCTATGGGCTAATATGGCTGTGAATATTTTGGTGTCTACATTTAGCAGGGAGATTGGGCGATAGTTAGCTGGTAATAGATGTTTTTTCTTAGGTTTGGGTATAACAGTTATTAAAGCGTCTAAGTATTCATTACCCTGTAAAATGTGGTTGCAAAGGGCACAAATATGGGGGGAAAGAATAGAGAGATACTTTTTATAATATAAAGTTGTAAGACCATCCGGCCTGGTGCCTTACCCCGGGCTAGATCTAGAACGGTAAGATCAACCTCAAGAGGTGAGATTGGTCTAGTCAAACCAGAAAGGGCCTCAGAGGAGAGAGTGGGGAGCCTCGCCCTAACCAAAAACCCGGAGATAGTAGTAGATGGAGCCGAGGTTTTTTTTTTGTAGAGAGATTGGAGAATCTTGTAAAAACCTGGATATATTCGGTTGGGGTTAGATGTAGTATGACCCTCCTCAGTCTGAATCTTAAAAACTTGGTTGAGACATTGTACATCTCTGAGTTTACGTGCCAGAAGCTTATCAGGTTTATTGGCCCATTTGTAATATCGAGCATGAGTCCAGCGCAAGGCTTTTTCTGTTTTGTAAGATAACAAAGAATCAAGTTGTAGCTTAGTGCTTTTGATGGCATGAAACAAATATAGAGAGGGTCTTTGGACAAATTATGCTCCAATCTCGACTGGGCAAGACCCCGCTCCCTCTTCTTCCCCGAAGCCAGTGATATGAGTATACCTCTTATAAAGGCTTTATGGGAGAGCCAAACCCATGGTGGGGAGGATTCTCTCCCCCCCCCCCCCCCCCCGGCGTTAGTAGCAAATAAACCACTTAGATTCTCAGCAATCTGTGCTGATATTAATGGGTCGGACAAAAGGGCTTCATTTAATCTCCAAGAATAGGGTATGTATCCTTTAGGAGAGAAACTGAAGACTGAGAAGACCATATCATGATCTGACCATGAGCAAAGAATATGTCTTGAAAAAAGCAAATGTTGGAGCGTATGAGAGGAGGTCAAAATCATATCAATTCTAGTGTATTGATGATGTGAGCTAGAGAAGAAAGTATAACCTCTCTGAGAACCATTATGTTTTCTCCAGGTATCAGTCAGTTGTAGAGAAGACATTGAATTGGAGAGAAGTTGTTTCTGAGCCCCTGAGCGCCGGGAGGGGGAAGGGTGGGATCTATCCAATGTAACGTTCATAACAAAGTTGAAATCACCACACCATATCAAATGCTAATAACCTAAAGGGCCAATTATATTGGAGAGATTGTGAAAGAAAGAAATAGGGTCATCATTAGGAGCATAAGAGTTGACAATACAAAGTTTAGTGTCATTGTATAAACCAATCAGAATAAGGTATCTCGCTTCAGGGTCCCTTATGACTCCGGAGACTTGCATAGGAAAGGAGCGATGGAGCAGTGTCACCACTCCTCTGGATTTAGTCGGGAAAGAGGCTAAATAATAAGTTGGGTAATGGTGGTGGAAATATTTGGGGAAGGAGTGTGGGGTGAAGTGAGACTCTTGGAGACATAAAATATCTGGGGAGTGTTTTGTGTAATCCCTAAAAGCTTTTGTCCGTTTGGACGGGGAATTAAATCCCCTTACATTATGGGAAATAACGCGACACATCTTGTAAAGGTAGTGGATAAGCACAAAGAAGGTGAACCCAATCCCCTGGTATTAAAATCTGTAAATTAGAGGTCTTTATAAACCTAGGACATTGTGTTGCAGAGGTCAAACAGGTTATAGCATCACAAAAACTGGTAATGAACACGAGTATCGGAATACTCTGCAAAAAGCATTATAAACTAAACTAAGCAATAAGAGCAAAGGCCTGGAGTGAGAGACCTGACAAGTAGACCCTCGTGTCCAGGTATAGGTGGGCAATATGATAGTCCAGGACTCCATTGGACCTAGTAATAGGAATAAAAAAGGGTTAGTAAGTGGTAGAGGAAAGAACAGGTATAGAAACAAAAGTATATCAGGAGAGCAGCTTGCCAGCGACGTCTATTCAAGGCTTGATAGCACTTGGGCGATGGTGATGTCCATTATGTCAGCCATTGGAGTGGACAGGAGAGGTGGGCTTGGATCCAGATCTGGAGGGTTGAATCCATGATCGAGCAGGTCTCGGAGTCCACTGCGGCAAATGTTGAGGGGGTGCCAACGGAATTCCCGCCTTTTGCAAAGCCTCCATGCCTTCATCCAGATGTATAGTATAGTATAGTAGTGGGAATGTATATGAAAAGTCAGCGAGAAAGGAAATCCCCATCTATATTTTACTTGTGCATTCTGTGGTCATAAAGTTACTGATCGCAGGGCCCTGCGGCTTCCAAGCGTTGAGGGGGCCAAGTTGGCAAACAGGCTCGCTGTAGGTGGAAGGCCCGGCAGTGATGGCAGATTTCGAGCAGCACCCAAAATTTGTTCCCTGACTTCAGGATAATGAAGTTTCAAAATTATGTCTCTAGGTAGCTGTGGGAGTAGTGTTTTGAACAAAGTCGCCGCCATTTCTGGTAAGTTGGAGATATTCTCCAGGACCCCTCTAATGCGTACGTTAGCTCTCCTGGAGCGATTTTGAAGGTCCTCCAGTTTGAGCTCCAAGGCTTCTATTTTAGCAGCTTGGTCGTGAAGATCTTATCTTCGACCATACTGTCAGCTTTGGCCTCTACATCTGCCACCCTCTGCCCCAAATCTTGTATTTGTCTGGTAAATTTGGCTACAGCCTTCGATAGTTCTTCCCGAAATACCTTCTTGATGTCATCGAGGAGATCCTCCTGGGAGTGCAGAGCTGGTGGCGGAGACACTGGAGGCGGCGAGGGCGGCGGTGGCAGGGAGGCTGAGTCATCACTGCTTGCAGGTGAGGCGGGATCCACCACCTTGGGGTTTGAGAGCGTGGAGAAGATAGCGGGAATGGATTGCGATAGGGGCTGTGAAGCCCTAGTTTTGCCATCCTACTTCGTCCTGGTCATCCTCTACAGCAAAAAGAGCCATAGGAAGGTGCCATTGGAGCTGTAAAAACAGCGCTAAGAGAGGTCCAGGTCGGAGTCAGGAGCAGAGACACACACAGACATATACACATACAAATACACATACATACTTACATGCTCCCAGCAGGTCTCCACAGCGCAGGAGGAGCAGGACGGCGCGCACATAGGACGATTCCCCACAGCGCCCTAAGTAGCCTAAGTCCTTCACCTAGCTGGTGGTGCTGCTGAATCTGACAACCACAAGCTCCTGTTTCTGATAGCTCTCTCTGCACTCCTACCTCCTCTCCATGTTACAGATAACAGCAGGGAGGTTGAGGAGGCTAGAAACAGCAGGCCAGTTTGTGTAGAGGAGGGAGAGGATCCAAGGATGGTAGCTCACATAGGCTGTTGATAGGCATGAAAACACACAAGACAGTTTGCAGGGGGAGAGTCACGTAGGCTGTGTACAAGTGTAAAGAAAAAGCAGAGCACAGGCAGCGAACTATGCAGGGGCAGGAAATATCAGACACTCCTCTGCAATAATGACAGTCAGTATAAGTGAGGGGAAAAGTATACAGCAGTCCAGCAATACAGCTGTACATGAGAGCTAGGGAAGATAGTAGCATCCTAGACACAGACCTCTCATCTAGAATGTATTACACAGAGGGATATCGCCACATGAGAAAAGTCTAAAACTAGGAGTCCACAAATTATGTGGACTGAAGATGAATGAAGACTGTAAACTGAAACTTGTGTTAACTAAAGGTTACCACTAACATACAGTATGTAAAACTCATTTCTTTGTGCCAAATGTCTCCCCACTCTTTAAAGGATTATACCCATATGAGCCACTGATGGCAGCATATCGCTAGTTTATGCCATCAATGTCAGATAGGTGTGGGTCCCACCTCTGGGACCCGCTCCTATTTCCAGAATGGGGCCCGAAGTGAAGGAGAGCACACTGCACATGTGCACATGCTCTCCATTCACTTCTATGGGAGTTCTAGAAGCCCGATTATGGTGAATGGAGAGCGCACCACGCATGCACAGCTCCCTCAGTCACCACTATGGGACTGCTGGAAATAGCCGAGCCAAAGTTCAGCTACAGTATTTTCAGAACTCCCATAGTGAAGAATAGAGAGTGGCTGCACTGAAGAAGTGTACTCTCCTTCACTTCGAAATTCTGGAATTTCCCATTCTGGAAATAGTAGGGGGTCCCAGAGGTGGGACCCGCACCTATCTGCTATTGATGGCATATCATAGCTATATGCCATCAGTGTCTGAGATGGAAGTGATTTTTCTAGTTGTTAGAGCCACTCACTGTGCAGGTAACTGCAAAATGGCTGCATTCAACATCCATTTCCTTGCACATCCAGTAAATCTTCCAACCTTGTGTGGGAAAAACTTAGAAGGAGACACAACACTTAAAATAATATTCATATCTGGGACGTTTATGATATATCACTAGGAAATGCTGAAAATATCCAATAAGTGCGGGTCACACCTTTGGGCCTCACATGAGGCCCCAGAGTGAGAAGGAGAGCAAGATGCACCTGTATGGCCACCCTCCATTCACCACTGCGGGACTTCTGAAAATAGCCAAGCGTTGGCTATTTTTGGAAGTCACATAGTAAATGGCTGGGTGGTGGCCCTTGTGCAGCTTGCACTCCATTCACTGCTATGGGACTCACAAAATAGTAGAGCGTGTTGCGCTCTCCGTTCACTTTGCTGTTCCATCTGGAGATAAGAACTTCCGCCTATGTGACATTTGTGGCCCTTTAATCAGCACTGTGATCCCTTAATTCTTGCTGTAGAAATATCCCAAAGATTTAAAAAATGGAAATACCCACAAATGCATGTACGACATGTCAATCATCATGTTGCCACTCCATACCCTACATTTACAGCATAGAGATGGCACCAGCTCAGGAACTAAGCCTTCGCCATTTACAGCGGGTGTCAGCTGTAAGATATAGCTGACACCCCGTTGCAACAACCGAGATAGGTGCTTGTACAGATCCCAACAGATCCCAGCCATTTAACTCATTACATGCCTTGGGCTGTAACAACCACGGCATCTAAGCGGTTTACAGAGGCTCACTTTTTCCCCAGTCAGGCTGCCCATGATGCGATGGCAGGGTTCCAATGGTTGCTATGCCAGTCGGAGGCCTTACAAAGGCCTCCAGGTTTGCCATGGATGGAAGCCTATCAGGCCCTTGGTCTGATATGCCAAGTGTAAAACTGGCAGGTACAATACATGGCAATAAATAACAATTACTGTGGGTTGTACCTGAGATCAGACCATTGTAGTTAAAAATTTCAAGTAAAAAAAATCCTTTTTCTGTATTCACTCATTTATAGGTGGAAAACAAAATAAACTGCACATAATTGGTATCACTGCATCCGTAACAACCTGATCTATAAAAGGATCATGTCACTTATCCCACTGTAAAAAAAAAAAAGAATGAATTGCTGTTTTTGTTACCTCATCTCCAAAAAATGTTATAAAAATGGATGAAAAAGTCATAAGTACCCCAAAATGGTACTAATAAAAACTACAACCCACCCTGCAAAAAACAAGCCTTGACAGAAGAAGTTATAAGTCGTAGATTTGGTGATGCAAATTAAAAAAAGACTTTTAATAAAAAAGTGATTTTATAATGCAAAAGTAGGAAAGCATGAAAACAATTTGGTATTGCCATATTCAATCAACCCACACAATAAAGTTATCAGGATATCATATATAGTGTATGCTGAAACCAGGGGCGGATTGGCCATAGACCTTACAAGGAAATTTCCCTTAGACTTTAATCTTTGGGGTCATCTGAAGGCAATTGTCTATGCTGTGAAGATACGAGATGTGCAGCACCTGAAACTACGGATACTGGAAGCCTGTGCTAGCATTTCTTCTGCAGTGTTGCTATCAGTGTGTGAAGAATATAAGAAGTGCCCCCCATAAATACCCCCCAATAATATAAGTGCCCCCATAGTGCCAGTAAGAAGTGCCCCCATAAATGCCCCCCAATAATATAAGTGCCCCCATAGTGCCAGTAAGAAGTGCCCCCAATAATATAAGTGCCCCCATAGTGCCAGTGAGAAGTGCCCCGCAATAATATAAGTGCCCCCATAGTGCCAGTAATAAGTGCCCCCATAAATGCCCCTCAATAATATAAGACGTGCCCCCATAGTGCTAGTAAGAAGTGCCCCCCAATATAAGAAGTGCCCCCATAGTGCCAATAAGAAGTGCCCCACAGTGCACCTCTCCTCCAGTATTGTACAATAAAAAAAAATAAACACATATAACTTACCTCCATCAGGCTGGCAGCGATGCGATGCAGGCCTCTTCCGGCCTGTGTCTTGCGCTGTACGGCTCTTGCGGCACGATGATGTCATTGCGCCGCCTGAGCCGGCCTCTGATAGGCTGCAGGCCTATGCCTGTAGCCTATCAGAGGAACGGGCAGGGGAGACGCCTCTCCCTCCCCTGCCCCGCCGCAGCACAGGCATCTGTATCGCTGAGGGCGGCGATACAGATGACTATGGAGATGATGGAAGCGCTCATCTCCTTGTCCCCTGCCACCCTGGCCTGGCAAACATCGATTCAGGGCCCGGTCCTGGGCCGCGGCCCGGTGGTTGGGGACCGCTGCCATACGGTGAATGCCGTTTAAAAAAAAAAATGCTTGAAGTGCTGCTTTTTGCTTATTCTCCACCAAAAATAGGCAATAAAAAGTGATCAAAAAGTGCAATGTACCTCAAAATGTTACCAATGAAAATTACAAGGCGTCCTGCAAAAATCAGGCCCTGACACAGCTCCGTAAAAAGAAAAAGAAAAAAAAATGATGGGTCTTGGGATACAATGATGCAAAAACATTTGCTTCTTTAAAAAAAAAAAAAAAAAAGTTAATTGCACAAAAGTAGTAGTAAAATCTAAACAAAATATACTATTTGGTATTGCTGTAATCATACTGACCCAAAGAATAAGGTTATAATGTTCTTTTTTATTTTTTATGCGGAAAAATGAACGTTGCAAAATTAAAACCGTAAAAACTCATCAACAGTATTGCTGGTTTTCCTCTCCCCCTCCCAAAATGAGTTAATAAAAGTTAATCAGTAAGTTATGTGCACCCCAAAATGCCACCATGAAAAACTACTACTTGTCTCGCAAAAAACAAGTCCTCATATGGCTACATAGACAGAAAAATAAAAAAGTTATAGCTCTTGGAAGGCGACGATGAAAAAAATCGCTTGTTCAGTAAGTTCCAAAACAGGCTGGTTATTAAGGGGTTAAATATAAATATCGACATAGGTAATTAAAAATAACATCACGAAAAATTATTTAAAAATGTGCTAAACATAAATATGCGATTTAAACAATAGGTTATTTTCTGAGGACACATTTCCTTTAAAATCTGCAAAACAAAAAATATATTTTAAAATTTCACCTCCATTTTGCATTAATTTCTGTAAAACACCTAAAGGGTTAACAAACTTCGTAAATGTCATTTTAAGTACTTTGAGAGGTTCATTTTTTAAAATGGAGCAATTTATGGGAGTGTTATAATATATAGGCCTCTCAAGGCCATTAAATGAATTGGTCCCTAAAGAAATAGAATTTGAAAATTTTCTTGAAAATGTGTAAAATTGCTGTAAAACTTATAAGCCCTTATAAAATATGGTAAATATTAATTATTAACTAGTTTGTAAACTATAACTGCTGTCTTCCAAAAACAGCACACCTGTCCATAGGTTGTGTGTGGTATTACAGCTAAGCACCATTCACTTCAATGGAGCTGAGCTGCAATACCATACACAACCTGTGGATATGCGTTGTCCTGCTTTTGGAATAAAGTAACCATGCTTTTATAATCCTGGACAACTCCTTTAAAAGAAGAGAAATTCAAATTTGTAAAACTACAAATTTTGTTAAATTTTCGTAAAATTTTGGATTTCTTGATAAATAAAAACAAAACATATTGATCAAAATTTACCATAACATAAAGTATAATGTGTAACAAAAAACAGTCTCAGAATCACTTGGATAAGTGAAAGTATTCCATAGTTATTACCAGATAAAATGTCAGATTTGAAAAATAGGGCTGCATCTTAAAAGCCAAAGTAGGCTTCGTCTGTAAGGATTTAAATAGCATAGCACTAGGAATGTTGTCTCATTTTTGTAGAAACAAAAACTTCTGAGTAACGGCAAAGGGATTTGTGTGTCCTCTACACAGCCCTTTCATTCTGGGTTGACATCACAGATGTGACCAATGTGACCTCACATGGATCTGTGACATAAGAGAAGTAACATTACGCAGAAATAAATCTTTTACACTGAAAACTGGTTTTCTAGAAGGAACTTTAGAGGATCCCACCTCAAATACTTCCATAGCTTTATTATGAATAATAATGCCAGCTCAGCCATCTCTTCTCTTTGCCAGAAAGTTTACATGTCTTGTCTCTCTGAGTAATGATTTCTTTAAATTACAAGAGTTTAATGTACCAGAGGATCCTCCGGTGGGCCCAGGCTCTGTTGGGCCCAAGGAACCTCAGCCCAACCCTGCTCCTGTCAGACAGATTTCCCATACTTCTAGGAGGTCTCCCTGTTTTTTTCAGACTCCTGAACAATCTAAACAATGTTCTGCTAGAAAACATTGGGTTCTGCCCTTCTTGTGGATGTTATTGTGATGCATGCCACCTACAATGCATCCCAAAAGTCTTCAGACCCTTTCACTTTTTTCACATTTTGTTACATTTTCCCCCAATCAATTTGCACTCAACACCCTATAATGAGAAAGTAAAAAAAAGATTTTTAGAAATATTTGCGAACTTATTAAAAAGAAAAAATGAATATGTCACATGGACATAGGCCCTTTGCTATGCCACCTGAAATTTAGCGCTGGTGGCCTCCCTTTTCAACACCTTGATTGGAGTCCACCTGTGGTATATTCAGTTGATTGGACATGATTTGGAAAGACACAGCCCTGTCTAATGTCTCACAGCTGACAATGCTTATTAGAGAATAAAAAGCAAGCCAAGAGGCTGCCTGTAGAGCCCAGAGATAGGATTGTGTGGAGGCACAGGTAGGGAGAAGGGTGCAACAAAAAGTTTTGCTGCACTGAAAGTTCCCAAAAGCACCGTGGCCTCTATAATTCTTAAATGGAAGACTTTTGGAACAAAAAGGACTCTTCCTAGAGCTGGACGCCCTACCAAGCTAAATTATTGATGGAGAACGGCCTTGGCAAAAGAGATGACAATAACCCAATAGTCACTCTCTCAGAGCACCAAAGATCCTGTGTGCAGATGTGATCCTTTGGGAAGCTGGCCTGGAGTTTTCAAAAAAGCACCTACAGGACTCTCAGACTGTGGGAAATAAGATTCTCTATTCTGAAACCATCTCCTGCCCAATATCATTTCTACAGTGAAGCATGGTGGTGGCAGCATCATGCGGCTGGGGTGTTTTTAAGTGGCTGGACAAGGAGATTAGCCAAGGTTGAGGGAAATCTGAATGGAGCAAAGGACAGAGATATTCTTATTGAAAACCTTATCCACAGTGCTGTGGACCAAAGGTTCATGCTCAAACAAGACAATGACAATGACTAAGCAAACAGCCATGACAACAAGGTAGTGGCCTATGGACAACTCTGTGAATGTTCATGAGTGGCCAAACCAGAGCCCTGACTCAAACCTAATCGAACATCTCTGGAGAGACTTGAAAATAGCTGTCCATGGATGGTCCCCATCCAACCTGATTGAGTTTGAGAGGCTCTGCAGATAAGAATGGCAGAAAATCCCCAAATCCAGGTGTGAAAACCCCGTGGGATCATACCCAAGAAGACTGGAGGCTGCAATCGCAGCTAAAGGTGCTTCAGCTACGTACTGAGTAAAGGGTCTGAAAATTTATGTCAATGCAAGATTTTAGTTTTCTCTTTTTAATAAATTAGCAACAATTTCGATCATTCTGTTTTCACTTTGTCATTATGGGGTATTAAGTGCAGAATGATGGGGGAAAACATACATTTTTTATTTTAGTACAGGGCCACAACATAACAAAATGTGAAAAAATTGTCTGAAGATGTTCTGAATGCAGTATACTTAACCACTTCCCACACCACAACATAACTGTATGTCGAGATGTGGTCTAACTTTATACACCTCAGCATACAGTTAAGGCACAGCAGTTGTGCCTGCACCATCAGCAGCAGGAGCTGTAATACACACACAAACTCCCACTGCAACTTTATTTTAGAAAAATGAAATGTTTCTGGTTTTATTACCATTCATTTCAGTGGTGTAATATTAGCATCAGTTATACAGTAGTCCCTCAAGATACAATATTAATTGGCTCCAGGACGACCATTATATGTTGAAACCATTGTAAGTTGAGTAATCGGTTCCAAAGCCCCAAAATGACATCCAAGATAAGAGGAAATAAAGATTTAAGAAAAATAATCAGATAACTAAGACATATAAAACAAGTCCTTACATATAACAGTCAGGAATAGCTCATAACTAGCAACTCATACAGTGCAGCTATTTTACCAGAGAAGTGGCCTTGATTGGTCGGATCTGCGTCTGAGACATTGTATGTTGAGTCTGGTTTCAACTTACGATGGGTCAGAAAAGAACATTGTATGCTGAAAATATTGTATCCTGAGGCCATTGTATCTTGAGGGTTCACTGTACTCAGTTTGATTTGCATCCATCATGTTTACTTTATTTTTGACAAGAAAAAGTACTGTCTGCAGTACTCTCTTTCATATACAATAAAAGGAACATGATAGAAAAGATTTTTTTTTAAACATTGAATGAAAAATGACAAATAGAAATGGAACATGTCCCATTTGTATCCATTATGCAATCCATTTTACGGATTTAGTTAAAAAATTGTAAAAAAAAAATTGTAAAAAATACATTCAAAACTCAAAATATGATTAAACCATTGGTGTTAAATAACCCCCCTTGTTATGCCATGCCCCCAAACCACACCCCCTGTTACTGCTGGTCAACAAGCCTGCTGCACCTAGCTGCCAGACAGACAGGAGCAGATCATTATTTACTCAGACATCTGCTCCATTCACCAGGGGAACAAGGCAGGGTGCATTATACTGTATGGGGGCACATCATATTGTATGAGGGACACAGTAGGGTGCATTATATCATGTGAGTGACACAGTAGAGGGCATCATATTATGTGGGGAGCACATCAGAGGGCATTATAATGTGAGGGACACAGCGGGTAGAATTATATTGTGTTTAGGGCACATCAGTGTGCCTTCATGCTGTATGGGGGCACATAAGGATCATAATACTGTGTTTGGGGCACATCCGGGGTATTATACTGTGCAAGGGAAACAGCAGGGGCCATTATACTGTATGGAGCCACATATACATGTACAGTATATGAGGAGTGAGTGATGTGGACAAAATCTATTGTCTCAAGTACAGTGTGTAATTACAGGGCTTTGTGCAGTGACCTGCTGGTTCACTGCTGAAGGGTTATTTGCTATAGTTCACTGCTAAAGGGTTAAAAGCTGTGGTTCACTGCTAAAACTGTTAAAGGGAATCTGTCACATGATTTTAGTGTATGAAACTATAAGTATTGCCATGTTCAATAAACTACCTTGTGTCCTGGTGTAGTCTTCATTCGTTGTTTCCTGCTGTGGTTTTTGTTTTATTCCACTTTTTATGATATGCAAATCTTCTATGAAGGAGCCCAGAGGGGCGTTAATATCGATATAGGGAGCCCAGTAACGCCCCCCTCCTGTGCCCAGCCCGCCTTCTTACTGCTCCCAGGGCAGGAGTAACGACCCACATTAGCATTGTTGGCCGCCGCCCCCCCTCCGCTACGTCACGTCTCTTCAAACCACTCCCAGAGCTGCCTGCCGCTCTCAGCCGATGAGAGTATTACTATCGCGCAGGCAGCGAGCGGTACTGCGACTGCGCGATAGTAATACTCTCAAGGCAACCGGCTTCAAAAGCGGTACTGGCGCCTGCGCGAGATTTTGGCTGAGAGAGGCCGGCAGCTCTGGGAGTGGTTTGAAGAGCTGCCGGTGATGTAGCGGAGGGTAAAGTGAGATGTGCATTGCGTATTCCGAAAGGCTATGTATGGGCAGGAAATAATTAACTGGCAGTCCTTAGTAATGGCTGTTCCCATTCTCCTCTGGCTTTATGGGTTCCTAGCAAGACAGCCTAGAATGAGGATGTGCTGCTGCTGGTGTGCAAGCTGAAGCAGGGGAAAATAATTAATCTCTAGGGAGACACCATCCCTGTAAGTAAAAAGCTGACAGAAAATCAACTTTCTTGAGAACCAACCTCTGAGAAAAAGAAGCATTGATTTTTTTTTTCAGAAGGTTGAGGACGATATAAAGAGACAGTGCTTGGAAAGAGAGAGTGAGGGTAATGCATACATAAGTCTGAAGACTATACTGCACATGGTTGGGGTTATATTGCTTCTGGCGCCTGCCACATTACCAAGACGGATTGGCCATTTGATCTAGTACAGCACCCTGCAGTTGGGCATTACAGAGAAATCTTGAGAGTGATTGCACACTTTTGGTCACTTGCATATACCTGTAGAAAGAGACTCAGGGAGGGCCACCATAGTAGCCATCCCCTATATGCAGCCTTTGCAAAAGCCTACTCTGTGGAACACTTGAGAAGTGTGCCTACTGCTTGTATTTGCACGGTGACACCTACTCATGTAAAAGAGAGACTATATTTTACTATAAACAAGTCGGCATGGTCATTGGTCTCCATATCCGACCTGTTCCTCCATTCTGCTTCCTTGCACCCTGCTGCTCATCTAACATCAAAGGCACTCTAGCCAACACCAGACAGGAGACCTCAAAAATCCATGTAGTGCCCAGAGGAGAAGAAGGGTTGCACTCCTCCAAGCACTGCATGTCTGACCTAGGAGTGCCGGAGCAGGGTTAGCAACCTTGAAGACTATGTCCACCCTCATTGCCACCGCCACCACTCCCATCTTCTACAACCACCACCAAGTTTTCCCTGCAGGCTGGCTGGGGCACTGCATTTGTCCTTGAAAGTTGTTAAAGGGGTTTTCCGAAATGATAAGATAGGTCATCAGTATCTGATCAGTTGCGGGTTCAACACCCAGGACTCCCGCCGATCAGCTGTTTGAGAAGGCAATGTGAGCGCGGCCTCCTTCTCTCTGCTTTTTCTATGCCAGTGTCACGTCATGTCACATGACCTAGGAACAGCTCGGCCTGATTTAAGTGAATGGGCCTGAGCACAATACCTAGCACAGCTGTTATACAATGTACAGTGCTGTGCTTGGTAAGCTGCAAGAAGGCAGCTGCTGCCTTCTCAAAACAAGCGATCGGCTGTCGGACCCCCACCGATCAGACACTGATGATCTATCGAGAAGATATATCATCAGTATTAAAATGTTTAATAAACCTTTTAAACTACACTTCTCAACATTGAAATTGCAACACCAAGATGGACAAGTCATAAGGGTATGCGAACTGAGGAAGTATCAGTTGTCACTAAATATGTAAATAACCAAATTTTCAAGCACCTAGCTCCAATCATAAAAGCAATATGGAAAGCAAAGTTTTAGCCACATGAAACCTCAAAATCAGATCAAGTCATTTATGGTATGTCAAGGCATGTAAGTGCATATATCCCTGCACAGAATAAATCTCGATGTTTGAAATATTTTGTTTCTACTTTTTATTATTTGCATATCATCAAGTTGTCTATTGATTCTGTGATTTCCATCAGTCCACGACTTTTCTTTCTTGTTGCAATTTAAATGTTAAATGAGTGTATGTTGTCAGTGATCCACATAAAATGCTTTAAAAGTTAATGGGGTTGTTAATCAAACAGGTGTAAAGTAGCAACCAATCAGATTCCACCTTTTGTTTTCCAAAGGAGTTGTCAAAAATGAAAGCTGGAATCTGATTGGTTGCTATGGGCAATTTGCCAGTTCTACTTTACACCAGTTTGATAAATGATCCCATAACTGTGTAAGGGCAAGGAGCTTATGGTGCCAGTCTGCTCAATGTTATACAGCATTACGCTGTCTTACTGTGTATAGTCAGTATTGTTACAAGCCTCATTTGTCATACTCATGGGAGGTGTCCATGTAGGCCATGGCAGTGGTGGGCATTTGTTTCACAGTTGCTACGGACGCTCCACTGGTTTATGTTTATACGAATGTGCTCTTCTGGGTAATTTACATGGGCAATAGCCCCAAAGGAGTTCACCCAGTAGGCCTGAGACACTATTGTGTGGCTGGTGACCACTGTGAGGAAATAATATCAGGTGGAGATAGGCCATGAAACCACAAAAGACTTCAGAAGTCTGGACTCTGCATACTTATTCCCTTGCAGCAAACAGGTGTTTACGACTCTAAAATTGGAGACAATAAAAAGAAAGTACAACTGCAACCATTGTACATAACAAGTATCTCTGTAACTTATTCCATTCCTCACAACTTTTGAAAAGGCCAAGGAGGCTGTAGAGCTCCACAGCAAATATTTTTACACTGAGCCATGCCTCTAATGCCACCCAGTGCCTATGTATACACTCCCAATCCTGCCTAGTCCGCTTGATGCTCCTCACATAGTAGATATTCCCCCTTAGTGCCCTCACACAGTAGTGATTCTCCTTAGTGTCCATAGACAGTAATTATGCCTCTTTAGTGCCCCCACACAGTAGAATACCTCACATAGAGTTATACCTACCTTACAGTAGTGCTGTCCCCTTAGGGCCCCCTTACAATAATGTTTCCCCCCTAATCCTCACAACCTTGTATATGTACGGTGGATGTTGCATCTTCATACATGGTGCCCACTCGTGCATGCAGCTTCTGGGTTTCTGCTGTTTTAAACAGCAGAGACCTGTGGCACATGTATTTGACCACAGCATCTGAGCAGTCAGGAAGTGGGAGCCACGCTTTCCTGCTCCCATAACAGCAGTCCCCGGGGAGAATGGGGGAACCGATTACACTGCACTAATAGACCGAAGCCTCCATCAGGCTTTGGCAGCTATTAGTGAAATAATAATACAGGCCACCAGGTGGCAGCACTGTATTGTTATATTGAAAATAAAATGAAGTGTTCAATGATGGCTAATGATTGCCAGTTATAGTCACTCAGGGTGACAAATAAAAAAAGGGAAAACAAAAGTTATATGAATTAATAATATATAAAATATAAAAAAAAAATTAAAAAGTTCAAATCACCCCCCCTCCCCAAAATACACATTATGGGCATCACCCGTGCAATTAAAATATAACAATATTAATCCAGAATATGCAGTTCTGGCGGTGACCTCCAGCTCCGGAGCTACCATGAAACACCTGATCTGCAGGGACTTGGAGTGTCGGACCTCAGTCAATCAGATATTGATGGCCAAAGGATAGGCCATCGGTATTAAAGGGGTTATCCAATCCTATAAAAAGCCCCCCAATACTTGTCCCCGTTCGCGTCTGCCATTGGCTGCTCCCCCTGACACTGGATGTTTTCATCCGCGCACAGCCTTGCAGCCATCAATTAACATTCTTAAGCAGAGCAGGTTTCTGTCCAATGGCCTATTGCTAGCTAGCCCTGAAAAATCCTTTAAAAACATCTAGGCACTGTAGCCTTTCTTGTTACTTTTTAATTGGATTGTGATGAAATAGTAATGCAAACAATTTAATTTTTTTTTCATTATTTTTTTCAGCCACAAGAATTTCTGTGGTGAAAACAACACGATTAACATATTTCTTCCAAGCCATATAAAACCAAGTGGGTGGTTTGTAATAAACAGAAATTGTCCAACTGACGACTGCAGTAATAATGTATTCATACTGTAAACTAATTATCTATCTAGAAGTAATAACTCACATATTGTTTAGTTTCATCCATTAAATGTAATTCTGTAAAAGAGATTAGGGTAGAGCGAATTAGGTTCAGATTGGTGCATCTGGGCCCAATTCGTTTAAAAACATTATTAATAATATGGGCTCCGTCTTACTGTAAAGTGTATGTCCTCTGCAGAGGTCTTTCCGAATTTTCTGCAAATATCGCAAGACTTCCTTTAGCTCGCTATCACATGTCAGTTCATTATTGGCATAAATTACTGTATCAAAATATGTTGCCTGATTAACAAAGCCAAGTATTTTAATACATTTATTTATGCCAATAAACAAACTAAGGTGATAGAGGCAAGAAAAAGTAAGTCTCGCAATATTTGCAGAAACTTCGGAAAGACCTCAGCGGAGGACATACATTTTATAGTAAGACAGAGCCCATATTATTAAAGGGTTTCTACAGTTTTTAAAAACTGATGATCTATCCTCTGGATAGGCCATCAGCATCTGATCGACGGGGTCCGACACCCGGGGCCCCCGCCGATCAGCTGTTTGAGAAGGCAGCGGGCAGGAGCGCCGCGGCCTTCTCTGTGTTTACCGCAGGCCCAGTGACGTCATGACTACTATCACTGGCCTGGGCGCGGCTAAACTCCATTTATGTGAACAGAGCTTAGCCCCGTCCAGGCCAGCGATACTAGTCGTGACGTCACTGGGCCTGCGGTAAACACAGAGAAGTGACCCCGCCTTCTCAAACAGCTGATCGGCGGGGGCCCCGGGTGTCGGACCCCCGCCGATCAGATGCTGATGATCTATCCAGAGGATAGATCATCAGTTTTAAAAAACTGCAGAACCCCTTTAAGGTATTTTTAAAAAGAATCGGGTTTGGATACAGCAATCCAAACATGATTCGCTCAACTCTAAAAGAGTTAATTTTTTTTTTAAATGTTGTAGTTGTTTATCCTTTTCTCTTAAAAACATCCCTTAAAGGGGTTCTCCAAGTTAAATTTATTGATGACCTATTCTCAGGATAGGTCGTCAATATCAGATCGGCGGGGTCTGACACCCGACACCCCTGATGTTCAGCTGTTCCCATTTCAATGGGAAAGATCGCTCCCATAGACTTGTATGGGAACGAGCCTTCCCATTGAAATGAATGAGGTGGTTATGTATAATTACACCTACTCACCACTACCCCTGTTATGGCGAGCATGTAAACAGTGAAGAGGAGGCAGCGCTGGTACCGTGCGCGCCTCCTCTGCAAACAGCTGATCTGATATTGATGACCTACAGGTATCCTGAGGATAGGTCATCAATAAATTTAACTTGGAGAACCCCTTTAAAGAAAATGACCTATTGTTTAACCCCTTAGCCACCACCCATACACCTTTTTACGTTGGTCTCTAAGGGGCCTTTAGCTGGGGCAGCCCAAGTTCGCACTTGGTCACTAAGGGGCCTTGGACAGCCCAAGTTAGTGCTGGAGCTCCCTGTTGCAGCTACCAGAGGTAGCTTAGAGCTCGGGGCAATGCTCAGAGCCCGTTACAAGCTGTCTATAGTACAGGAATCACAGAAAATGCTGGCAGCTGAGCTGCTGGCAGTAAATTTTCTCTCACCTTTCTTAGGTGAGAAAGTCGCCGGCAGGGGCGTAGCTAAAGGCTCATGGGCCCTGGTGCAAGAGTTCAGCTTGGCCCCCCCCCAGCGCTGGTGCACCTAGCTTTTCTGCCGGCCAAGTCAAAAATTGAACCCCCCCATGCCAAATTCTCACCCTAACCTTTTCCTCCTAACATTACGTATATCACTACAGAACATACAGGGTAAGGCTACATTCACACCACAGTTGTTTTTGCAGCCTCCGATCTGCATATTTTGCGGCTCAGATGCGGACCCATTCACTTAAATGAACACTGTGTGCTGTCCGCATCTGTATGTCCATTCCTATTTTTGTCCATTTGCGGACAAGGATAGGCATTGTTACAGTGGATCTGCAAAAAACAACGGATGCCATATGGAACATCATCCTTTTTTTGCGGATCCGCAATTTGAAGACTGCAAAACACCACGCTCGTGTGAATGTAGCCTAATACAGCGCCCCATACCTCGTACATCCAGTGACGTCTCCTCTGATGTAGATCTTCTCTTTCCTCATCTTCTCCTTTCAGACCAGATGCCATTTTTCAGCCATTTCTCATCTCTGCAGTTTGACAGAAAAAAATCTTAGTTTACTACTTTTCCATCATCCTCCCGTCTTCTGGACAAATCATCCTACCACCCCCAGTACTGTGCCACTAGTACCACACAGATAGTGCCCTTCAATAATTATTGGCACACAGTGTCCTGAAATAACTGCGCCCAGCAAATAGTGTGAACATAACGTCCCCCAGAAATAACTGCGCTGATACTGTGCCAGAGTGCCCCCACAGAACTAGTGCCCTCAAAGTCCCAACTAATAATTCTCTACCAGAGTGCACTTGTTAGTAATAGTGCCCCCCAACAGTACTAATGTCCCCACTGTGCCCCAGAAGTAATAATGCTTCCAATGTGCCAGTAAGAAGTGCTCCCCACCCATAGATGCCCCCCAAATTATGTGCCAGTAAGAAATGCCCCAATAATGCGCCAGAAGTTTCCCCCCAAAATCATGTGCCAGTAAGAAATGCCCCCAGTGCCCCCATGTGCCAGTAAGAAATGCCCCAGTGCCCCCATGTGCCAGTAAAAATGCCCCCATGCCATAAATAAATGCCCCAGTGCCAGTAAGAAATGCCCCCCAGTGCCCCCATGTGCCAGTAAGAAATGCCCCCAGTGCCCTATGTGCCAGTAACAAATGCCCCCAGTACCCCCATGTGCCAGTAAAAATGGCCCCAGTGCCTGTAATAATGCCCCGGCAGTAAATACCCCAGGTGCCAGTAAAATGCCCCAGTGCCAGTAAAATGCCCCCAGCCCCATGTGCCAGTAAAAATGCCCCCAGTGCCAGTAAAAATGCCCCCAGTGCCCCCATGTGCCAGTAAAAATGCCCCCAGTGCCCCCATGTGCCAGTAAAAATGCCCCCATGTGCCAGTAAAAATGCCCCAGTGCCCCATGTGCAGTAAAAATTCCCCCATGTGCCAGTAAAATGCCCCAGTGCCCCCATGTGCCAGTAAAAATGCCCCCCCCCCCCAGTGCCCCCATGTGCCAGTAAAAAATGCCCCCAGGTGCCAGTAAAATGCCCCAGTGCCCCCATGTCCAGTAAAAATGCCCCAGTGCAGTAAAATGTCCCATTGTGCCAGTAAAAATGCCCCCAGTGCCCCCATGCCATAAATAAATGCCCCAAGTGCCAGTAAGAAATGCCCCAGTGCCAGTAAGAAATGCCCCATGTGCCAGTAAGAAATGCCCCCAGTGCCCTATGTGCCAGTAACAAATGCCCCTAGTGCCCCCATGTGCCAGTAAAAATGGCCCAGTGCCTGTAATAATGCCTCCAGTGCCAGTAAAATGCCCCAGGTGCCAGTAAAATGCCCCAGGGCCAGTAAAATGCCCCAGTAATGCCCCCAGTAAAAATGCCCCCCAGTGCCCCCATGTGCCAGTAAAACTGCCCGCATGTGCCAGTAAAAATGCCCCCATGTGCCAGTAAAAATGGCCCCAGTGCCCCCATGTGCCAGTAAAAATGCCCCCATGTGCCAGTAAAAATGCCCCCAGTGCCAGTAAAATGCCCCCATGTGCCAGTAAAAATGCCCCCCATGTGCCAGTAAAAATGCCCCCATGTGCCCCCATGTGCCAGTAAAAATGGCCCAGTGCCTGTAATAATGCCCCCAGTGCCAGTAAAATGCCCCCAGGTGCCAGTAAAAATGCCCCCAGTGCCAGTAAAATGCCCCCAGTGCCCCCATGTGCCAGTAAAAATGCCCCCAGTGCCAGTAAAAATGCCCCCAGTGCCCCCATGTGCCAGTAAAAATGCCCCCAGTGCCAATAAAATGCCCCCATGTGCCAGTAAAAATTGCCCCATGTGCCCCTAAAATGCCCCCCCAGTGCCCCCATGTGCCAGTAAAAATGCCCCCATGTGCCAGTAAAATGCCCCCAGTGCCAGTAAATGCCCCCATGCCCATGTGCCAGTAAAAATGCCCCCAGTGCCATTAAAAATTCCCCCAGTGCCCCCATGTGCCAGTAAAAATGCCCCCATGTGCCCCTAAAAATGCCCCCAGTGCCCCCAATAGAGCTCCGGTCCGTGCTACAATAAAGAAAAAAAATTAACACTAATACTTACCTCCATTGAGCTGGCAGCGATGCGATGCAGGCCTCTTCCGGCCTGTGTCCCGCGCTGTACGGCTCAGGCGGCGCGATGACGCCTAGTGCCTGCAGCCTATCAGAGGAACGGGCAGGGGAGACGCCTCTCCCTCCCCTGCCCCACAGGACAATACAGGTATCTGTATCGCCGTCCTGAGGACGGCGATACAGATGACTATGGAGATGAGCGCTTCCACAATGGGGCCCCTCGGGGCCCCCCTGGCTTAGGGGCCCGGTCACAACTGCGACCGCTGTGACCCCTATAGCTACGCCACTGGTTGCCAGTGCTAGGATAGGGTTCCCCGTTATACCAATCTGGGAAAGTTGGGTCCTGATCCTCACCCCCCCCCCCAATCCAACACATAGAGAGGAGAAAGCCTCAGATGTCCCGTCCCGATCGGGTCTCCCAAGATCCTGATTGGGGAAAGCTTGGTCCTGATCCCACTCTGCTGCAGCTTCCCCCACATAAAAAGAAAAAAAAACTAAATGGCATAGACATGCGCACTAGTTACTGTGCTTAGGCTCTGCATGCAGCACAGTAACGATCAGTGACCATTACTATTGGTTATCATGTGAGCTTCATGATAACCATGTCGTGGAGATCACATACAGCATATTTACTCAACACAGCCAGGACAGGGGCTGTGCTTCTCTCTCTCCTCAGTGCAGTTGTTCTGGAGGAGGAGAGATCAGAGTTCTGTCCTGGCTGTGCGCTTTTAATGTGGAAAAAAAACACCAAATTATACAAAATAATTCATAAACTGTCCGTCTGTAACTGTCTGTCAGTAGAAGTCTATCCGTTACAGTTTGTCCGTCACTTTCAGTCAGTGAATGTACATTACAGTTCGTCCATTACTGTCGGTCAATGGACCTCCGTCACTATGCGTTTGTCCATATCCGTCCATAACTGTTGGTCAATGGGCATCTGTTATAGCCCATCCATTGTTAGTCAATGGACGTCTGTCACTAGGCGTCCGTTACAGTCCATCTGTAACTGTCAGTCAGTGGGCGTCCATTACAGTCCGTCCATTGCTGTCAGTCAGTGGGTGTCCATCACTAGGTGTCCGTTACAGTCCATCCGTTACTATTGGTTAGTGGATGTCTGTTACTAGGCGTCCGTTTCAGTCCGTCTGTTATTATGTCTGTCCATAACTGACGGTCAATGGCCATCCGTTAGGGTCTGTTACTGTCAGTCAGTGGCTGTTAGTTATTGTCCATCATACCATTACTGAACTTTTACATTAAAAGGGGTTATCCCATCTTGGACAATCAACTATGAGAGACAAAATGAGAAAACAAATCCAGAAAATCACATTGTCTGATTTTTAAAGAATTTATTTGCAAATTATGGTGGAAAATAAGTATTTAAGTATTTGGTCAAAAAACAAAAGTTCATCTCAATATATTGTTATATATCCTTTGTTAGCAATGACGGAGGTCAAACGTTTTCTGTAAGTCTTCACAAGGTTGGCACACTGTTGCTGGTATGTTGGCCCATTCCTCCATGCAGATCTCCTCTAGAGCAATGATGTTTTGGGGCTGTCGCTTGGCAACACGGACTTTCAACTCCTTCCAAAGGTTTTCTATGGGAGATCTGGAGACTGGCTAGGCCACTCCAGGACCTTGAAATACTTCTTACAAAGCCACTCCTTTGTTGCCCTGGCGGTGTGCTTGGGATCATTGTAATGCTGAAAGACCCAGCCACGTTTCATCTTCAGTGCCCTTGCTGATGGAAGGAGGTTTGCACTCAAAATCTCACGATACATGTCCCCATTCATTCTTTCATGTACACGGATCAGTTGTCCTGGTCTCTTTGCAGAGAAACAGCCCCAAAGCATGATGTTGCCACCCCCATGCTTCACAGTAGGTATGGTGTTCTTTGGATGCAACTCAGCATTCACTCTCCTCCAAGCATGACGAGTTGTGTTTCTACCAAAGAGTTCTACTTTGGTTTCATCTGACCATATGACATTCTCCCAATATTCTTCTGGAACATCCAAATGCTCTCTAGCAAACTTCAGACGGGCCCGGATATGTACTGGCTTAAGCAGGGGGGCGCGTCTGGCACTGCAGGATCTGAGTCTCTGGCGGCGTAGTGTGTTACTGACGGTAGCCTTTGTTACGTTGCTCCCAGCTTTCTGCAATTCATTCACTAGGTCCCCCTTGTGGTTCTGGGATTTTTGCTCACAGTTCTTGTGATCATTTTAACCCCACGGGGTGAGATCTTGCGTGGAGCCCCTGATCGAGGGAGATTATCAGTGGTCTTGTATGTCTTCCATTTTCTAATTATTGCTCCCACAGTTGATTTCTTCACACCAAGCTGCTTGCCTATTGCAGATTCAGTCCTCCCAGCCTGGTTCAGGTCTACAATTTTGTTTCTGGTGTCCTTCGACAGCTCTTTGGTCGTCACCATAGTGGAGTTTGGAGTGTGACTGTTTGAGGTCGTGGACAGGTGTCTTTAATACTGATAACAAGTTCAAAGAGGTGCCATTACTACAGGTAATGAGTGAAGGATAGAGGAGCCTCTTAAAGAAGAAGTTACAGGTCTGAGAAATCTTGCTTGTTTGTAGGTGACCAAATACTTATTTTCCACCATAATTTGCAAATAAATTCTTTAAAAATCAGACAATGTGATTTTCTGGATTTGTTTTCTCATTTTATCTCTCATAGTTGAGGTCTACCTATGATGTCAATTACAGGCCTCTCTCATCTTTTTAAGTGGGAGAACTTGCACAATTGGTGGCTGACTAAATACTTTTTTTCCCACTGTACATATATAATGTTAAAAAATTTTTATTTATTTATTTATATTATTTATTTATTTTTTCGTTCAGAAAAATTCAATTCGGCAGCTTCACCAAAGTTTGACAAAAAATTACATTTGTTACAAATTAATTTGTCATGAAATTACTAAATACTTTTTCCCCCACTGTACATATATATATGTTATTTATTTATTTATTATTTATTTATATATATTATTTATTTATTTTTTTGTTCAGAAAAATTCGATTCGGCAGCTTCGCCAAAGTTTGACAAAAAATTACATTTGTTACAAATTAATTTGTCATGAAATTAATTTAAAACCCCATTCAGCCTATCAATCAATGGGACCATTTTTAACGCCCACTTAGACAGAAGTGCACTCATCTAACGGCCATTAAAAACTGTAATACGCTAGTGCAATATGGCTTTTTGGTTTTAAAAAAAATAATCACTCACCTCATCCTCATCACTCTCAGTGCAGCTTCGGCAGGTCTTTTTCAATTAAGAGTGGAGTGGACTGCCTCTGTGCAAGCAAGTGGATGAGGCGAGTTTTTTATTATTATTATTTAAAATCAAAAGGTCATATTGTATTATTTTGTAGTATATTTTTTTCTGTTCTTTGTAAGACAACTCCAGCCGCCATTTTAGAAAAAATGATTAGTTACCACAAAGCGCAAGGAAATTCAGGTTAGTTTAGAATCAATTTTTTTTTAAAAAAATTGGACCAAATTCCACTTTGAATGCTTTGCTTTGCTCAACACTAGAGCAGGCATATGAGTTTTTATGCTCCAACAGTTCCTGTTTTCACGTTCTGCTTCCATCCCCGGACACCATAGCCCTATGGTGCTAGAAGACGTTGCAACGTCATCACAACTTCACTTCTCATCTGTATACACCACAAAGATAAGAATGTGGCATAGTTCTAAGACAGTAACAGAGATACCCATTTTAAATATTTTTTTTCTCCCATATTATGTGAAAATTTATAAAAAAATTTGAAGAAAACCATATATACCCATTATTTCTTCCTATAATAATTTGCACCCAGCATACTTACTAGACCACTAGATGCATGCTTTAAGGGAGGGTCTACTTTTTAAAATGGGGTAATTTCTGAGGAATTTCTACCATATAGGCAGCTCAATGCCATTACCAGTGTGCGATAGAGCCATGAACATTTTCAATTTGTGTTCTGAAAGCCACTGGGTGCTCCTTTACATATGAGCAATGCCATATGTCAAGATAAAGGATTAGGGTCACAATGGGGATATTTTTGAAGACAGTTTTTACAAATCTTCAGTGATTTTTGCATTTTTTAATAAATATGATAGCCTGCTATATCGTAGTCTACTAAAGTGATACATGCCAGATTTCCAAAATGTGTATTGGCCATTAAGGCCCAAACAGGCTCGGTCACTAACAGGTTAAATCACATTCTTTTATGTTAAAAGAATATTTTTAAAGAATTTTTGAATGGGGTTACTTTTTATTTTCCATGTCAATATCTATATTTAAAGAAAAAACATAACATCCTGCAGTTTTCGCATTGACCACTAAGACCCCTTTAACACCCGCGGCCCTGGGCTCAGTGCTGCCGCAGGTGCACGTGTGGGGCCGGAACTGCGCTCCGGCCCCATTCACTGTAATGGGGGCGGGCTGCTTATCCGGCCGCAGCACGGCAACCCCTGCTGAGAGGCGGCCGGAACGAAAATACAACAAAAACCTTTGAAAATAAAAACCTTTGAAAAAAATCTTTTCTTTGCATCTCCATTTTCTGACAGCTATAAATTTGCATCCGCAGAGCTGTATGAGGGCTTGTTTTTTGTGAAATGAAAAGTGATGATCGAGCACCGCAATGATCGGGTGCTCTGGACGAACACTAGGTGGTGCTCGAGTGCTCGGCCGAGCACCCGAGTATAATGGAAGTCAATGGGAGAAGACCAGGCACCCCCTGCTCTGCAGAGGGGAGGTTGTCTGAATCATAGGGAAACGTCAGAAAATGGTGGAAACACCAGAGAAATGGTTAGGGAACAGCATGGGGAGGATGTCTGGAATGCATCTTGGACTCCAAAGTCGCTGATATTCACGATGATGTCCGACTTTTACGCCACTTTTACGGAATAACAATAATACCCCCAAAACCAAATATAACATTGATTTTAGAGGAAATATTGTTAGGAAACATATATTTACTTGTATATAAAGTGCAAGTAGTAGCAGGCCCTCACCCCTAATATTTTACACGGTCAGCTCAGCAGCAGGCACTCGCCCCTAATGTTTTAGACGGTCAGATCAGCAGCAGACCCTCACCCCAAATGTTTTTGAGTGTCAGCAGCACTGAACGTCAACTTGTCAGTATGAGGACCAGAGTGAAGAAGTAACATAGTAACATAGTAAGGGGTTGTTCACATATCAGTTATTTGATCAGTTATTTCCATCAGTTATTATGAGCCAAAACCAGGAGTGGACACTAAACAGAGATCAGGTATACTGAAAAGATCTACACCTGTTTGCTGTTTTTGACCCGCACCTGGTTTTGGCTCACAATAACTGATGGAAATAACTGATCAAATAACTGATATGTGAACAACCCCTTACATAGTTTATAAGGCCGAAAAAAGACATCTGTCCATCCAGTTCGGCCTGTTATCCTGCAAGTTGATCCAGAGGAAGGTAAAAAAACCCTGTGAGGTAGAAGCCAAATTAGCCAATATTCCTTCACTTTCAGGGAAGAAAATTCCTTCCCAAAGAGGAAGAGGAAGTAGTGGACGATGAAATCACTGGCCCAACATGGGAAAAAGGCAAGCTGAACGAGGACTTCAGTGCAGAGGGGGAGGGATGCGCAGCACCGCAACAGGCTGTAAGAGGCGGTGGGGTGGCAAAAGGGAGAAGGCAGGCCATACCAACAAGTGTGGACCATAAAAGAATTGTCATTTGCAACCTGTGCCGTACCAAAATGAGCAGGGGCTTGAACACTAGCAACCTGACCACCACCAGCATGATCTTCATGGCAGCAAAGCACCCTAATAGGTGGGCCAAACGCCTGGATTCACAATCGGTGTCTGTGGGTAACACCACTGTCTCCTCTTCCCTGTGTTACGTGCTAGCCAAGACGCAGGCCCAGATGCCTCCCCCCTGCACCTGGACCCTCGCAAGCACCATCAGCGAGCACATCCACTTCTGTGTCCCAGCGCAGCGTACAGATGTCCATACCCCAGGCCTTTGAACGAAAGTGCAAATACCCAGCCACCCAACCGCAGGCCATAGCACTAAATGCACACCTTAATAAATTGCTGGCATTGAAAATGTTGCTTGTGGACACTGAGGCTTTCTTGCAGTCTGATGGCGGCGGCTGTCCCTCGTTACTCAGGACCTAGCCGCCACTATTTTTGCCGGTGTGCCCTCACCGCCTTACACCAGCATGTGTCCCGTAACATAACCCATGCCCTGACCAATGCAGTTACTGGGAAGGTCCACTTAACTGAAACATGGACAAGTGCTTCTGGCCAGGGACACTACATTTTCCTGACGGCACACTGGGTGAACGTTGTGGAGGCTGGGAGCGAGTCGTACCCTGGGATGACATAGGTGCTACCGACACAAAGTATTGCGGGCCCTACTTCCATCAGGATTTCCGCCACCACCTACATTAGCGGCTGCAACCCCTCCTTCTCCTCCACCACTTCCATCTAGGAATTCTCATCTTGCAGCACCAGTCAGCCATCAGTCAGTAGCTGGAAGCAGTTTAGCACAGCGGTGGGGAAGCGGCAACAGGCTGTGCTGAAACTTATTTGCCTAGGTGACAAACAACACACCGCCACAGTGCTGTGGCAGGGTATAGTGGACCGGGATGAGCTGTGGCTCTCGCCACTCAACCTACAACCAGGCGTGGTTTGGTTGTGTCTGATAACGGCCACAACTTGGTGGCGGCTTTGGAGCTCAGCAACCTCACACACATACTGTCACGCTCAGGAGTGGGGGGGGGGGGAACCACACAGAGCGTAGGAGGAAAAGAAGATTAGGCCTGGAAACTAAGGATGGTAGATGGACACCTCCTAAAGGAAACCATTACTGTAATCCTGATTGACTACCAGTATGAACAGGCCTCAAAGGTAGGCAAGTTCATACACAGGAACCTAAACCAAATTGACCATATAGGACCCTGCAACTCCTCCAACAGAAAGGACGAACAGGAGTCTCCCTCAGGCCAAACAACTACTTCTAACTAAAGGCCCTTTACACGAGCCGATTATCGTTCAAATAATCGTTTCAAACGTTCGGATTTGCACGATTATTGTTGTGTATAAACACGGGTACGATTTAACGACGAACGAGATTTCGTTCGCTTCTCGTTGATCGCATCTTTTGTCCTGCCAATAAATTAATCGTTCATCGTTCGAAAATCTTCCAGTTAAACCGAAAATCGTTTAGTCGTTGGCAGATGGTAATGGTAATGCTTATGGCAAGGAGCAAGGAACGATCGTAATAACGATTATAAAAACGACCGAAGTACGAAGATTGGTGAACCGACTTCTCTTCAGTGTAAACGGTATTTCTTGCAGTTCGTTCGATTGGTTCATCTACGATCGCTAATCGAATTATCTTATCGTGTAAAAGGACCTTTAGTGGTTCAGCGGTTTCTCAAAAACTACACTTTTTTGCCTGAGCTGCTGGTGAAGGTGCACATTTCCAAAAGTCACCTACAGCTTCCACCGGTCGGGCAATGCTGCAGCAGCGCTTACACTTGCCAGCTCACTGACTGCTGTGCGACCTGAGCATGCGCTGGAACTCTACCTGCTCACAATAAGGCCTCATGCACACGAACGTGTGCCGGCCGTGCCCGTGCTGCGGGCCACACAGAATCACCCACACTTCGGTCCGGACCATTCGTACGTCTTCTGTCAGCCAAACGTTTGTACTTGTTACCCATATTTATCAAGTTACTTTGAATTTTTCGCCATATAGAAGACAATGATGACGAAAAACGTTCTTCCTCAGGAATACCAGAAGTATCAGAACCAGAAAATGTGCCAAACTGCGGGTGAAAGCCATATGCACCAAAAAATGGTGACTTACCAGTGGAGTCCTGTCTGCGATTATTTATGGCAAACTCAGCCACAGACAAAAACGAGGACCACTCCTCCTTGTTCTCAGAGACAAAACATCTCAAGTAAGTCTCCAGACTCTGATTGGTACGCTCAGTCTGTCCATTCGTCTGGGGATGAAAGGCTGAGGAAAAAGACAGTTGTACCCCGAGCCAAGTACAGAACGCCCTCCAGAATCTGGACGCAAACTGAGTCCCACAGTCAGAGACCACGTCAGTGGGAATGCCATGAAGTTTCACAATGTTGTCAACAAACACTTGTGCAAGAGTTTTAGCATTGGGGAGTCCGGGTAATGCAATAAAGTGCACCATTTTACTAAAACGATCAACAACCTCCAGAATAACTGTCTTACCAGACGACTCAGGCAGATCAGTGATGAAGTCCATGGATAGGTGAGTCCATGGTCTGGACGGGATGGGTGATGGAAGTAGGGGTCCAGAAGGTCGAGTATGTGTCACCTTAACGCGTGCACAGACACTACAGGCTGACACATAATCCTCAACACACTTACGCAACCCCGGCCACCAGAATCTACGAGAGATGAGGTCGACAGTGGATTTACTCCCAGGGTGTCCCGCAAGCACCGAAGAATGATGCTCCTCAACCACCTTATGACGCAAATCAGAAGGAACAATCAACTTCCAAGGAGGGCAAGACTCCGGCGTATCTCCCTGGGCCTCAAACACTTTAGCCTCAAGATCAGGGTAAAGAGTGGATATCACCACTCCTTCAGACAGTATAGGGCTCGGATCTTCAAAATCACCACCTCCGGGAAAACTACGTGACAAGGCATCCGCCTTCACATTCTTAACCCCAGGACGATATGTGACAATGAAATTGAATCTGGTGAAGAACAAAGACCAATCTGGCCTGCCTTGGATTAAATCATTTAACCGACTCCTGGTAAGCCAGATTTTTGTGATCAGTGAATACCGTGATTGGGTGAATCGCCCCTTCCAACCAATGACGCCATTCCTCAAAAGCCAACTTAATGGCCAGTAACTCTCTGTTACCCACATCATAATTTCTCTCCGCCGCAGAAAGTTTTTTCGAAAAAAAAACCACATGGGCGCCATTTACCAGGTGATGGGCCCTGTGATAAAACAGCTCCTACCCCCACATCGGATGCGTCAACCTCCACAATGAAAGGTTGTGACACATCTGGCTGCACCAATATAGGGGCAGAAGAGAAGCACTCCTTCACAGCGGAGAAGGCTTGCAACGCTGCATCAGACCACACTGAGACATCCGTCCCTTTCTTAGTCATGTCAGTTAAGGGTTTAACTATTGTCGAATAGTTCTTAATAAATTTTTGGTAATAGTTGGTGAACCCCAAAAATCGCATAAGAGCCTTCAGATTTTCAGGTCGGTCCCAGTTCAGAACAGCACCAACTTTCTCTGGATCCATACGAAAACCTGAAGATGAAAGCAAGTATCCTAAGAATTGCACCTCGTGTACAGCAAAAACACATTTCTCTAATTTTGCATACAACTTGTTATCTCTTAAGATTTGCAACACCTGCCTCACGTGATCCTGATGTGTCACAATATCTGGAGAATAGATTAGTATGTCATCCAAATACACGACTACAAACCTCCCCACAAGATGATGAAAAATGTCATTAACAAAATGCTGGAAGACAGCAGGAGCATTGGTCAACCCAAAAGGCATGACCAGGTTCTCAAAGTGGCCCTCAGGAGTGTTAAAGGCCGTCTTCCATTCATCCCCTTCTTTGATCCTGACCAGATTATATGCCCCCCTTAAATCCAACTTGGAGAACACCTTGGCATCCATAATCTGGTTAAACAAGTCAGGAATCAAAGGAAGGGAGTAAGGATCACGGACAGTAATCCTATTTAGTTCACGGAAATCCAGACATGGCCTAAGGGTTCCGTCCTTTTTTTTAACAAAAAAGAACCCTGTTGCCACAGGAGATTTGGAAGGCCTAATATGTCCTTTAGCCAAACTCTCAGCAATATATTCCTTCATGGCCGTTCTCTCAGGTCCAGAAAGTTTATACAGCCTAGATTTGGGCAATTTTGCTCCCGGGATAAGATTGATAGGACAATCGTATTCCCGGTGAGGAGGTAAATCCTGACATCCCCCTTCAGAAAATACATCAGAGAAATCCGATATAAAAGAAGGAAGAGTCTTAGTGGTTAAAGCAGAAAAAGATGTATTAAGGCAATTGTCAACACAATAATCGCCCCAATCCACAATTTGTCTAGTATGCCAGTCAATGGATGGATTATGTTTGCTTAACCACAGTAAACCCAGAACCACAGGAGCAGGAAGACCTTCCAACACAAAACATGAAATAAGCTCCTGATGAAATTCACCCACTCTTAAAGGGGTTATCCCACGAATAATGTAAAAAATGAAAATCAG